>CAJQZJ010032054.1:3839048-3899887 GCA_907164525.1 Lophiomys imhausi | reverse complement strand
GTTCAGGCTTGGTGTGGTGGCACTCACACACCTTTAAACCCAGCACTTGGGAGGCTCAGGCAGCAGATCCCTGTGAATCTGCAACCAACCTGGCCTACATAGGGAGTTCTAGGCCATCCAGATCTATATAATGAGACCCTGTCTCAGAAAAAAAAAAAAGGAAGAAAGAAAGAAAATTTCATGATATATTTGACCAGCAGAACCAAAGTATTACCATCCTGTAATTAACATAAAAACCATTAATTAGCTAGTTAAAAAGATAGGTTCAGGCTTGGTGTGGTGGCACACACCTTTGATCCCAGCACTCGGGAGGCAGAAGCAGGTGGATCTCTGTGCGTTTGAGGCCAGCCTGGTCTACAAATTGAGTTCCAGGATACCCAGGGTTATTACACACAGAAACCTTGTCTTGAAAAACTACACGCACACACTCACACACACACAATCCCCCAAAATAATAATAATAAGACAGATATGCCAATATAAGTTTCTCCAAACATACTTCTGAGTTTATCCAGTAATTGAGTCAAATGTATATGTTCATATCAAAATGTAAATTACTTTGAGTTGAATGAAATCAGAAGTCAGTTCCTCTGAAGCACGTAGCCACACTCCCAGCACTCATAGGCAAGTATTCCTTGTGGCTCCCATGCTGGCATGAAAAGTCTTAGATAAGGTAATTCAACAAACAGGTCACTGCAAATGTTTTTTGAGCTGAGACCCAAATGAAAAGAAGGCAGTGTCTGATATCTGGAAAGTGGGCATTTCAGGAACAGCACCCAGAGACAGGAATGAACTTGACCCAGCAAGGAAAAGGGAGAAGCTGGAGGAGAGCAATGTGTGGGACACACGTAGGGGCAGGCCAACCCAGGAACTCAGGCCACATAAGGAATGTGGGGTTATACTATAGAAACACAGGTGTTTAGTCCTTGACTTCTGGGAGCTAGGAAGGCCCAAGGGAACAGACGCTGAAATCTTCCCTAGCTCTGCCTCCCCAAGTACATTTCTATCTGCTCCTCTGTCAGCATCTTATCTTCTGTCCCCTTTGTCTCCCTCTGCAGGGTTTGGCATCAGCACTAAATTATGGGATTACTTTTTTCATACCCTTATTCCAGAAGAATCCCACCCGAAGATGCATTGACAACCCCTAGACCCCTCTGTTCGGCCCTCAGTCTGTCCCCAGCCCCTGCACCCTGTCCTACCCCCGCCTCCATCCAGACCCTGCGAAGGTCAGCTTGGCTGAGCAGGATGGGCCCTGTCCAGCCCTGGGGCTTGGTGGAGACCTGAAGGCAGGACTTCCCTTCTGGCTTACTGTGTGAGGACAGCATCCTCTTGACACCCAAGTGGCCCTTGGGGACTGGCTCATTCCCAGAGAGTTATGACCTTCCCATTGGCATTTCTGCCTATGCTTCAGCCCTCAGTGCTGCTTCAGGGTCCAGACAATGGCCCCGAGGGACATGAAGGAAACTGACCCCACCTGTGCCTTAGAACCCTGGGCTCCCTAGGAGCTTCCTCATGTGGCAGAGGGACCAATGTCACAGCAGAAGTTTGGTGTGAAGCCTGTGGCCACTTCTTACTCTCCTGCTTTTCCTTGAGAGAGTTTGGTGGTTTAGAAGTGAATGAAGAGCTATCCCAAGAAGAGACAGCATGACACCTCCCACAGGCCATTCCCAGACCCCAGGACAGCCACTCTGGTCCCCACCAACCCCAGATACCAGCTGTACTACCAGCTGCCTCAGTGGAAGTAATCCAGCACGTATCTACCTGGGCAGAAACCATGAGGGTGGCTGGCATCCTCAACAAGGCTGACAGGAGCTCTGGCCCTTGTCTTTGGAGATCAGCAGCTGCTTTCTTTATCTCTCCTCTCCTCCAAAACCACAAAACTGCTCCTCAATAGAGGCCAGAGAGGTCTCTGCATTGGTGAGAGAGCCCGACCCTAACCCTGGCTGTTCTTGGCCTCCACCTGCACAGGTAGATGCTTGCTCCCACTCAGGACCCTCCCAGCAGTGCCTCCTGAAGCCGAGAGGGAGCTTTCATGTGGTGCCTTATCATCTTCCCACCTCCCAGACCCTTCTTCCTTGTGACCAGAGTTCTCACTGCTCCTGAACTCTTATTTATAAACTACATAAATACTCTTAATCTGGCCCCAAATGAAGTAGCTAGTCAGGTGGCCCTTTCTAATCCTATGTGTGGAGTTTATGTAAAAAAAAAAAAAAAAAAAGTCATCTTGCCTTCTTTTTTTGTCCTTTCTTACCCACAAGCCATTACTACTTGAAACTTGTCAAAGTACAAAGACTAAAGAGAAGCAGTGTGACCGGTCCTGTGATTTGTACTGTTTATGGTGAAGCTATCTAGAGATTTTGGGATAAATATTCAAAACTGCAGTTGTGAAATAAAGATGTAAAATAAATTGTATATTTTGAAAAATAAAACATTGAGAAGAAACCAACAGAGACCCATTGCTTTTTGTTAATAGTGACTGGACTCCATCATGATTGGAAAGGAGGGACACTGGTCTAGAAAGAGAAAGATGTTACTACACTGAGCAGGTTGTACACAGTTTCTGGGGAATGGGATAATAAAAAGCTGACTGAAAGGCTGGATGTCATAGCGCACGCCTTTAATCCCAGCAGAGGCAGAAGCAGGTGGATCTCTGTGATTTCAAGGCCAGCCTTGTCTACAGAATAAGTTTAAAAAACAAGCAACAGGGACTGGAGAGATGGCTCAGCGGTTAAGAGCACTAGCTGCTTTTCCAGAGGTCCTGAGGAGTTAAATTCCCAGAAACCACATGGTGGCTCACAACCATCCACAATGTGATCTGATGCCCTCTTCTGGCTGCAGGTGTGCATGCAGAGAGAGGCACTGTATTTATAATAAATAAATAAACCTTTTTTAAAAAGACAACAACAAAAAAGCTGAATGATTCTTATCCTCTTACTTGGTGTTTAATTTTGTTCTTTATTACATTTATTTATTTATTCTGATGTGTACCTGCATTCCACAGTGCACATGTGGAGGTCAGAGGACAATTTGTAGGAAATTAGTTTTCTCTTTCTATCATACGGGTCCTGTTGGGGGGTCTCCACCAGAGAAGACGACTTGGATAGGGGTTTAAGTCAATAGAAAGTCTTTATTAGCCAGTCAGCGACTACACTGGGTGTTCAGGATCCCAATGTAGCCCCAAGCCTTTCTCGGGGTGAGCTTTTAAGCACAAACCCACACCCTAGGTCGACACACCTCAGTTAGCAAGAACAGTTAGCCAGAAGCTGAACTACAGAAGCCAAAAAAGCAAGTACACTAAGACTTTCTGAGAACTGTGGACTTTGATGGATTAGGCTTTCGTTTTCATTTTGGCAGATGATGCTGCCTACATGTTGAGTTTTATAGCTTGAATGGTACTTCCATCATGGTGTCAGTTATGCTAAGATCTGGGGACCTGTTACAGGTCCCAGGGATCAAACTCAGGTCTTTGGGCTTGGTGACAAGTCTCTTACCTATTGTACCATCTTACTTGCCCTCATATTTGGTCTTATTACTGCTTTTAAATTCTCTGAAGACATCTCCACTTACTCCCTGGATTCTGAAGAGATCGCTCTTGCAAACCACCTTGATATACCACCAGGGAAAGGGTTTGGATTTTTTTCTTTATTTTTGAGAATTGTATACACACATACAATGAAGTATGACCATGCTAACCTCCATTTCCCCCTTCAGCTTTTCCCATATCCCCCCAACATGTTCCCTCTGAACTTAACATTTGTTTCTAATAATCCATGGGCTGGGGCTGGAGAGATGGCTCAGCGGTTGAGAGCACTGGCTGCTCTTCCAAAGGACCCAGGTGCAAATCCCAGCACCCACATGGCAGTTCACAGCTGTCTGTAACTCCAAGATCTGACATCGTCCCACAGACATCCATACATGTAAGCAAAACATCATTATTTAAAATAAAATAAAAAATCCATGGGCTGGTTAGGTTTTTTGTTTTTTGTTTTTTGTCAACTTGACACAAGCCAGGGTCATCTGGGAAGAAGGAACATCAACCGAGAACATGTCTCTATCAGAGCAGCCTGTAGGCATGTCCGTGGGATAGTTTCTTGAGTAATGATTGATGTGGACACTGCCACCCTTGGAAGGAGGTCCTGGGTTGTATGAAAAAGCAAGCTGAGCAAGCCAGAAAATTCCTCCATAGCTTATCTTTCCTTTTCTACCTCCAGACTCCCGCTTTGAGTTCCTACTGGTTCCCTTTCATAATGGACTGTGATTGGAAGGTGTCATCCAAATAAACCCTTTCCTCCCCTGGTTGTTTTTGGTCCTCGTATGTTATCACAACAATAGAAGGCAAACCAGAACAACCCACTAAGTGCAGTTAGTGATGCCCATGTGGGGCCATCCATAGGATCATGGGCAACCTACCAGGGTGCCACATCCTCAAGAACAAAAACTCCCCCTCTCTCAACAACTACCCACTGTCAATAGTTCCTCAGGATAAACTGGAGCCTGGCCAGTCTCATCCATGCTGGGATCGTGGCTTGCTTGATCTGTGTAGGTCTTGTGCAGGTAACCACAGCTGCTGTGAGATCATGATTTCAATAGACATATTATGGGCAAAAGACAACATTTTATAGCATTCCTCATCCTTTGGCTCTTATATTGTTCATGCTGCCTCTTATGTGATGTTCCCTAAGCCTTGGCGATGGGGAGGTTAGTATGGATGTCCTGTTTAGGATTGGACACTCAGTCTCTTATTCTCAGCGCTGTGACCAGTTATAAACATCTCTTCACTGACCACTGTCCACTGCAAAAAAAAAAAAAAGTTTCTCTGAGCAAGGTTGAGAGCAGCACAAGTCTATGGGTATAATAAGCATGAATATTTAGAAGGCAATTTGATGGCATAATCACTTAGCAAAACAGCAATAACACATTCTACCCTAGGGCCTATGACTTCCCCAGCTTTAGCCAGGATTCCAGTATCAGATATGAAATTCCCTTTAGTGAAGCAGGCCTCAAATTCAATCAGAAATAAGTTAGTTAATCCATAGCAGTCATGCCACCATTGCACCAATAGGCATATCTTTCCTGGAAGGTTAGTATTACAGCATGTAGTGCCCAGTCCTGGGTAAGACCGCTGATGTCTTTTCTCCCCAGAAACCTTAATTGCGCCTTTAGGAACCATGACAGCTAGCTTGAAGGGAGGAAATTTACTGTTGGTTTGAGATTGATCTCTCTATGTTGTGCAGCCAAAGTGTGTGGTGTCTTCAGCAACAGGGTCTTACCAACATAGTTATGGAGGGTAGTCAAGGGCAATAATAGCATTTAAACCATCTGTCCAGCCCCAGCAGAAATTCAAGAAAGCTTGCTCTAAAGAACTATTTAAATTTTGATCAACACAAAGCAAATACACAGGTTGCTCCTCATGATCCAACAATTTCCCTTCCTGATTCTCTACTGAACACCTAGAGCCCTAGCTAGGGATGGACCCAGAGTTGCCTTGTTTCTGTCTGTTGTGTTTGCACTCCCCAGACCTACTGTCTTTGGGTGCTTCCTGGATGGCTGGAAGAACTGCCCCCTTAAGTCTTAATTCTGTTTGTACTGACTGGTTTTGTGTGTCAACTTCACACAAGCTAGTGTCAAAAGGAAGGAGCCTCAATTGAAGAAATGCCTCCATGAGATCCAGCTGTAAGGCATTCTCAATTAGTGACCAATAGGGGAGTGTCCAGCCATTGTGGGTGGTTCCATCCCTGGGCTGGTGGTCCTGGATTCTGTAAGAAAGCAGGCTGAGCAAGCCATGTGGAACAAGCCAGTAAGCAGCACCCCTCCATGGCCTCTGTCTGTATCAGCTCCTGACTCCAGTGTCCTGCCCTGCTTGAGTTCCTGTCCTGACTTGCTTCAACAATGAACAGCAATGTGGAAGTGTAAGCTTTATTCCCCCTTCCAACTTGCTTTTTGTTCATGGTGTTTTGTCGCAGCAATAGATAGTCTAAGACCCTGCCTTTTTGCATCCTTACTAAAGCTCTCAACTCTGATCTCTGCCTCTGAATTTTGCATCCTTCTTCTTGTGCTCAGAACAATGCCCAACTTGTAGCAAAGCCCAGTATAAATCAGCCTTGTCTCAGTCAGATCTGCCTAATAACTTTTGATTTTGATTTTTTTTTTTGGCCTCTTCTTCTGGTCTCTGGCCTCTACTGCCCTCTGGTGGCAGCATGCAGCCCTGTCTCAATATGACAGTCCTCAAGAGTTCCTTTTTGGAAAGCACACATGTGTGATTAATTTTAAAATTCTAGCACTTTTCCATCTTGTTCTCTTGACTGACTTTCCTGTCTCTTTTACTGTTTGAGGAGGAAACTGAACACTGTCGTATGGACTTCCAAACAGCCTCAGCAACTAAGTTTTCTTCACAGGTATTCTGCCCAATGAATGAATTTTATCTATAAAGCATATTACAAGATAAATGTAAAGCTTGGAAAACATAGACCTCCTGTCTTCATTCCAGATGCACGTGCGCACGCACACACACACACACATACACACGAAGAACACAGAAGAAATTCTCTTCTTTTGGCTAACACATAAAAGAGGGGAATCCTCGCTTCATTTAAAATGAAGCAAAAGCTTGAACAAGAACAGCAATGAAAATGACATATAGGAGGTGACTGGGAGGTAAAGAGCAATGGTTGTGAGATGGTTAACTTTGATAAGCATTAGGGACTACCTGCCAGGTTTGTCTACCTGAAGACAAGACACCAAAATCTTTTTTTTTTTTTTTTTTTTTTTTGGTTTTTCGAGACAGGGTTTCTCTGTTTAACAGCTCTGGCTGTCCTGGACTCGCTTTGTAGACCAGGCTGGCCTCGAACTCGCAAAGATCCACCTGCCTCTGCCTCCCAAGTGCTGGGATTAAAGGCATGCGCCACCACCGCCCGGCTAAGACACCAAAATCTTTATTAGTCACTGCCCTCCCTCAGTTGGTTGAGGACTGTCTTCAGGGGCATCATCTGATTTTACTTCTGGCTACCCTCTGTAATCCAGCTGTCTTAGTTCATTTTATGTAGCTATAACAAAATACCTGAGAGTAGGTACTTTATAAAAGAAAAGATGTTTATGTCACTGACTGTTTTGGAGGCTGAAAGTCCAAGGTTGGATAGCCCCATCTGTTTGGTTTCTGGCTATGTTATACACAAATACAAAATGAAATCTTTAAAATTAAAAAAAAACTAATGAAGTTAATTTTACATAATATACCAAGAAGAATTACCATAAGGAAGGTGTCTTGGAGTTTCTATTGCTTCGATGAAACACCATGACCAAAGAAACTTGGGGAGGAAAGGGTTTATTGGGCTTACCCTTCCACATCATAGCTCATCACCAAAAGAAGTCAGGACAGGAACTCAAGCAGGGCTGGAGCCTGGAGGCTGAGCTGATGCAGAGGCCATGGAGGGTGCTGCTTACTGGCTTGCTTCACATGACTTGCTCAGCCTGCTTCCTTCTAGAACCCAGGACCACCAGCTGAGGGCACCACCCACAATGGGCTGGGCCCTTCCCCATCAGTCATTAATTAAGAAAATGCCTTACAGCTGGATCTAATGGAGGTGTTTTTCTCAACTGAGGTTCCCTCCTTTCAGACACATCAAACATTGGGATTTGAGATGTGTTGAACTCTCCTGTTTGCCCTTCCAATCCCGTGCTCCATCCCAGTCAGCACCTTTGGCAACTGATCAGTGTAGTGTGTGTTCCTTTGCTCATTTTGTCCTGTTCTCTGAATAAAAGATAAGAGATGAGTCAATGGATGGGCAAGTAAAGCCAGCTGTTTGCTTCCAAAGCTTTGCAATTTCTTTTCTTTTCTTTTTTTTTCTTTTTCTTTTTTTTTCTTTCTTTCTTTTTTTTTTTTTTTGGTGTTTTGAGACAGGGTTTCTCTACGTAGCAGTACAGGCTGTCCTGGAACTCACTCTGTAGACCAAGCTGGCCTTGAACTCAGAGATCCACCTACCTCTGCCTCCCAAATACTGGGATTAAAGGCATGCGCCACCAACACCCAGCAAGTCATTTAAAAAATAAATAAGTTTCTTTCCATGGTTATTTGTAGTTTCAGTGTCCTTATGCTTGCAAACACATTACCACTAACCCCTGAAGTTTGATCCCAACATCTGCATAAAAAGTGTACCTCTGTAACTCCAGCTATGGGGAATGGAAGTAGGCAGCTTCTAGGGACTCCCTGGTCAGCCAGTTTAATTGAAATTGGAGCTCCTGGTTCACTGAGAAGTCCTGCATCAAAAAATAAGGTTGTGGGGATTGGAGAAGTGATGCTTCAGCAACTAAGGGCACTTGTTGCTCTTCTGGAAGACCCGGGTTCCCACATGGTGGTCATAACTGTTTGTAACTCCAGTTTAAGGGATCTGACACCCTGCCCTGGCCTTTGCAGGCATTCAGGTGGTGCACATTCGTACATGCAGCCAAAACATTCATATATATGCGCATATACATCCACATATATGCATATATGTATATATGCACATACACACATATGTATATATATATATACACACATATATATGTGTGTGTGTATATATATATACACACAACTTTTTTCCCCCAAGACAGGGTTTCTCTGTGTACCAAGTTCTGGCTGTCCTGGACTCACTTTGTAGATCAAGCTGGTCTTGAACTCACAGAGATCCACCTGCCTCTCCTGAGTGCTGGGATTAAAGGCCTGTGTGCCACCACGCCTGGCCATTACAGTTTCAAATTGCCATGTGGGTGCTGGGATTTGAACCCCGGTCCTTTCGAAGAACAACCTGTGCTTTAAACCACTGAGCCATCTCTCCAGCCCCTAAAAACAACTTTTAATAAGATGGTGGGAGACTTTAGCAATGGCTGATGTCTGGTTTTATGTGCCAAAGGCTAGCCACAGTTAGAGTCATCAGAGAGGAAGGAGCCTCAGTTGAGGAAATGCCTCCATGAGCTCTATAGCTGGAAGCTATTTTCTCAACTAGTGACCAATGGGAGAGGTCCCAGCTTATGATTGGTGGAGCCATCCCTGGACTATAAGAAAGCAGGCAGAACAAGCCAGTAAGCAGCACCCCTCCATGGCCTCTGCATCATCAGCTCCTGCCTCCAGGTTCCTGCCCTGCTTGAGTTCCTGTCCTGACTTCCTTGGTGATGAACAGCATTGTGGAAGTATATTCTGAACTTCCTTTTTCGTCATGGTGTTTTTTTCACAGCAATAAAAACCCTAAGACAGTTGCTCCTCTAGAGGACCCAGGCTCAAAAACACCCACGTAGCCTTCATAATCTCTGTAACTTCAGTCCTAGGGGATCTGACACCCTCTTCTGGCTTCCTGGGGCACTACATGAACATGATATACACATATTAAAGCAAGCAAAACACCCTCCCACACAAAATAATAAAATAATTTAAAATGTAAACAAAATATGATGGTGATGCAACCTGATGTCACCTTCTGGCTTCCACACATACCTGATGAGGTGAGTGTACACACACACACACAGACAAACACACACACAAACACACACACACACACACACACACACACACACACAGAGACACACACTGATACCATTAGACACACTTAAAATGTTTCCAGAATTTTCTCAGTAGGAAAAGAGTCCTATATTTAATTCTGCTCATTTCTCACCATTTTGTAAAAGTTTTATAAGTGCCACTTTATATTTAAATCTACTGTCCTTTGTTAATTTCTGTATAAGCTTTGCAGTTTATAACAAGTTTGTTCTCAGATGTTACTCCACTGCCATTTGGATACCAAATATTGGACAAAGAATTTGTAACACATGAACTCTCAAGATTCACCAGTAAATATGTAACAATTCAAAATGGGCATGAAGTCACATTCACTAAAGAGGTCACACTTACAGCAAAGAACCCATGAAAGGTAGTTCGCATCTTTAGGCACCAAGGAAATGCCAATTAAAATCACCTTGAAATATCCACACATAAAATAGCCAACATTAAAAGAAAACAAGACGATGGTGAGGATGCAGAGAAAATGGGTATCTTGCACATTGATGATGGGATGCCAATAGAACCACTTCAAAAGTTCTCATACCGGGGGCTGGAGAGATGGCTCAGCGGTTAAGAGCACTGGTTGTTCTCCCAAAGGACCCGGGTTCAAATCCCAGCACCCACATGGCAGTTCACAGCTGTCTGTAATTGCCGGAGGAGGTGGTGCACGCCTTTAATCCCAGCACTCAGGAGGCAGAGACAGGCAGATCTCTGTGAGCTCAAGGGCCAGCCTGATCTACAAAGTGAGTCCAGGACAGCCAGGGCTACACAGAGAAACCCTGTCTCAAAAAAAAAAAAAAGTTGTCATACCATATACTTCCACTGCTGTTAGGTCAGTGCACCCAGTTCAGCTACTGTTATGGTTGTCTGGTGAGGGTTTACACAGCTACCCCTTCTCTGAAAAATCGCCTTGGGCAGAGTGGAGGCTGCCTTTTGCCAAGAACTTCAAGTGCTGACCTCCCCGTGGAATCTGGCTGACTACCCCATGAATATCATATCTTCCTTTTTAATTAGTTTGTGCAAATGCATGTGTGTAAGCATTATGTGCCACAGGGAGAGTATGGTCAGAGGGCACCTTGCAGGAAGTTTTTGGTTTTTGGGGTTTTTTTTTTGTTGTTTGTTTGTTTTTTGTTTTTTTTTTGTCTCCTTCCACCATGTGAGTCTCAGGTGAGCAGGGGCCCTTGCTCCTGCTTAGAGGGTTGCACCTTTACCTGCTGAACCATCTCACTAGCCCTGGGACTAACCATATCTTTTAACAGCCTTTCACCTTCTGCCTTGGCTACCCTTTACCCTGAGAGTTAAGTCCCAATATATCATTATGTCCACAAATCGCTAGACCCTTAGACAGCAGATGATGGACAGCAATTGCAAAGTAGGCCTGGTGGCCTAAGTCTGTTATTCTAGCCATGTGGGAGGCTGAGAAAGTAGGGTCACCAACGTTCAAGACCTGCTTAGTTAATTTAGAGAGACCTTGTCTCTCTCTCTCTCTCTCACACACACACACACACACACACACACACACACACACACGAGGAGGCTGGGGATGCACCTCAGTGATTGGGTACTTGCCTAGCAAGTACAAAATCCTGGGTTCAATCACAGCACCACATAAACAGAGAGGAGTGGTGCAGTTCTGTAATCCCAGTGTCTAAGAGGGAGAGGCTGGAGGATCAAAAGCTCACAGACATCCTTGGCTACAGTGAATTCCATGCCAGCCCGGACTACATGAGACCCTGTGTTCAATGTGTGTGGGGAGACAACAAATGAGAAAGGGGCAAATAAGTGAGAGAATAAACTAAGCCCCCCAGATAAGTCTCCAACTGTGTCATCCCAATGTGAAATGTCTCTCCATACAATTCTATTCTTTCCCAGCTATATAGCCTAAGTAAGTGAAAAGTCTTTCTTTGTTTTTCTTTGTTCTTTTTTTACCTCCCTGAGACAGGGTTTCTTTGTAACAGTAAGAGCCCTGCCTGTCCTGGACTCTCTTTGTAGACCAAGCTGGCCTCAAACTCACAGAGATCCACCTGCCTCTGCCTCTCGAGTGCCTGTCCAGTGAAAGGCATTTCTTTTGTTTGTTTGTTTTTTGTTTTTCGAAGCAGTGTTTCTCTGTGTATCTCTGGCTGTCCTGGACTCACTTTGTAGACCAGGGCAACCTTGAACTCACAGAGATCCACCTGTGTCTGCCTCCTGAGTGTTGAAATTAAAGGTGTATGCCACCACACCAGGCCAAGGCATTTCTTATACTGGCTAACTGGGAATATAACTGGCTTTAATAAAACTCAACTTGAACCATAAAAAGTTTTGAGATGACCTTAAAGAAAAAAGGAAGTGATCCCCTACTTGGACAGCTTCCCTCCACCACACCCCATCCCCTGCCTCAGGATTATCCAGCACAAAGGAGGCAGGAACCTCCTCAGCATTTCTAAGGTTTACCCCCATTTTTATTTGCTTAGCGTGTTTGTTGTGCATGTGCATTTGAGCGCCAGGGCCTGCACACACGTGGAGGTCAGAGGACTGCTTGGAGGAGTCAGTTCTCTCCTTCCACATTGACTCAGGTCATCAGGCTCACTGAGCCCTCTCACCAGCCTCACTTTTTAATTTTTTTTTTTTTTTTTTTTTTTTTTTTTTGCTGAACGTCCAGGCTATCGCATACAGTGATTATCAGGGTGTGACCTTATTTTCTCAAACCCCAAATTCAAGACCCCAAGCAGAGTGCCTGGGAGGACTCAAAAAGTTGCTATGTAATGGATTTGGGGAAATCGGGACCGGAGTCCGGCGGGGGCCTCAAATAGGAGCTGTGCAGAAAGTCGGTGTCGGAAGCTGGCACATCGCCAGCAGGAGTCCGGTGCGAACTGAGAGAAGGCGCGTCCTGGCGGCAGCGGCTTCCGGAGGAGGACCCTGGACAGAAACAGCGTCCATCCAACAGGTTGGTTGGGAGGACAACGCTGGGGCAGAACTCCCTTGGCTCAGATTTGACTTTAGGCGGGAACAGCGGCCTGGGTGGAGTCCCTCGGAGAGGCGGGTGCCCCGAGGGAAGGGGCACAGGAGACCCGGACCTGCTCCTGCCTGGCGGGCATTGTCAGCAAGACAGAAGTCCGCGGTCCCGGAGCAGCGGGAGACTGATCCTACTGGAAATCTGCAATTGAGCGCAGGACGGACGGGAAGCACGCCGGCTAGGAGGGTGAGCTGGCAGAATTCTGTGAGCCCGAGCCACGACTAGAGGAAGCGGGACAGCCACAGAATCATTGATTGGACTTCCTGGAACTCAGGGTGAGTTAGTTTCGATTCCCTGGCTCTATTGGAGGGGCTGTCTGCTGAGATCTCTGCCACCCTTCTGCCAAAGCAGGATGGAGATCGAGGGCTGGGGTTTGAGGAGGGGCAAAGGGTGGGGACCCGGCCAGAGGTGTCCAAGTCTTAGAGTAGGTGGGTCAGTCAGTAGGGCAATTAATTTCCAGGATAGATGATTCCGGGTTGTTGTTTGGTTGGTTGGGCTTTTTTTTTTTTTGGGGGGGGGTGTCGAGACGGGGTTTCTCTGTGTAGCTCTGGCTGTATTGGAACTTGAACTTGCTCTGTAGACCAGGCTTCCTGTGAACTCACAGATTTGCCTGCCTCTGACTGCCAAGTGCTGAGATTAAAGGTATGTGCCACTCCGCTACCCCAATCACGATTCTAGTTCTTAAGTATGAACACCCTCTTCCTTTTCTAGGGCCCATTTCATGCAAGGATAAAATAACCTAATGTAATGTTTTTATAGGAACATCTGATTTTTTTGGACTATTTACTGAGACAGGGTCTCACTGTTTAGCTATGGCTGGCCTCACTGGAACCCACTGTGTGGTCCAGGCTGGTCTTGAATTCACAGAAATACCTGTCTCTGTCTCCCAAGTACTGGGTTTAAAGTTGTGCACTGCCAAGCCCAGATATGTCTGACAATTTTTTAAAGGAGAGTGGGGGTGGGGGGTGAGCTTGGGTGGAGTAAATTGATTTATTTACTATTACTTCCAGATTTTTCACCTTAGCTCTCATACATCCAAGAAAGAGCCTTGAAGATTTGTGTTCAGCACCTGAGAATGGCTGGCCCCCGAGATCTATTGATTGTCTTTAAGAGTACCATTACAGAGCTGGGCAGTGGTGGCGCACGCCTTTAATCCCAGCACTTGGGAGGCAGAGGCAGGCGGATCTTTGTGAGTTCGAGGCCAGCCTGGTCTACAAATTGAGTCCAGGACAGCCAGGGCTACACAGAGAAACCCTGTCTCGAAAAACCAAAAAAAAAAAAAAAAAAAAAAAAAAAAAGAGTACCATTACAGAATGGAGAGATGGCTCAGCCATTAAAGTTCCCTGATACTAATGCCTATGCCTCCCGACTAGATCCCTGGAATCCTCTGGGCAAAGGCCTGTCGATTGTTTACATACTTGGTTTCAATTTGACAGTTTGGTTTCACTTTTGACTCATGTTATAAAGGCAGATTGGGATTCCAGGGAATTATCTTCTCCATGTTGTTATCTGATCTGTAAATGGATTTATTCCTTTCTTTCATAAGTGTGTGTGTATGTGTGCACACGCGCGCACGTGTACATGTGTGGGCATACCTGCGGAGGCCAGAATAAGGCTCAGAGCCTCTGGAGTCTAAGTTACAGGCAATTGTGAGCTGACCAACATGGGTGCTGGGAACCAACTCAGGTCCTATGCAAGAGCAGCAAGTGCTCTTCTTTACTGAGATATCTCATCTAGTCCCAAGAAAACTCTTTTCTGTTGTTTTGATTTTTTTTTTTCCCCAAGATAATTCTCAACCCCTCTGTTTCACGGGGCCATTTGGAAGGCTGCCATTTTAGGTATTTTTGAGGGTTGGAGATGTGGCTTAGCAGCTAAGAGCACTAGCTGCTCTCCCAGAGGACCCACGTTCAATTCCCAGCACCCACATGGCAACTCACAGCCACCTGTTAAATCCAGTCCCAAAGACCCTATGATGCCTTCTTCTGGCCACAAAAGGCACTGCATTCACATGGTACACATACATACAGTCAAAATACTCACAAAATAAAAATAAAGATTTAAAAAGGTAGAAGGAGGAAGGTTGAAACCTATAGATAGGGGTGCCTAGATTACAGGATGAGTTTAAACAAGCACCTCAATGTTGTCACCAACTCAGAATATCCCCCCTTTTTTCTATCGTTCTTATGTAAACTTCAATACAAGCTGCAGGAAGAGGGCTCTGTGGCTTCTCCTATGTAATTCACAGAATTACAGAGGGTGCCAACTTTTTAAAAAGTATTTACTTATTTTATCTTCAGTGTATTCATGTTTTGCATATATATGCACCACAAGGAAAGAGTCAGAAAATCAATGAGACTGACAGAAGCAGTCTTTTTTTTTTTTTTTTTTTGAGACAAGATCTCATACTATAACCCAGGCTGACCTCATACTCACAGAAATTCTCCTGCCTCAGAGTTGATTTTCACTGCCATCCTGTATATTCTTGGCCAACGGTGGAAGACTGGCAGTCTTCTTTTGGCAGATGTGTTCTATTTGATCTACATAGTATTTAACTGCACAATGTTTGTTGTTGTTCCTGTTTTTTTTTTTTAATTGTGGGTATGTTTGTGAAGTGAATATGTGTGTGGATGTGGTGTAGGGTACATAAGTGTGAGGAGGCCAGAGGTCACGGTCAAGAGTCTTCCACTATCACTTTCCACTTTATGTTTATTTGTTTAAAATGTGTGCATGTGTGAGGGAGCAGGCCCTCCCGGAGCCAGAGTCACAAATGTGCTCTGCCATTCCATCTCCCCGTTTTTATATTGATGCCGGGGAGCCAAACTCTGGTCTTCATGTTTGTTCAGCAAACACTTTATGGAGTGAAATATCTCCCAGCTCCAGGCAGCAACCTTTTAAAAACACTCTTTGGCTTGCTTGCAGGATTTATAACTGAGAGGTCTGATGTAAAAAGTCCAGATTTCTGGCTGCTTCTGAGAAACTGAGGGGTCCTTTATCCTTTCAGAACAGCAGGTGTCGCCTTGCTGAGTAACTTCCGTGTGTCTTCAAACAGAGCTGGAGTGGTTTCCTTGACCATGAGCCCAAGGGCCAGTTTGTGGCTTTTCCCCCAGGATGTGGAAAAAGGATGTGAATGATTGGATTCTTCCATCTATCAAAAAACAGAGAGATGCCGGGAAACTGAAGTAAAAGGATAGGGAAGTCAAAGCCATTCTGATATATATATAGCAAGCCTGTCTCAAAATTAAAAAAAAAAAAAATGGAGAAGTGAAAGATAGTCAAAAGGCCACATTACAGAAACTGAAAAGAAACTTTTCAGGTTTAGATCTTATTTCTTGTGTGCGAATTTGGCAGGCATGTATCCCACCATGTGCTTGTCCGGTGCCTGCTGAGGTCAGAAGAGCACATTGAGTCTCCTCCATAAGAGCAACTCGTTCTCTCAACCACTGAGCCATCTCTCTGGCTCCAGGAGCTTCTTTCTAAGCTGTGCTGAGGATCACTCACACACAGAGCCTTAGCCAATGCTCTGCAAGCACTCCACCACTGAGCTGCAACCCCAGCTTTGGATCATAAGGAGACAGGCTCTTATTAGGTAGCTGGGACTGACTTTGAACTCATGATCCTTCTGCCTCAGCCTCCCGAGTACTAGGATTTCAGCACCACTACCCCTGGCTGGAAGCATATTTCTCTGCAGCAATAGAGACTAATTCTAAGTCAGCTCACTCTGCTGGTTTGAGTTGCTCACTTGGCCCCTGAAGGTATTTCTAATACCGCAGCAGGACATCTGTGTTAGGATAGGCAAATAAATATGACAAAAATGGCCAGAATATAATGGCTTTCATACAACTGAAACTGCATCTTCAATCATAGCCCAAAAGCAGAAATCCTGGCAACATGGCAGCTTTCTTCCAAGCAATTGTTCAGGACCCCAGGATCCTTTTCTTTTGGACACCAGTGTCCCCGAGATCCTATCCTTGCAAACCTGTCTCAGCCTAAAGTGGCACAAATACTATTCACTCATAACCCATAGTCTGGTGCTAATCACATGGTCTCACAGAATTGCAATGGAGGCTGAAGATATAGGGCCAGGTGACCAATACTTCCCAGTTTAAGCTCTGTTACAAAGACAGAACAGATTTGACAGACAGACAGCTGTCTCTACCTTAGGTGGTGAAGGTATCCTCTTTCTGGCATTAAGATCACAGATACCCTTGACCCTCCATTAGCTGAGTAATGAATTCACAGGGAATTGCAGGATTTCAACCAATCTATGGGTCTCTTCCAGGTATGGATAAATTGGGACAGATCATCGCCTTAGGCCAGCTCATCTATAAACAGTGTGAAAAGATGAAATATTGCCGGAAGCAGTGCCAGCGTCTAGGGAACCGTGTGTATGGCCTGCTACAGCCTCTCCAGAGGCTCCAGGCCCAAGGAGAGATGAACCTGTCCAGTGACATAACTGCTGCCCTGGGTCGTTTTGAGGCTGTCCTGAAGGAGGCTAGGCAGCAGATAGAAAAGTTCAACAATAAGTCCAATTTTTGGAAGTTTGTTACTGTGGGCAGTGACAAGATACTCTTCCATGAAGTGAATGAGAGGCTGGGAGATGTCTGGGAGGAGCTCTTGCTGCTGCTTCAGGTTGATCAACGGAATCCTGTTTCAAACATCAGCCAACTAGCATCATGGCAGCAGGAAGATCGACAGGATGCAGAAGAAGATGGGTGAGTCTTCCAAAGGCTGAGAAAGAATAAACTGGGTTTGGGGATGGGGTGGAGGAGCAGATGGAATCAAGGAGCAGCTTAGCCTCACTTTGATTTGCCAAAGGAGAGGAGTAATGAAGGAGTTTGAACAGTTGTGTATGCTTGTGACTCAGAAATCCTACTGTAGGATGAGGCTGGTGAACCTGGGGTAAGATTCTATGGAACAGGGAGCATGAAGCTGCCTGCTTGTGAGTCTCCTTTGCTTCTCCACTTGGAATTCCAATTCATACCATTCAGCCTTAGCTTCTATGGGACACTCACTTAAGATGAAAATTGTCCAGCAAAAAGAATTAAATAAATCAAACCAAGGAAACATGGATTGGGTACAGCATCTACAACCTTAGGGATACAGTACAGAACAAATTAGTCAAAAATCTCTGACCTCATGGGACGTAAAGCCTGCTAATAGAAAACTAACTCTCTTGAAAGCCACAAAGTAGAGTAATGATACACAATGGTTCGGAAAGAACAGCAGAGTGACACTTGCTTGGACACTTGTCCAAGACTGGACATCTTGACAAAGGAGAAGAAACTATACCGAGTCCACAAGATTGCTCTTGTGATAGAACTGAACTGTACCAAGCCTCTCCTGTGCCACATCCTCTGAAACAAGCTCCTTGGCAAAGCTTAACATGAAGAGACAAAGGCACAGAGTTTGCCCTCTATGTTGCTGTGGCAAGAGTGCGCCTGTGTACAGCCAGCTACTACCTGGAAGTCAATTAATAGAGCCAGTAAGTCAACCTGCCTGAGAGTCAGAACTAGAGGGTAGATGAGCTAACAGTAGCTTGAACTAGAATGGCTCTCCTTTATCGTAATGGAGGGCCAAGCTCTGAAGAAGTGAGGCATGGGCTAGCCTGGAGGTAGAAGGTAAAAGTTGAGCCTAGGGGCAGGAGAGATGGCTCAGCAGTTAAGAGCACTGGCTGTTCTTCCAGAGGTCCTGAGTTCAATTCCCAGCAACCACATGGTGACTCACAACCACCCACAATATGATTTGACGCTCTCTTCTGGCTGCAGGTGTACATGCAGCTAGAGCACTCATATACATAAAATGAATAATCTTTTTTTTTTTTATTGAGACAGAGTTTCTCTGTGTAACACTCCTGGCTGTCCTGGACTCACTTTGTAGACCAGGCTGGCCTCGAACTCACAGAGATCCTCCTGCCTCTGCCTCCCAAGTACTGGGATTAAAGGTATGCACCACCACTGCCCAGCAAATAATCTTTTAAAAAAACAGTTGAGCTAGGTCACCAGGAAAGGGAAGACAGGGGAAACATGGAAACAAATATGACCTTCTTAGACTTATGACGACCCAGTAATATGAACCCTAAGCATTGTTAGCTAAAAGATAGACCGGGTTGGGGGGGCAGGCTATTCTTCCTGTTCTTTCAGGGGACTAGGGGTTCCATTCCCAGCACCTATATGGCAGTTCACAACTGTCTGTAACTTCAAGATCTGACACAGACATACATGCAGGCAAAACACCAATGCACATAAAAAAATAAAAATACATTAATTATTTTTTTTTAAAAAGAAGAGATTGGTAGGAAAAGAAACTGATAGAAAATTACCTTTCTATCAGAGCAGTTATAGGCTGATGGGCATACACAGCAATGAGGAGGCCTTTTAGTGAGAGATCACTAGGAGAGGTTCCACAATAGCATTGTGTGATCTACCCTGGCCTAGGCTGTGTGCCAAGAGACCTGGAGGCAGGAAGGAACTAGGCAGTACTGTAAACTTATCTTATAGCTGCAAGGGGGATGGAGGCCTTATCAACTCTGTTTGAGAAGGAGATACTCTAGGGAAGTTACCTGCAATCTTTGATAGAGAAAGCACAGACGTTAGAGGCTCTGTGACCTGCTAGTAAGAGTTTGGGTAGACAGAAAGAGAGCAGGGAGCGTCAACTTGACACAACCTCCGACTCTGGGAACCTCAGCTGAGAAAATGCCTCCCCATCACATCGGCCTGTAGGCAAGTCTGTGAGGATTTTTTTTTCCATTAATGATTGATGGAGGAGGGACTAACCCAATGTGGGCAGTGCCAACCCCTGGGCTGGTGGTCCTGAGTTGTATAAGTAAGCAAATGGAGGGGCTGGAGAGATGGCTCATGGGTTAAGAGCACTGGCCGCTCTTCCAGAGGACCCAGGTGTGATTCCCAGCACCCTCATGGAAGCTCACAACTGTCTGTAACTCCATTTCCAGGGGGTTGGCACCCTCACCAATACATACTTGCAGTAGACATTAAAAAGTAATAAATAAAAATAATTTTAAAAAAGAAATAAATGGACCAAGTCACGGAAAACACACCAGTTGCCCTAAGGTCTTTGCTGCAGTTCCTGCCGCCAGGCCTGCTTTAAGCTCCTTGCCCTGACTTCCCTGGGTGATAGACTGTAAAATGTAAACAAAAGAAAAAAAACCCTTTCCTCCTCAAGTGACATTTGGTCATGGTGTTTATCACAGTGACAGAGAGCAAATGAAGACAAGAGGACACATGGGTGTATCTTGGAGTAGCTGTCCTACAGCTTTGATATGGAGAGTGTTGATCCATGCCCCATCAAGATGGCAGAAGGCATCTAAGTGGGACAGATGAGGAGACTTTTAAGCAAATGAGTACTTTTTTGTAATAAGACATCTGTAATCCTACCAAATACCATCAGAGAGAAAGAGAATCAGGGGTTGGGGAGGGTGGGTATGTTATGGTAGGACAGAGAGACTGAGTCAAGTAGAGGGCACGATTGGCTTGTGCTTTAGGCTTTTATTGCTGTGAAGAGACACCATAAACATAGCAACTATTTTTTTTTTTTTTGAGACTAGGTTTCTCTGTGTAGCCCTGCCTGTCCTGGACTCACTTTGTAGACCAGGCTGGCCTTGAACTCACAGAGATCCACCTGCCTCTACCTCCTGAGTGCTGGGGTTAAAGGTGTGTGCCACCACGCCAGGCCATTAGAGACAGCTGTGAACTGTCATATGGTGCTGGGAAGAACAGCCAGTGCTCTTAACCACTGAGCCATCTCTCCAGCCCCTATCTATTAATTCCTATCATCTCAGTTTGCTTAGGACAGAAGAATTCTGAGGACTTGAGGTCTTTAGTCTCTAATGGAAATTTTTTTCTCATGATTGGTAAATATACAGCCTCTGTGGAGGGCAACCTAGCAATCTCTGTTGAAATTGAAACTGTTCATTCATTGCCTTTAAGTACTAGTTAGACCAGGCAGCTCCACTACTGGGATGATCTCCTAAAGTTACTGTGAAGCACCTCTATAAGTCGAAGCTGTAAGGAATTTTCTTAATTAATGATCAGTGAGGGGAGAGACCCGCCCATGATGGGTGGTGCCATCCCAGGTTAGCAGTCCTGGGTTCTATAAGAAAGCAGGCTGAGCACCCACGTGAAGCAAGCTGCTAAGCAGCATCCCTCCATGACCTCTGCATCAGCTCCTGCATCCAGGATCCAGCCCTTGAGTTCCTGTCCTGACTTCCTCCATTGATGTACTATGATATGGAAGTGTAAGCCGAATAAGCCCTTTCCTCTCCAACATGCTTTTTTTGGTCATGGTGTTTCATTGCAGCAATAGAAACCGTAACTAAGACACCAGCACTCATGTTGTATAGTTCAGAGCTGCCTATACCTCTAATCCCAGGGGATCAAAAAAAAGAAAATCTCTGACCAACTCAGACAGACACAAGCACAAATACAAATAAATAAAAGTAATGAAAAGTAATAATAATTTTAAAGCACTAATAGCTCATTGTTTTTTTTTTGTTTTGTTTTTTTAAGATTTATTTATTTTGTATACAGTATTCTGTCTGCAGGTATATCTGCAGGCCAGAAGAGGGCACCAGATTTCATTACGGATGGTTGTGAGCCACCATGTGGTTGCTGGGAATTGAACTCATGACCTCTGGAAGAGCAGCCAGTGCTCTTAACCGCTGAGCCATCTCTCCAGCCCCTAGCTCATTGTTTTATAGAAATAAGTTTATTTAATATTCAGTTAACCACATGAGCGCTGGGCGTGGTGGCGCACGCCTTTAATCCCAGCACTCGGGAGGCAGAGGCAGGCGGATCTCTGTGAGTTCGAGGCCAACCTGGTCTACAAAGAGAGTCCAGGATAGCCAGGGCTGTTAGAGAAACTCCGTCTCGAAAAAAAAAATTAACCACATGAGACCCTCCAAAATGATGATCCTCCTCAGGATACTTTCAGTAGTCTGGAAATTTGTTGATACAAATTTCCCACACCCAAAGCAGCCAGGTTGGGACCTTGAACAGAGTCAATAAAATACTTCACTGAAAAACCTCCTGACAAAAGCAGTTTAGGAGAAGAAAGACTTATTTGGACTCAGAAATTCAAAGTATTTTCCAGCCATCATAGCAGGCAAGGCATGGAGCAGGTCTATGGCAGTGGGAGTATGTAGCCAAGGCTCTTCAAATCTGGCAGACCAGGAAGTAGAAAAAAGCAGGCCAGGCCACCAGTGGGTATAATCTTCGAAGTTTCACTCCTAGTGATTCACTGCTGCCAAGCAAGGTCCACCTTCTCAAGGCTCCACAGACTTCAAAACAGTGGTGCTCACTGGAGACCAAATGCTAAAAACACCTCAAAAGGCCTGTGGGGGCATTCCAAATTGAAGCCGCATCTTTTTCACTCCCTTTTTTTGGCCAAGGAGATTCACACAGCCAGACTTCAAGGCATTTCCTATGTGTTTGAAAGTAGAAAGAAGAATAACAGTGTTATTTAGAGTTTAAAAACTTAGCCGCACACCTTTAATCCCAGCACTCAAGAGGCAGGAGGATCTCTGTGAGTTCGAGGCCAGCATGGTCTACAAAGAGAGTCCAGGACAAGCCAGGGCTACACAGAGAAACCCTGTCTTAAAAAAAAAAAAAAAACAACAAAAAATATGTCACCTTGGTGGTGGTTTTAATTAACATTTTGTTTTGATGTGCATGTAGTTTGGGTTTAGCAGTTATATTTCTAAGCATGTGTTGCTGCTTTTTCCTGCAGAAATGAAAATATGAGAACTATATTGATGCAGTTGAAGATTGGCATGGAAGAAATCAAGGAAGCTGTGACACAATGTAAGCTGTTGCATGCCCTGTTGCAATGAATGCTCCCAGATTGGAAGTCACCTGTTTGCTAGAGCTCCAGCTTAATCTGCTGTCCTGTTCCATTTTCTTTGCTGGACAGAACTAGAAGAAGCTCCTAGGCTTTGAGATGTGGCCATAGTTAACTCAGGTTTCTATCCATGGAGTAGCATTTGAAAGTGGCCTCTTGATCAGCACGAAATCCATACCACCTATCAGATTACCAAAATAGGCCAGGCATGGTGGTGCACGCCTTTAATCCCAGCACTTCAGTGGCAGAGGCAGGTGAATCTCTGACTTCGAGGCTAGCCTACAGAGTGAGTTACAGGATAGCCAGGCTACACAGGGAAACCCTGCCTCAAAAACCAAAAAAAAAAAAAAACAAAATTAAAAAAAAAATTTTTTTGGTTTTTCAAGCCAGGGTTTCTCTGTGTATCCCTGGCTGGCCTGGACTCACTCTGTAAACCAGGTTAGCCTTGAACTCACAGAGATCCACCTGCCTCTGCCTCCCCAGTGCTGGGATTAAAGGCGTGCGCCACCACCGCCCGGCATCAATTTTTTTAAAATGCCCATAGAACAATCTGATGGGGCATTTTCTCAATTGAGGTTCCTTCTTTCAAAATGACTGTAGCTTGTGTCAAATTGGTGTAAAATTAGCTGGCACACAGTCCTAAGAATGATTCTGTCCAAGCCAATCTTGGTGAAGCAAAGTATTACACGGTGAGGAGTTGCTTATGAGAGCATAGGTGATTCTAGGCTGAATGACCTAAAAGCCTCCCACAGTAGCATGAGCAAGAACTCAGAAAAGCTGGATCATTGGTCTCCTACACAAGAATCTCCTCTCACCCAGCAGCCATTTACTATGGAGAGACTTCTGTGAGTCCTGTAAGTCTCTCGAGCTTTCTCAGGCTTGTACATTTCCTATGAGTTTCATGAAATTCCGAGGAAGAAAATGTTCCAGTCCATGAGGAAACAGCCACGCAACTGACAGCAGTATAGCTTCTGAACTGGAACTGTGTCTCTATCTGATCTGAAGTGACTGGACGTGATGCCGAGTGCCTAGTACCACGCAGTGTGTCAGTAGGAGGAGAGACAACTCTGAGATGAGAGAGGCAGGCATTAAGGCTGGAAAGATAGGCTAGAGTGGAAAAGGAGGATAGGGACATAGTTCAATGGTAAAGCTCTTGCCAAGCATACACAACTTCCTTGGTTCAAGGTCACACATTGTAAGAAAAAAAAAATACATTGCCAAAGGAGGACAAGTAAGTACACGGCACATCCCTGCCAACAGCTAGCTGTGCCTCTACATGTAACTCAGAAGCAGAGAACCATCTACTCTGAGTCGAGTCCATTGAAAGCTCTAGCCAGGACCAGTGCTGGCCCATGTGTGCAGCGTCCCTCTCTCATCCCAGAGGCCACTCCCCTTTCAACACCTTCTTAGCATTCTGACCTTTTATCTTCTTCGCTCTCAGGGTCACTGAGACCTACACAGAACATCCCACAGGAGCAGATCAAGGAGATTCAGAAGGACCATCTTGTTGAGTCTCCATGGACCTTGCTGAAGAAAAACAAACTCAGCACACTTTATAAAGGGGAGTATCACAGATCTCCAGTCACCATCAAAGTATTCAACAATCCCCAGGCTGAAAGTGTTGGGTAAGGTATATTATATGGCTCTTCATATGTATCAATGCTTATTCTCTGTAACTTCCCAAAGAGAAAGGTGTATTTTCTCCTTTATTAAATAGGGGGAATCAGGCTCTAAAGGGTTAAATGACTTAATCTGTATTATTAAGAAACAGAGGCTATAGGAGTGGAGAATTGGCTCACTTGTTGCTCTTACAGAGGACCCAGGTTCAGTTCTCAGCACCAACATCACAGCTTACAACATCTGGAACTCCAGTTCCAGAGGATCTGACACCCTCTTCTGGTTCACAGCCAAGCACACATGTGGTACACAGACACTCATGCATACAAAAAAGAAAGAAAGAAACAGGCTGGCCTTGAGCAACCCTCTTTCTACCTCAGCTCTAGAACTTTCTCCCTTTTACTCATGGCATTATGTATCTTTCAAAATTTATACTCTTTTCCAGATGTAGCAGTGCATGCCTTTAATCACAGCACTCATGAGCAGAGGCAGGTACTGAGTTCAAGGCCAGCCTGGTCTACATAGAGAGTTCCAGGCTACTCAGGGCTACATAGAGACCTTGCCTCAAAACAATAACAACAAAATTTATTATCTTGTAATCCTGTTTCTCAGTGCATTCCCTTTACATAAAATTCTTTTTTTTTTTTTGGTGTAGTTCTGGAAATTCTACAGACAATATTCTAGTGTTTTATTTTTGTGTTTTCCTGCAACATATACCCTTTTATTATTAGTTTTTCATAGGTGAGAAAGTGGTATGTCTATTGGCTTATCTCCCTCACTTTCTTGACTCAGCATCAAGGAACACTGAGGCCTTTTATTTGAAGTGAATGTAGTGAATCCTTTGGTATCAGTCCGTACTTTGCGTATTTCCCATGATGCAAAACTTCTGCTTCCAACTTTCTCCCACTGAAAATAATGCCACCATACACAGCCCTTCAATAATCTGTACAGCCAGCTGGGCGGTAGTGGTGCACACCTTTAATCCCAGCACTTAAGAGGCAGAGGCAGGCGGATCTTTGTGAGTTCGAGGCCAGCCTGGTACTACAAAGGAAGTACAGGACAGCCAGAGCTGTTTGTTACACAGAGAAACCCTGTCTCAAAAAAACAAAACAAACAAACAAAAAAAACAAAACCAGAATCTGTACAGCAAGTTTGAGGCACTAGGAATCAAATCCTGAACCTTACACATGGAGCAAACACTGCCTCTGAGCTACACCCCCATCACTTGTACAAGAATTTCTTTGGACTGTAACTCCAGGATAAGAAGTGTTGGATCAGGGCTGGAGAGATGGCTCAGCGGTTAAGAGCACTGGCTGGACTTCAAATGACCCAGGTTCAAATCTCACCACCCACATGGCAGTTCACAGCTATCTTTACACGCCTTTAGTCCCAGTGGCAGGCAGATCTCTGTGAGTTTGAGGGCATCCAGGTCTACAGAGTGAGTCTAGGACAGCCAGGGATACACAGAGAAACCCTGTATCGAAAAACCAAAAATATGTGTATATGTATGTATGTATATACACATATTATATATACACATATGTATAATGTATGTATATACACATATTATATACACATAATATATATATATATTAAAAAGAACTGTTGGGGTACAGCTTCAAGTGAAGTTAATCTGAGGTGAAGCAAACAGAAAATTGTGGAGGTTTTGTTGATGTGCAACAGAAGAACATGGTTCAGGGAATTAATCACAGCCAAGCACCTATGCTTTGCTCCACTGGCTGCGGATTTTATGGAAACCCTCATACAAATGGCATGTGTTCAGTATGCTATAAAGAACATCTTCAAAGACAGAACAGTAGCAATGGCAGAATAAGCCCACCTGCAGCTTTTATCAGCAGGCTGTCCAAATCCTTACCAGTTCACTGCGTAGACGGCAGTGTCCTGGACGCTCCATCAGTGCTAGATTCTACGTCTTCATCTATACAGACAGGCCCTGTATCAAATCAGTCACTTTTATCAGAATCTGTAGCACCTTCCCAAGTGGACAGTACATCTGTGGATAAAGCAGTATTTGAGACAGAAGACCAAAACTTCACCTTATTATTTGTGCTCTCAAAATACACTTCCGTATGTCTAGAACTTTATTTTATTTATTTATTTATTATTTCTATTATATAGGGTCTCACTATGTAGCTCTGGCAGCTTTAGAACTCTGGTCTCACTCTCATTGAACTCCACTTGCCTTGGCCTACACACTACTGAGAATAAAGATGTGTCAACACATATATTGTTGTTGTTGTTATTTTAAACTTTTATTAAATGTTTATTATGCTAAGCCGGGCGGTGGTGGCACACGCCTTTAATCCCAGCACTCGGGAGGCAGAGGCAGGCGGATCTCTGTGAGTTCGAGGCCAGCCTGGTCTACAAAGCGAGTCCAGTACAGCCAGAGCTACACAGAGAAACCCTGTCTCGAAAAAAAACCAAAAAAAAAACCAACCAAACAAAAAATGTTTATTATGCTATTTTATGTGTTTGGCTGGTTTTCCTGCATGTGTTTCTGTGCATCACTTGCATGCCTGGTGGTTTGCAAAGGCCAGAAGAGAGTACTGAATCCCCTGGAACTACAGTTAAAGATGGTAGTGAGCCACCATATGAATGCTGGAAATTGAACCTGGGTCCTCTGGAAGAGCAGTTAGTGTTCTTGACCTCTGAGTCATCTGTCTAGTCCTCTCTTTTAAATTTTTTTTTTTTTTAAGTTTTTTGAGTCAAGGTTTTTCTGTGTAACCGTGGAACTCACTCTGTAAACCAGGCTGGCCTTGAACTCACAAAGATATCTTAAAATTTGCCATATAAATCACAAAAATACAATTCTATCAAGTACTAGAAAGATGGACAAATCCTACTATTCTTGTCACAGATGCTTAGGAACCAATTCTGCTACCAAATTCATCTGGGAAGTCAAACTTGCAGCCGAGCCTCTCACTCCAATTTTCCCTGATACCAAGAGATTCTGATGGTGTCTCAGGTCCCTGCTATACTCTACATTCTTTGAAGGACCATCAAAGTCCAAATGCTAATTTCTCCTTTCACCCTCCTAGAATGGTGAGGCACACTTTCAATAATGAGATCAGAGCCATGAAGAAATTTGATTCTCCCAACATCTTGCGTATATTTGGGATTTGCATTGATGAAACAGGTAAGGGGGCTTCTGGGATTGGTCAAGCTTTGACTGCATAGAATATGCTGTCTGTGTTTTAATGCATTACTTTTCTTGAGTTTTAAAGAGAAGTCTATTATAGATTCACAAGTGAGATTGTAAAGGGTTAAAAAGAGAGTTGTAGTTGGGTGGTGGAGGCACACTTCTTTTTTTTTTTTTTTTTTTTTTGGTTTTTCGAGACAGGGTTTCTCTGTGTAACCCTGGCTGTCCTGGACTCACTTTGTAGACCAGGCTGGCCTCGAACTCACAAAGATCTGCCTGCCTCTGCCTCCCAAGTGCTAGGATTAAAGGCGTGCGCCACCACTGCCCGGCAAGGCACACATTTTTAATCCCAGCAACCAGGAGGCAGGAAGATCTCTGTGATCTTGAGGCCAGCCTAGCCTACAGAGAGAGAGTTACAGGACAGCCAGGGCTACACGGAGAAACCCTGTCTCAAGAAACCGAGAGAGAGAAAGTTGTGCTGTTCTAGTTAGGCATGGAAGTCAGACACATGGTGGTCAAACAGCCATATATATGGTGGGGAGAACTTTAGAGAAAGTAAAGAAGCTCAAAGTACCAGAGGGAGTATTATGCCTAAGCTTTGGCTAGCATCTGGAAGAAAGACTAAAGAGAAGGAGAAAAAGTCATGCAGTGGTGGCACAGACCTTTAATCCCAGCACTCAGGAGGCAGAGGCAGATGGATCTCTGAGTTCAAAGCCAGCCTGGTCTACAGAGTAAGTTCCAGCCCAGCCAAAGCTACACAGAAAAACCCTGTCTTGAGAGAAAGAGAGTCCCTCCTCATGGTGCCTCATAACCACTCAGGTGTTACATTCTTTTGGGGGGGGGGTGGGATCTCTCTATTTTGTCACCCTGACTGTCCTAGAACTCACTCTGTAGACCAGACTGGCCTCAAACTCAGAGATCCTCCTGCGTCTGCTTCCTTAGTGCTGGGATCAACACAGTGGGACACCACACCCAGCCCCTTTTATTTATTTTTAATGTGACTTTAGTTGCTTCTTATCCTTTCACCAAAACCAAGTGTTGGTGTGTCTAAATTTCCCCTCACAGTGTAGACTTCCCCTTCAGTTCATTTTTGCTGTTGTTGCCTAGAAAGAGGGCAGCAACTTCTCCCCTTCTGAAATCACTCCACAGCCTAAATCCAACCTAATCCATGTGTACTCCTGGAAGGGACTGGTGAAGAGAGTTCAGACTAGAAGTCAAGGGCTCAGGTCATAGGCTGGAAATGAAAGAATTAACACATCAAAGTGAATAAGTCACCTCAGCCATTCCCCAAGAGAACAAATGTCACTAAAAGTTTCCTTCAGACTGAGATTTTTGTACTTTAAAATCAGGCTGATCCAAAGCTGGGGGGAGAAATGAGAATCCCTTAAGGGCAGAATGTGTCTCTAAAGAAAGAAGCTGGGAGCCAGGCATGGTGGCACACGCCTTTTACCTCAGCACTCCAGAGGCAAATGCAGGTGGATCTCTTTGAGTTCAAGGCTAGCCTGGTCTGCAAAGGGAGTCCAAAACAGCTAGGACTGTTACACAGAGAAACTTTGTCTCTATACTACGCCCCCCCCCAAAAAAAAAAAAAAACCTAAAGAAAGAAGCCGGGAGGTGATTTGCGGTTGTGGGTACCCTTAGTGGATCTGGATCTTCCCAGTGTCTGTTTTTTGTCCACTAGTGAAGCCCTCTGAATTCTCCATTATCATGGAGTACTGTGAACTTGGAACCCTGAGGGAACTGCTGGATAAAGAAAAGGACCTCACAATGAGTGTGCGCGTCCTCCTGGTCCTGGGGGCTGCCAAAGGCTTATACAGGTACGGGAGGGCTAAATGGGTACCACAAAGAACTGGAGGGGCTCTGTCTGCACTACTGATGATCTCAGAGACGACAGGAGAAAAGGGCAAAAGCCAAGAATGGGTTCCCTTCCCTCCACCGTCTCACTGCTGACTCTGACTCTGAGCAGGTACAGTTTTCTAGGTTGTCCACAGAGAGCACCCCACATGAAAGGTAGGGTACTAGCCGGCCTCATGATCCCATTAAGGGTCATTAATGCCAAGATCACTAACACACCCTACCTTTGGTTGTAATCAGGCTACACCATTCGGAAACACTCCAACTCCACCGAAACATCAGCAGCTCCAGCTTCCTGGTAGCTGGAGGCTACCACGTGAAGGTGAGACTTCCTCCTCCAAGGGCTCCCTGGGTTGGTTGGAGCTTTGCAGTGGTTTGCTGCTGGAAGACTGCGTTGTAGAAGGGCTGTACTTTCTTATTTCTCTCCTGGATTTTCGGACTGGGTACATCTCTTCTCCTGCTTGTACAGCTTTCTGGGTGCCCACCACAGAACAGATTCCACCCTTGCCTCCCACTCTGATGCGCCTACCTTCCTCCCACCCACCCCCCAGAGCAGGGATGTTCTAAGAGCCATGACTCTTAGAGGCTTAGACCACTTCCACATCACTACAATACCTACCAAGGAATCTGCTTATATTCAACTAAGCATTCAGATTCAGAGGACTGTCATGGGGCCACACTTGTCATTCGGGGTCACTTACAAGAATCGCACAGGGAGCCCAGCTCACTAGCAGCATCAACCCCTTCTCCCCAGGAGTCCTCACATTCATCCAGCAGATAGATGCTCTTAGAGAAAGGGGCTCCCAGCCCGGCATGGTGGCGCACGCCTTTAATCCCAGCACTCAGGACCCAGAGGCAGGCGGATCTCTATGACTTCGAGGCCAGCCTGGTCTATAAAGTGAGTCCAGGACAGCCAGGACTTTGTACACAGAGAAACTCTGTCTTGAAAAACAAAAGGTGGAGAGCTCCCATTAGGTGGGTATGGGACCAACCAGACTTCGAAGTCTCAAGACTTGTAAGAGTCAACATCTCTAATAACTCTACAGACATACCTTCCAATGGCCCTGAAAGGGAAGAGCCAGTTCCCATATATAATAGCTGCTACAAAGTGCAGCATGCCTATTAGGTATTTATGATCCTCCAACCCCCACCCTAAAGCAGTCCATTTGTCAGCAATCATTTTTTTTAAAAAGGTGTATTTATTATGTGTTCTGCAGTTGTGCCTGCAGGCCAGAAGAGGGCACCAGATCATATTATATGATGGTTGTGAGCCACCATGTGGTTGCTGGGAATTGATCTCATGACCTGTGTACAACTGTCCTGGTAAAACTGCCTCTGAACTCCATAACCTGGACTTGTACCAACTGAAGTGCCACAAACTCAACTCCACTGCACTGCCTCTCAGCTGACTCCCCACTGACTTTCAACTGACTGATTGACTGACTCACTCACTGGAACCAACTACTCTGAATTTACTTCAGTTGCACTCCACTATAGACTGACTGAGTGACTCCCAATTAACTGATCAGCTCAACTCCACTGCACTGAACTGCCAGTACTGTACTGAATCCAACTCTACTGTACTCAACTCCAATCCTTTCTCTGCTGTACTGTCTTCTCTACTCAACTCTGTACTGTACTCTACTGAATTGTCTACTCTGGGCCGGACGTGGTGGCACACACCTTTAATCCCAGCACTGGGGAGGCAGAGGCAGGTAGATCTCTGTGAGTTCAAGGCCAGCCTGGTCTACAAAGTGAGTCCAGAACAGCCAAGGATACACAGAGATCTACCTGCCTCTGCCTCCCCAGTGCTGGGATTAAAGGTGTGTGCCTGGCAATTGGCATGATATTTTAAATTGAACCTACAATGTCAACAAACACATACTCTTAAGGCATCATTAGAAATAAGTCCCCAAGGGAAAAGGTCACCCCAACTCTACCTTCTTTTTTTTTTCCCTGAGACAGGGTTTCCTTGTGTAACAGCCCTGGGTGTCCTGGAACTCACTTTGTAGATCAGCCTAGCCTTGAACTCACAGACCACCTGCCTCTGCCTCCCCCGTGATGGGATTCAAGGTGTGTGACAGCATGCTTGGCAATTACAGACAGCTGTGAACTGCACTGTAGGTGCTGGGATTTGAACCCAAATCCTTTGGAAGAGCAGCCAGGTGCTCTTAACTGCTGAGTCATCTCTCCAGCCCCCTAACTCCACCTTCTGCCCCTCCACCCAGGAGCTTGCTGTTTCAACATCTACCCCTAACTTACCTTTCTCTCTAGCTTGCAGGATTTGAGTTGAGTGAAACACAGGCTTCTATCAGTCGGGTGACAAAGAGCTCTAAAGCAGAGAGAGTCAGTTCAACAGCATATGCCTCCCCTCAGAGACTGAAAAATGTGTATTGCGTATATGGCATAAAAGATGAAATATATAGGTATGTTCATGTTTTTGTACAGAGTATAACTCAGGTAGAAAGGACAGGACAGTCCCAGGCAAACTCCTCCTCTGAGGACCATCTTAACTCTGCTGAACAGGAATAGGGGTGCAGGTTGGTGGTGAAATGCTTCCCTAATGTATGTAGATTCTATCTTCAATCCCTAGCAGTGAGTGTGGTGGGGTATGACTGGAGTTGGGTGGTAACCAGAAAACCCAGAGTTTCCTGAAATGGCTGGAGGGGCATGGGAAAAGAAATGTCCTGGGTACTTAGTTTCTTGGTTTTATTTAAAAAATTTTTAAAGATATATTTATTTTTATTTTATGTGTGTGAATGTTGTATCTATATGTATATGCACCATGTGCAGTGTCAACAGAGGCCAGAAGAGGGTGTCTGATCCCCTGGAACTGGAATTACAGACAGCTGTGAGTTGCCATGTGGGTGCTGGGAACTGAACCCAAGTCAGCAAGTGCTCTTAACCACTGAGGCATCTCTCCAACCCACTCTTTTTTTTTTAATTGTTAATGTATCTGTGTGTGTGTGTGTGTGTGTGTGTGTGTGTGTGTGTGTGTGTGTGAAAGGTAGAATGCATATGTCATGGCATGTATCTGTGTGAAGGCCAGAGAAAAATGTTTTAAGATTACTTCCTTCCTTCCACCTGTATGTGGTTTCTAGAGATCAAATTCAAAAGAGTGTGGCACAGCAAGCTCTTTGCCCACCAAGTTGCCCACCTGACTAGCCCTTGGTATTTTTTTTTAATTTTTAGCTTTGGAATTGTGCTCTGGGAAATTGCCACTGGAAAGATCCCGTTTGAAGGTGAAGAGCATGAAGGCTGATGCTGCTAAGGTTGGGGTTGGGTCCTCTTCTGAGAGACCAGACATTTCCCATCAGTGCCGTCCTAGCTACTTGGTTCTCTAGTGTAGCATTTCCTGAACTGGTCAGTAGAATCATTAGAAACTCTTTTCTTTCTTTCTTTCCTCCCTCCCTTCCTTTCTTCTTTTCTTTTCCTTTTTTCCCATGCTTGAAGTCCCTCATTCTAACCGTAGCTATCAATATCCAGAGAGTAGTATGTGAGCGAAAAATTGAAGCCTGACTTCCTATCTTTTTTATGCCAGGCTGTGATTCTCAGAAGATCTATGAGCTGGTAGCTAACGGCCAGCAGCAGGAGCCAGTGGGTGAAGATTGCCCTGAGTTGTTGAGGGAGATCATCAATGAGTGCCGGGCCCATCAGCCCTCTGAACGGCCTTCTGTGGACGGTAGGATTCTTTCTGGCATAAAGAATGCAAGCCACATATTTATTTCACAATTGTGAAAGGTCTCTTTTTTTTTTTTTTTTTTTTTTTTTTGGTTTTTCGAGACAGAGTTTCTCTGTTTAACAGCTCTGGCTGTCCTGGACTCGCTTTGTAGACCAGGCTGGCCTCGAACTCGCAAAGATCCGCCTGCCTCTGCCTCCCAAGTGCTGGGATTAAAGGCGTGCGCCACCACCGCCCGGCTATTAAATGTGTAGCCCAGGCTGGCCTCGAACTCGTGATCCTCCTGCCTCTGCCTCCTTCAGCAAATCCTACCGGCGTGCGCCACCACAACCGGCAGGTCTCTTTTTTAAAAGCTTCAATAAGGTAGTTCACGCTCAAGGATAATTCTGCCCTGCAGGGGACATTCAACCATTGGTGTAAATTTATAAGGATGTATTTGTTTTGCAGTTTCTCTCTTAACCTGGCTAGCAAACAAATAATTGAGACTGGGTTATATTGTTTGTTTAATGAGCTCTATAGCACAATACTAAACAGTTTTACTCTATTCTTAACCCTCTATGCTAGTATGAGTCCCTCTTTGCCAAAGTCCCCAAGATACTTGCAGTATAGGGCTTTCTCTTCTCCAGCTGCTCCTTCTTCATCTTTCCTGGACCTCTCCCATGGCAGAATCCCCTACTTCTCCTCTAACTCCTCCTCCTCTGGAGAGCAGGAAGTTCAGCCCTATTCTCTCTCCTGTTTAGTGATTGGCTGTAAGCTTCTTTATTGACATATCAGGGCACAATTGGGGAGTGGTGCTTACACAACATTGAGACAAGAGATCTCAGAATAAGGGTTGCAACCAGATTGCAATAGCGTTTGAATTACATAATAACCTTACACCTACATTTAACAATGCCTGAAAACATTTTTGGTTGTTTTTTGTTTTGGTTTTGGAGAGAGGGTCTCTCTGTGTAGCCCTGGCTATCCTGAAACTTACTCTGTAGACCAGGCTAGCCTTGAACTCACAGAGATCCGCCTGCTTCTGCCTCCCTAGTGCTGGGATTAAAGGTGTGTGCCACCATGACTGGCCCATTTTTGGCTGTTAAAATTCATGGGAAGAGGAGATAGGGTGTGTGTTCTTGGCATCTAATGGACAGAGGTTGGGGTACTATTCAATTCATAGGACAAGGCTAATGGTGTAGCTTAGTGGTACAGTGCTTGCCTGGCATATAGGAGCCCCTGGGTTCAGCCTCCAGCACTGCACACACAAAACTTTAACACAGAGCCCTCAAATGTACATGACATCTCTCCCAACTAAGAAGGATGCAGCCCAGAGGTCAGCAAGGCAGGGGTTCAGTTCTTTTCTTCCTTCCTCTTTCTCTCTATATATTCCTTTCTGCTTCTCTCCATCATTCCTTCTTTTTTTTGGCATCCTTGGGATTATTTCCTTGACTTAGACTTTTTTTTTTTAAAGTTTTTGTTTAGCCGGACGGTGGTGGCACACACCTTTAATCCCAGCACTTGGGAGGCAGAGGCAGGCGGATCTTTGTGAGTTCGAGGCCAGCCTGGTCTACAAAGTGAGTCCAGGACAGCCAGAGCTACACAGAGAAACCCTGTCTCGAAAAACCAAAAAAAAAAAAAAGTTTTTGTTTGAGCTAGAATCTCACTATGCAGTCCTGGGTGGTCTGGAACTCACTATGTTAACCAAGCTGGCCTTGAATTCATAGAAATCCATCTCCCTCTGCCTCCTCGGTGCTGGGATTAAAGGTGTACACCACCACCACACCTGGCTTATTTACATGTGTGTGTGAGTGTGTGTATGTTATGTCCAGAAGAGGGCCTCAATTGTCCTCCGTCCTTCCACATTTGTTGATGGCTGGGCTGATTCAAGGCTTTCCTTGAGGCCACAGTTCCTTCTCTAAAACCAGGAATATGCTTGATAGAGTGGGTAACGGCGGTGGCCCAGGCCTTGGGGAAGCTGAGGTTTCAGATACTGAGAACCCAACCCCTCCCACTGCATGGGGCTTTGGTTATCAGGCCCAAGCTGCTGTGTGTTTGGTCTATAATGTTTTTGAGATACCCTTGTGCTCCCCTTGTGCAACATTGTTTGATTGGCTTCTTGTTGACTTTGTCTCATTGTGCGGCAGTTTTCGCTGACTCTGTCCTATGTCTCCCCTGGAAATAGTACGTAGGTTGCTGTACAACTTAATAAGCTAACTTGGTATAAAGTATAGCTTATGCAAGATCTCCCATCCCCAAACTTTTATATCTTCTCTATCTTCTACTCTCTTTACTGTCTGATCTCCTGGTCCCTGTCACTGAAGAATAACCTGCTGGTCCAGGTCATCCACCCTTTTTGAGGCAGGGTCTGTTCTTGAACCTGGGGGTTTCATTTTCTCAGCTAGACTGGTAGCCAGTAAGCCTAGTGATCCTTTGGTCTCTGACCCCTAAGTGTTGGGGTAACAAGTGTTCCAGGGTTATAGGCATGCACAGGCATGCCTCATTTGGGGTTTGGGCTTCCAAAAATGACAATTTAGAGGCATGTGTGCAGATGGATGGTTTAGATATCAACCAGACCAGGCAAACACTATTTCTGTATGTTACCTGCTGTAGACATGTCCTTGTGTTGCTAGCTTGGCTGTCAGTAGCCTGCTCTTGTCTCACCTTCTGTTCATTCATTCATTCATAGGAATCTTGAAGAGACTGTCTGCATTTAAGTGAGTTGTGTATTCAAACCTAAACCGAAAACTCCTTGGACAAGAAGCTGGAAGAGGGACAAACTGGAAATTTGCCTTTCATATCTGTTAGCATCAAATTATTGCTGGGAGCAAAAAAAAATTTTTTTTGAGATGGAATTTCACCATGTAGCCCCAGCTACCCTGAAACTACAGACTGGGCTCAAACTTAAAGAAATCTTGCAGCCAGGTGTGGTAACGCACACCTTTAATCCCAGCTCTTGGGAGGCAGAGGGAGGCAGATCTCTGTGAGCTCAAGGCCAGCCTGGTCTACAGAGTGAGTTCCAGGACAGCCAGGGCTGTTACACAGAGAAACCCTGTCTCAAAAACCTAAAAAAAAAAAAAAAACAAAAACAAAAACAAAGGAAAAAACAAATACTAGCTATAAAGAACTCCCAATATTTCTAAAAATATATTTTTAATACTAACTGCAGATTATTTACAAAACTTGAGAAATGAGTTTGTGTCTACACTTCTTTTTGTGATTTGATGGCACCTACCAACAAGTGGCCTCTATTTCCCCAGCATTTGTATCTGGGCTGGCATAATGGCTTGATTATGTCAAGAGAATGTGGAAGAAGTAACAGTGGACCACTGCCAAGCCTGGGCTTCAAAAGACTTTAAAATGTTCACTCCTCTTGAAACAGTGTCTTTCCATCAGCACGGTTGGTAGGCATGCTGGAAGATGAGGAACTACACAGAGCAGAGGCAAATAAATGGTCCCACCTGAGTTCATGCTGGGCCAGCCAGGCTGGCAATTGACTTAGTTACATGAGTGAACCTAGTTAAGACCAAAGAACTACCTATCTGAGCCCATCCCACTGCCAATTCACAAAAACATGAGGTAAATAAATATATTCCTGTCTTAAGCCACTAAGTTTTGGGGTGTTTGTTACATAACAGTAGTGATAGTAAATGCTGCACAGCCCTTCCCCTCACCCATGACCTGGCATCTGACCATGTCTGACTTTCTACATCAGGGTCCAGAAATCTCCAAATTGTTGTGATCTAGGGACTAGTAATGTTATTCAGTTGGAAGAGTACTTTTACCCTATGTTTGGTTCTCAACAATCCACTTAGTGGGGAGTAGGTAGAGGCAGAAAGATTTAAAGTGCAGTCATCTCCAGACACATAGTGAGTTGGGCTACCTGAGACCATGTCTCAAAAAACTAAATGAAACAAAATATGGATATTATATTGAACCAAAGTTTATTTTCTTGCCACTGGGAAAGACCAGTGGCCTGAGAGCAAGTTACAGTTGCAAGGAAAAAAGAGTTATTTGGAAATCTAGCATATCAAAGAAGATGGGAGGCTCTTATCAATAAAGATATTTTTATGGGACTGGAGTGTGTGAAAAGGCTTTTTATAGAGGGAAAGGAGAAGCAGAGGAGTGCTGAGCAGGAAAAAATTAAGAACTAGAGAGTTCTAAGTACTGCTTAGTAGTATATTGGCTTTTGGGTTTTTTGTTTGTTTGTTTGGTTGGTTGGTTGGTTGGTTGGTTTTTGTTTTTTTTTTTTTTTTTTTTTTTAGGTTTTTCAAGACAGGGTTTCTCTGTGTATCCTTGACTGTCCTGGACTCACTGTGTAGACCAGGCTGGCCTTGAACTCACAGAGAGCCGCCTGCCTCTGCTTCCCTGAGTGCTGGGATTAAAGGTGTGTGCCACCACACCCGGCTGGCTTTTGTTTTAATTGCCTTTTTGTTGGTGTCTGTCTTAGTCAGTTTCTATTGGTGTGACCAACTACCATGACAAAAAAAAAAAAAAGAAACCAAAAACACAGCCAGAGCTTGTTACACAGAGAAATTCTGTCTTGGGGAAAAAAAAAAAATATATATATATATAAGGCCTTCATGCCTTCAGTTTATAGAGTGCCTTCTCTGGCTCCTCTTGTTGGCCTTCCTGCTCTGGTGGAAGGGTATCCTGAGACATTGGTGCTCAGGAACCACACAGCTCCCAGGAGAGGGTATGCCCAGCTGACCTGAGGAGCTCAGGAGCCTTGGACCCACTGCACTTTTTTTGATTCATTGCTTCTTGGCTTCTTCCAATGAGAGAGTCACACCAGGCAGGAAATAGTATAAAAGAGATTTATTGGGAGGGACAAATCCAGGGGTGACTGCCTCTGCTCCCTGGAGAAGACAGCAGAGAACCAGACAGACACAGGCATTATATAAGGTTTCTTGCTGGGGGAAAGGGGCTTTCGAGGGCAGAAATTTCCAGGGCGAAGATTGGTGAGATTTCAAGTCCTGAGCTTGAGTTTCCTGCCTTGAGGATTTACAAAGTTTACAAAGGGAGTCCACAGCAGTTCCCTGCCACTTGAGTCCGCATGAATAGCCAACACCTCTGCTAGATTTCCCTAACCCACACACATACTCAGTTTCCAGTTGCTATGAGTACTTCAAGCTTTGTCATTTGGTTTTCCCTTTTCTTTCTTTTTTCTCTGATTTCCAATCAAATCCTGAGATTTCTTCAGGTTTTAGCCACCACAGATGGTGCTGTTTGGGACCTACTATCAGTATAAAAGTCACAGAACACTGGATACTTACCAAGTGTTATGTCTTTTTCTCAATTATAAACCCCTCTTCTAGTTCTGCCTTTCCATTAACTCCTTTCCATTATCTTCAGTTGGCGAAATGAACGGCTCTAAAGCTATGATCTGTGACAAGCATAAACTTTCTTTGCCATCTTTCACAAAGTTACCTGAGTAATTCTTTTGGGTTTTACATTTTAAAATACTAGCTATTCGAGGCTGGAGAGATGGCTCAGCAGTTAAGAGCACTGGCTGTTCTTCCAAAGGACCTGGGTTCAAATCCCAGCACCCACATGGCAGTTCACAGCTATCTATAACTGCTGGGCGGTGGTGGCACATGCTTTAATCCCAGCACTTTGGAGGCAGAGGCAGGTGGATCTCTGTGAGTTCAAGACAAGCCTGGTCTACAAAGTGAGTCCAGGACAGCCAGGGCTACAGAGAAATCCTGTCTCGGGGGGAAAAACAAAACAAAACAAACAAACAAACAAAAAAACAACTAGCCATTTATAATGGCACATGCCTTTAATTCCAGCACTCCAGAGGCAACGAAGGTGTGAATCTCTGAGTTTGAGGCCAGCCTGATCTACAGCGTGAGTTCCAGGACAGCCAGAGTTACACAGAGAAACCCTGTCTGGAAAAAACAAAAATTAAAATATAATAAAAATAAAATACTTTGTAGTTCTGGGTACTGAACTTATGGCCTTGTGCAAGCACTCTACCAATAGAACTACATCCCCAGCCTCAAATTTTGCATTTTAATTTATACATGCAGACCCATACAAGTAATTACTTGTATATATAAATGAGCCCATGCTCTTGACCTTTGATAGAAAAAAAGTTCATCTTGCTTATTTTTTTTTTCTGAGACAGGGCCTCTGTGTATCTCTGGCTGTCCTAGATTCACTTTATACACCAGGCTAGCCTTGAACTACCTCTGCCTCCCAAGTGCTAGGATTAAAGGTGTGTGCCACCACGCCCAGCAATTACAGAGAGTTGTGAACTGCCATGTGAGTGCTGGGATATGAACCTTTGGAAGAGTAGCCAGTGTTCTTAACTATTACTATTAGTCCTATTATTATTATTATTGAAGTATTGGATCTTGAACCCAGGGCCTTACAGATGCTAGGCAAATGCTCTTCCACTGTGCTACACTTATTAGTTTCTTTCTTTCTTTGTTTTGTTTTGTTTTGTTTTTGTTTTTTGAAACAAGGTTTCTCTGTGTATCCCTGGGTGTCCTGGAATCATTCTGTAGACCAGAGTGGCCTGGAATTTACAGAGGTCTGCTTGCCTCTGCCTCCTGAGTGCTGGAATTAAAGGTGTTCACCACCACACCCCACACTTATTAATCTCTTAATTAAAAAATTTCCAGGAAATTACTCAGTATTTGATAATATGCCTCTGTAGAGCCTGACTAAACCTATCTTGAAAAAAGATTCCATTTTGTATTAAGTTTGACTCAGAACTGACCTCCAGTTCCAGAACATCAACAAAATGTACCCGACCGACCTTGCATTCTGGGGGTGTTCTCTCGTCATCCGGACATGAAAAAGCACCCAAAAAGTCTAAACAAACTTTCTGATAGTAAAGCTGACCTCAGCTGGTTAGTTAGTAACAACGAGCCAATCAGAAATGGACATGACTAGCTACCCAAATGTCATCCAATCATATGATAGAATACCGGTTTCTTTGTCTAAGCCCCTATTTAAACCTTGTATTTTTGGAGTTTGGGGCTCTCAACTCAAACAGCTATGACAGTGAGTATTGAGAGTCCAAGCTCTGAGCTTGAATAAACAACCCTCACAGAATTTACATTGGAGTTGGCTCCTGGGTGGTCCTTGGGGGTCTTGAGAACCAGGCAGAACACCTCTAATATGTATTATTTAATGTGAAAAATAATTCAGAGCTGGAGAGATGGCTCATCAGGTAAGAGCACGGACTGCTCTTCCAGAGGACCCGGGTTCAAGTCCCAGCACCCACATGGGAGCCCACAACTATCTGTAACTCCAGTTCCGGGGATATGAAAACCTTACACAAACACACATACAAGCAAAACACCAATACACAAGTTTTTTATTTGTTGTTTTTCAAGACAAGATTTCTCTGTGTAGCCCTGGCTGTCCTAAACTCACTTTGTAGACCAGGCTGACCTCGAACTCACAGAGATCCACCTGCCTCTGCCTCCTGCGTGCTGGGATTACAGGCATGCACATTTTTTTAAATTAAAAAACAAAGCCCTGGGTCGGGCGTGGTGGCGCACGCTTTTAATCCCAGCACTCGGGAGGTAGAGGCAGGTGGATCTCTGTGAGTTCAAGGCCAGCCTGGTCTATACAGTGAGTTCCAGGATGGCCAGAGAGATACACAGAGAAACCCTGTTGCGGAAAAAAAAAGAAGAAGAAGAATAGGAAGGGATTGTGATTAAGATGTAACTTGAAGAAATAAAAAAAAATTTTTAAACACCCTCCCCCACAAAACCTCCCAAATTCCCCGCCTCATTCCATTATCTTTAAAGTGCTAGCCCATTCTGAGTTTTGAAAGTTTTTACTTGTTCAATGAATCTTAATAAAGACTCAAATGCCTAGAATTAAATACAATTCTCATTAAAAAAATAAAACAAGCCGGGCGGTGGTGGCACACGCCTTTAATCCCAGCACTTGGGAGGCAGAGGCAGGCGGATCTTTGCGAGTTCGAGGCCAGCCTGGTCTACAAAGCGAGTCCAGGACAGCCAGAGCTGTTAAACAGAGAAACCCTGTCTCGAAAAACCAAAACAAAAAAAAATAAATAAATAAAATAAAAAAAAATAAAATAAAACAAAACAAAACAAAAATAATCCAAAGCCTGGAGCATGCCTGTAAATCCTGTACTGGAGTGAACCCAGGATGATCACGAGCACAAAGCCTGGTGGGCCAACCTACGCTATAGGACACTGTGTAAAAAAAAAAAAAAAATGCCGGGTGGTGGTGGCGCACGCCTTTAATCCCAGCACTTGGGAGGCAGAGGCAGGCGGATCTTTGTGAGTTCGAGGCCAGCCTGGTCTACAAAGCGAGTCCAGGACAGCCAGACATATTCAGAGAAACCCTGTCTCGAAAAACCAAAAAAAAAAAAAGTAATTCAAGATATATTTAATTTTAAAGTTCATAAAGCTAATAAAGATTTCCATGGCTAGAGTCAAATTTTCTGCTTGCTTCCTTACATTGTATAATTAGCTGCATGGAGCATGCAGTACTTATGAAATAACAATGAGAATCACTCAAGATTTTTCTTTCTGCTTCATGAAATATCCATGTGCATAAAAAGTTCCTTTCTCCTTATCTTAGCTATTCTGTACCCCAGCAGCAACTTGTTTGGATACCAAGAAAAGAAAAAGTAGAAATGTTGGTACTGGAGGGCTAGAGAAGGAGCTCTAAGGTAAGAACACGGCTGCCAGTACCCAGGTTCCATTCCTAGCACCCACATAGAAGCTGATGCCCTTCTGACCTACGTGGGCACCGTGCGTGTAGAGCACAGACATGCAGGCACATACCCATACACATAAAAGAAAAAGAGTTGGTATTAGTCTTGGTAAGAGATTTAGAGGAGAAAATATAGAAATTTTTCTTTATATATATATTAAAAAAAATATATATATTTTTTGATTTTTCGAGACAGGGTTTCTCTAAGTAGCCCTGGCTGTCCTGGACTCACTTTGTAGACCAGGCTGGCATTGAACTCACAGAGATCCACCTGCCTCTGCCTCCCTAGTGCTGGAATTAAAGGCCTGCACCACCACGCCCGGCAAATCTCTTTATATTTTTATAATGTCCTCTACTACCAATTTCACCAAAAACTGAAAACTGTCAGCTGAATTAATAAAATTTTGGCAAAGGACAATCTGTGCCTGAAGTTTATATTTAAAAAACCTACAGGTAAGAAATCATGTTTGGAAAAATCTTATGAAGAACTTGTGCAAAATTTTTTTTTTTTTTTGATCATTAAAGACAAGCTGCTCATAGAAGCTCAAGAATTCTGGGGACAATATTTTGTGAGCTGCCAAGTGGGTGCTGGGGAATTGAACCCGGGTCCTCTGGAAGAGCAGCCAGTCCTCCTAACCGCTGAGCCATCTTTCCAGCCCTTCTGGGGACAATATTTTGAAATCATTAATAAACTACTTTATTTTTGTTTTGTTTTTCGAGACAGGGTTTGTCGGTGCAACCTCTCTTTGTAGCCTTGAACTCACAGAGATCTTGCTGCTCTCTGCCTCCCGAGTGCTGGGATTAAAGGCGTGCACCACCGCGCCCGGCCTAAACACTATATATTCTTTAACAAAGCCTTAGGGAGAAGCAGAAGTCAATTTTTTTTTTTTTTTTGAAAAGTCACTTTTTTTTTTTTTTTTTTTTTTTGGTTTTTCAAGACAGGGTTTCTCTGTGTATCCTTGGCTGTCCTGGACTCACTTTGTAGACCAGGCTGGCCTCGAACTCACAAAGATCCGCCTACCTCTGCCTCCCAAGTGCTGGGATTAAAGGCGTGCGCCACCACCGCCCGGCTAAGTCACTTTTTTTTTTTAACAGTTTCACTCTCATTAGAAAGACGGAGGGAGAACTCTCTTCCCGGGTCTTCTTCCCGCTAAACAGTTCAAACAAAGGGCGGGTTAAAGAAAAAAAGAAGAAAAAAAAACCTCTCAGGTTCTACCTTTCGGGGGCAGGGCGCGAAATGATGGACATGAATTTCTACCAATTGTATGAGGCTTTTTCGCCGGAGGTTCTGGCCTGAGAAGTATCAAGGGCTGGCCAATGAGAGCGCCGCTATTTCAACTAGCGGCGCCCGGTGGAAGAAGAAGAGAAGGCATTGGTCGCCGCCTGCGTTGGCTTCACCAATAGGAGCTCGCTGAGCCGCGGCTCCAGCGGGGCGCTAGAGGATATCCGCGCGGTTTGCGCTAGCGTCTGCGCGGAGAAGACGGCAGAAGTCGCGGTCCTGTTGCCGGACTTGGTCTCTGAGTTTGAGGTGAGGCCTCAGGATGCAAATTGTCTTCCCTCCGCGGGCGTCTGGTCCCTTGCGAACTCGGCGGTCTCCCTCGGCCGGGTCTCAGGACCTCGAGCCGCCTTCCCTCCGTCCGTCCGGGGGAATGGGGGCGCGAAAGGCGGAAAGGAGGAGCTCTCCGGGAGAAGCGGGGTTCAGCTTGTGCCGGTTGCGGGCCCCATACGGGGTAGTTCTGCCCGCTCCGCACCGAGCCCCAGTGAGTTAACTGGCTCTTGTTACTTGCTGTTTGGCAGAACTTAAAATTTACCAACACCACCACTCCAGCGCAACTGCGAATTAAGTATTTTCGTTATCCTGTGCTGCGGGTGAACAGGCTTGGACAGACAGGTTAGGAACATGGAGAACCTCGATTTGAACCCAGGTCAGACTGAGTCCCCAAGGCATCCCAGCATCCTGTTTATTGGGGGAGGGAGGATCCGCCTCCGCTCTCTGTGTTCATGGAAACCAGAGTTCCAAAGCTAAGATGGCAGATGTGAAGTTCGCGATTTGAGGGCCGCTGACATTTCGAGGCCATCAGACTAGTGTTTGTGTGATGTAAAGAGATGGCTGTAGGCCGGTGGATGTTTGTTTTAGAGAAAATCCTGGGTTCGTGCACAAGGTGTTTATTGTTTTCTACCAGTGTGATTGAGGAACTAACCTAATTGTCAACTTCAAATAACCGCCCGTAAGAAGTAGTGTTCAGAGTGGGACAGTTGTGTGTCTCTAGGGCGTGCATCTAGAAATCACTTAGACATACTTGTTTGTAACAGTCTCCCTCCGCAGCCCGACTGCCCTCAAATTTGAGTCAGTCCTCCTGTCTCTGACGCTCTGACGATGGAATTACAGTTCTCAGGCACTATGCAACAGCACAGCCTTTTGTTTTAAGATAATTCTTGTGAGAATGTCATTAAACCTTAGAACCACATTAAAAGCAGTAGTTGAGGTTTTTTCAGTAGAACTTAATTTAAGCATATCTCCTGTTTTGCATAAACACTTAAAATTGGTAGGTTCTTTTTTGTTTGTATGTTTGTTTTTTTCAAGGCAGGGTTTCTCTGTGTATCCCTGGCTGTCCTGGAATCACTTTGTAGACCAGGCTGGCCTTGAACTCACAGAGATCCACCTGCCACTGCTTCCTGAGTGCTGGGATCAACGGCATTTGCCACCATTACTTGAAATTTTTTCTTTGTGTTTTTGAGAAGTAGAGAACAGAGTCAGTGTTATTTAGCACCAGCTGTGAAAGTCGTTGCCCTGTATTACCTTCCAGTTGAAATCAGAGCTGGTTGCTCTCTAGTCAAGTGGTGGGAGGAACTTTTATTTTAGAATTTAGAACCATGCTTAAAAATTAGAATAAGAAAAAAAATGTGGGGGCTGGAGAGATGGCTCAGTGGTTAAGAGCATTCATTGGCTGCTTTTCCAGAGGATCTGGGTTCAATTCCCAGCACCCACATGGCAGCTCACCACTGTCTCTAACTTCAAGATCTGACACCCTCACACAGATACACATGCAGGCAAAACACCAACGCACATAAAATAAAAATAATTATTTAAAAATCTGTGCATTTATTACTCAGATCTAATGAGTCTTGGAGTTTATTTTTTAATTAATTAAACTTATTTATTAAAATAAGGTCTTTCTAAATAGCTCAGGCTGTTCAGAAACCTGCTTTGTAGTTCTAGCTAGCCCCATTCACCATTCTCCTGCCTCTCCTTCACCTTCTAGGTGCTATGATTACCATATGTCACCAAGACCAGCAATCTTGGCGTTGATGCAGCTATGTATGTGCCAGCATCGATCCAGATCCTGTGTATACTAAGTAGTACTAAGCTGCAGCCTCTGGTTTCACTTTCAGTTTCTCTCAAATTTAAATTTTATCTTGCAAATGTGAGAATGTCTTCTGTGACTTGGCTGAGAATAGATAGGTGGGTAGAGCTAAAACAATATGCTTAGTGTGTACAAGACCCTGTACTCAGCACCACATGTACCAAAAAAATGGCACTTCTGTTTATTCTTTGTCACTTTTGATGCTATGAAAGATTAATATTACCTGTTATGTACAGTGTTATATTTGTTTTGGTAAATGTCTATATGCAAGTTGAAAAATTGCAGAATTTCTGGGAGATTACTTTTGGATCCAATAGTTATGCCTCCTTATCATTTTGGTTTTGGTTTTTTGTTTTTGTTTTTGGAGACAGGGTTTCTCTGTGTAGCCCTAGCTGTCCTGGACTCACTTTGTTGACCAGGCTGGCTTCGAACTCACAGAGATCCACCTGCCTCTGCCTCCTGAGTGCCGGGATTAAAGGCATGCACCACCACCACGTCTGATGATAAAAAGAATCTTAAGCAGAAATTTTGAAAGACTTGTTGTATCAACTGCATAACATTTTTTAAAATATCTGTTTCACTAACATGCCTTACAAATAACTATATCCCCAGTGATGGATCATGAAGCAATGGATTGTGATCTTCAAGTACCATTAGATGGTACCATAGAGCAGGCTACTCCAGCTGAAGTCATCAGCCAAGGGACACCTCCTCTCCAGTCTGCCTCTGCTGAATTGGTCAATAGCCAAGATGGAGCACTTGTTCAGCCTGCACCTGCTGAAGTGGTCAGCAGCCAAGATGGAGCACTTGTTCAGCCTGCACCTGCTGAAGTGGTCAGCAGCCAAGATGGACTGCCACCGCTACAGCCTGTGCCACCAGCATCCATTGATTTGACAGAGGAAGTACAGCTCTCACAAGAAACTATGGAGACTGTCAATTCCGGAACTTCAGAGGAGCATACTCAGGGAACTGGTGCTAACCATCCTCTCCAAGCTGCTAGGACAGTTTCAGTGAACAACTTCATCAATGGGCTGCAGAGACTTCATAACATGCTGGAATTGGTGAGACCTCCACCTTCAGACCACAATGTGGGGCCAATAAGAACAAGGAGAAGAGCAGGATCCGTTTTGAGGGCAAGAGCTGGAGGGTCCCAGAGGCTAGATGGTGCCAGGTAAAATATAAGCAAAGTGATTGATGCTATTCTGAATTTTGAAACTCATATTCTGGTCACACCTCCAGTGCTACCAAAGTTCACTTCCTGATAGGTCAGATAAAATTAGTGCTAGCCTTATTTACTTCATTCAGCACTGAGATGGGTTTCAATGATGTGCTTTGAAGACTAGAAGCAAGTTTGTCAGTAACAATACCTATTGAGGGTTGGCCTCTTTTATTTATTTTTTAAAAATTGTTTTTGTTTTTTTTTTTTAAGATTATTTATTTATTGTGTATACAGTGTTCTGCCAGCATGTACTGTAACCGAACTTTTAAATTATTATTTAACACTTATTTATTTATTACTAAATTCACTTATAACAAATACCAACAATTTCTTAACTATTAATCCTATAAATTCCTACAACCCCTTTAACCTATCCACTAAACCTATTGATAATTATAACAACTACTTTCATAACCTTTTAGAATGATACAGTCTCTGGGGCAGGTCCTCAGTCATCAGGAACACAGTATTTGTTGTAGATTCTTTAACACACTTAGCAGTCCTTTTTCTGGATCTCTCAGATGCAGGTTCGTCAGGGTAAGCTGGTTATTGCAGTCTCACCTTAAATAAGGCTTCATGCTTTCTTCTCTGTGGGAGACCCCAGCCGTCTGCAGGCCAACTTACTTCTTTTGAATCAGGAACTCAGCTGCTCTGCCTCAGTCCTTAAAGCCAGGCACCGTTTCCTTTAGGCCACTGTTTGGACAGATCAAACCCCTCTAGGCAAAAGCTGAGCCACAGGGTCCAGTCCTTGGCCTTTTGGTGTCTTGCTCAGGCTTTCTTTGCTCACCGGCTTCTTTCTGCTTCAGGGAGAGAGCTGGCCATCAATGGCCAGCCCTTTTTTTTTTTTTTCAGCAGGACTCTTGGAGCTCTCTAGCATCAGGGGCCTCTTCTCCTCTGGGCTCCACGCACTGTCCTCAAATAGGAGGAACTCTGTTTCAGCTTAATTTGGGCTCCGCCCACTTAGCAGCTGAAAACAATGTCAGGCCAGATACTTTGTTTCTTCAAGTCTTGAGTCTTTCCTGTTTTTCCTGACTTCAAACTTGTTTTTCAGTCTATTGAGTCTTTCCTGTTTTTGCTGACTTCATGCTGATAATGCTCTTCAGGCCCTGAATTAAGAGACAGTATCAGAAACTCCAATATATTTCTAAATCTAATTTATCTAACTCCTACAATGTACACATTCACTCCAGAAGAGGGCACCAGATCTCAATGTAGATGGTTGTGAGCCACCATGTGGTTGCTGGGAATTGAACTCAGGACCTTTGGAAGAACAGCCAGTGTTCTTAACCTCTGAGCCATCTCTCCAGCCCCGTGTTTTTGTTTTTTTAATTAATGCAAAAAATGGTGTTTTGCCTCCATATATATCTGTTTGAAGGTGTCAGATCTTGGAGTTAGAGACAGTTGTGAGCTGCCATGTGGGTGCTGGGAATTGAACCTGGGTCCTCTAGAAGAGCAGTCAGTGTTCTTAACCACTGATCAGTCTCTCCAGGCCCCCCCCCACCCTTTGTTTTTGTTTGTTTTTTGAGACAAGGGTTTGTCTGTGTATCTCTGGCTGTCCTGGACTCACTTTGTAGACCATTCCTGGAATCACTTTGTAGTCCAGGCCGACCTCAAACTCAGAGAGCCGTCTGCCTTTGTCTCTTGAGTGCTGGGATTAAAGGTGTGCACCACTATGACCCTCTCCCCTTTATTTATTTATTTGTTTGTTTGTTTATTTGTTTATTTATTTATTTATTTTTGGTTTTTCGAGACAGGGTTTCTATGTTTAACAGCTCTGGCTGTCCTGGACTCGCTTTGTAGACCAGGCTGGCCTCTCCCCTTTATTTTTTAATCAAAATATTTTCATATACATACAGAGTGTGTGCACACCTGTGTGTGCATGGGTTTTGAGGCAGGATCTCAGCTGAACACAGAACTTTCCCATATGGCCTGTTTAGGTAGCTGGATTGCTCTGGGGATCCTGTTTCCACGAATTACAAGTGGCCCTCCCCACATTTACACATGTTCTGGGTATCTAAACTCTGGTCCTTATGCTTGGGTGGCTGTTGTTTTACCTGACCCATCCCCCAGCCATGGTGTACCCCTCCTTTTAAGATTTTTTTTTTTTGTGCCGGGCGTTGGTGGCACATGCCTTTAATCCCAGCACTTGGAAGGCAGAGGTAAGCGGATCTCTGTGAGTTCGAGGCCAGCCTGGTCTATAAAGTGAGTCTAGGACAGCCAGAGCTGTTATACAGAGAAACTTTGTCTCAAAAAACCAAAAAAAAAAAATTTTTTTTTTTTATGTTGGGCATGGTGGTGCATGCCTTTAATCCTAGCACTCGGCAAGCAGATCTCTGTGAGTTTGAAGCTAGCATGGTCTACATAGACCGTCTCAAAAATCAAAACAAAAATTTTATTAATTATGGGGACATGGATCATAGAATAAATATTGAAAGATGTTGAGAGAACATGGATTCTGGAACAACATAAATATGGTACTAAAATATTTTTCCCTGATACTGTATTTTAAGCAAATTCTACACAAAATTTGTGTAACGGTGAATATTCCCAGAACTACCTGTTTCAGACTTTTTTTTTTTTTTAGATTTATTTTATTTTTTTTTATGTGTACACTGTTCTGTCTGTAGGTATTCCTACAGGCCAGAAGAGGGCACCAAATTTCATTATAGATGGTTGTGAGCCACCATGTGGTTGCTGGGATTTGAACTCAGGACCTCTGGAAGGACAGTCAGTGCTCTTAACCTCTGAGCCATCTCTCCAACCCCCTGTTTCAGACTTCTGAACTGTATTTTTGTTCTTTGTTTGGAGGTAGAGTTTTGTTTTTTTCACATTTGCTTATTGTGTATGTATGTGAGTACACTTATGCCACAGCATGGAATTGTGTTGGAGTCGATTCTGTCCAGAAGAGTCCCCTGCCAAACTCCAGTGATTGGCTTGCTAAGCCATCTCACCAGCACTGGGCAGGGGTTTTGGCTGGTTGTGTTTGCTGGGTTTCTTTTTGTTTTGTTGTTTTTTTTCATGAGATAAAGTCCTTCTATATAGTCAAGTTGGCCTGATAGCATCCTCTTGCTTCTACTTTCTGAGTGCTGAAATTATGTTGCTGCCTTGCTGGCTTCTGAATTTCTGAAATTTGGATGAGTTTCTCAGTATGGTGTTTGTCATTTACTGACCTGATAGACCACCTGAGGCCAAAATGAGCTGCTTCTGCCTTAGACGTAGCCAAGAGGCCAAAGTTGGCCAGGTGTGGTGGCGCACGCCTTTAATCCCAGCGCTTGGGACAGGTGGACCTCTATGAGTTCAAGGCCAGCCTGGTCTACAGAGTGAGTTCCAGGACAGCTAGGGCTGTTATACGGAGAAACCCTGTCTCGAAAAAAGAAAAGAGAAGAAACCCCTAGCTTAGCATACTTTTAATTCCAGCACTTAGAAAGTAGATCAGAAAGATCAGAAATTCAAGGTCATCCTTGGCTACATAGCAAGTTATAAGCCAACTAGGGCCACTTGAAACCAGAACGGGGGAGTGGGGGGGGAGATCTCTCTCTCTTGCTTTAATCGCAGCACTTGGTAGACAGAGGCAGGTGGACCTCTGAGTCCAAGGCCAACCTATTTGGGATTACATAGTGAGACCTTACTAAAGAAAATGGGGTGAGAAGGACACAAAATATTGCTGTGAAATTCTTTAGGGTTGGAGCTAGAGATCCAAATTAGGAACTCTGGACTTTGTGCACATTAGCACTTTAACAAGAAATCGCACAATATGCAGGGCTGTGGTGGCACACACCTTTAATCCCAGCACTCGGAAGGCACGGCCAGGTGGATCTCTGAGTTCAAGCCCAGCCTGGTCTATAGAGCTAGTTCCAGGACAGCCAGGGCTACACACACACACAAAGGAGAATAAGGACTATAAGAAACTTTCTCTTTAGAGTAGTAAAGAAGCTAGTAAAACTTGAATCAAGTTTTCATAACTAAAAATTAACCAAATTCCTGTAGTAATCTAGGGTATTATCTGTAATGAAAAGCAAGTGAATCTTAGCATGTCTTATAGTATTCCTTATTCTCCTCCTTTTGTCTACACTTATGGTAACCTTGAAAATAAACTGACAGCCACCATGAGGAGGTTTGCTGTTGGAATATAGGGCTTGTTCTGAGGGAATCCTCTTTTTTTTTTTTTTTGTTCTAGGCAAGGTTTCTATGTGTAGCCCTGGCTGTCCTGGACTTGCTTTGTAGACCAGACTGGCCTCGAACTCACAGAGGTCTGCCTGCCTTTGCCTCCCAAGTGCTGGGATTAAAGGCGTGCACCACCACGCCCGGCTCTTCTTCAAGTTTTATATATATACTTCTTTTTTTTTTTTTGGTTTTTCGAGACAGGGTTTCTCTGTGTAGCCCTGGCTGTCCTGGACTCAATTTGTAGACCAGGCTGGCCTCGAACTCGCAAAGATCCGCCTGCCTCTGCCTCCCAAGTGCTGGGATTAAAGGTGTGCGCCACCACTGCCCGGCGTTATATATACTTCTTAAAAGTTTATTTATTTATTTTCTTTTTTGAGACTACACAGATTTCTCTGTGTAGCCCTGGCTGTCCTGGAACTCGATCTGTAGACCCAGCTGGCTGAACTCATGTAGATCCATCTGCCTCTGCCTCCTGAGTGCTGGGATTAAAGGCATGCACCACTACTGCTCAGCAATAATTTATTTTTATTATTTTAAATTGTGTGTCTATGTGGAGGTCTGTGTGTAGCTATGTGCAGGAGAGTCCAGGTATCCAAGGAAGCCAGAGGTATTGGATCCCCTAGAACTGGAGTTATGGATGGTTGTGAGCCTCCATGTGGTTGCAGGGAACTGAGCCCTGCTTCTCTGGAAGACCAGTAAGTGCTCTTAGCCACAGAGCCATCTCTCCAATCCAGTTATATTTGTTTCTAAGTGCATGAGCATTTGCCTGTGAGTATATATGTGTACCATATGTATGCCTGGTGCCCATCAAAGCCAGGAGAGACATCAGATCTCCTAAAATTGGCATTACAGATACTTGTGAACTACCATGTGGGCTCTGGGAACCAAACTCAGGTCCTCTGTAAAAACAAGTGCTGTTACCTGCTGAACCATCTCTCCAGCCTTATGATCTGTTAAGTCTTCATGGCCTCGAAATAGATTGAAGTAACTAGGAACTACCTTCACTCCATTATAGATTATTCTTGCATTGATGGTCCATTGTACTATAATTCTTTTGTCTCTATATACATACAGGTTGAGAACACCATTATATGCCTACTTTCAGGTAAGCAGGTCTCAGCCTTACATACCAGCCACAGCTCATGACTCAGAGACTAGGAATTCAACATCAGGTACTGATTCTGACAGTGACAGCTCTGCAGAGAATGAGGAGGTTGTTGTCCAGGCAGAGGAACCTGAAGCCAACATTACAGGTCTGTATTTTATTCAGATTTGTATTTATAAAACTAAAATCCATCCTGGACGTGGTGGTGCACGCCTTAAAACCCAGCACTCAGGAGGCAGAGGCAGGCGGATCTCTGTGAGTTCGAGGCCAGCCTGGCCTACAGAGTGAGTTCAGGACAGCCAGGGCTATTCACAGAGAAACCCTGTCTTGAAAAACCAAAAAACAAACAAAAAAACTAAAATCCACAAAACATAGATACATTGCACTGGCTATGGCGATGTTAAAAGACTTTGATGTGACTCATAATTTTTTCTGTGATTTGTGTTCTAACAAATCAGTTCCTTTGTTTTTGTTTTGGTTTGGTTTTTTGAGACAGGGTTTCTCTGTATAACAGCTCTGGTTGTCCTGGATGTGCTTTGTAGACCTGGATGGCCTTGAACTCAGAGAAATCTGCCTGCCTCTGCTTCCCAAGTGCTGATATTAAAGGCATGCATGCCCGGCCCGTTTCAATCTTTTACACTGATCCACCTGATATAGTTTATGGGCAATCACATTAATTATGAATATAAGCATCCTTTAATAATGGCCAGACTAAGAGTTGGCTAACACTTCCAAAATGTCTCTTAGTGCCAAAGTTCATTGGTACATCATTTTAAAAGTCAAAAACCACAGTTACATAAGTGTTAGAAGGGATTGGAGTGACCTTGTAACATCTGTCTTTTTTGCAGAACTTAGCAGTGTTTTCCAGACACAGCAGTTATTGATGTATGTGTCCTGTAGTTTTAGTTTTGTGCTTTAGCTTCCACAAACTTTTTTTTTTTTTTTTTTGGTTTTTCGAGACAGGGTTTCTCTGTGTATCTCTGGCTGTCCTGGACTCCCTTTGTAGACCAGGCTGGCCTTGAACTTACAGAGATCCGCCTGCCTCTGCCTCCCGAGTGCTGGGATTAAAGGCATGCACCACCACACCTGGCTTAGCTTCCACAAACATTTACTTTAGTTAATATATCTGGACCATTGGTCAGGGTTATGAACAGTCCCAAAGTGTTACCAAGGTGGATATGGCTAGAAGGCTGAAAAGTGTCTGGGCAGACACAAAAGAGAGTCAGGGCAAGAAAGCTTTACCTTAGTCTCTGATACATTTGAGAAAGTAGATTGTATATTTAAAAGTGTTGTGTGCCTATGTTATTGGCACAAATGTCTATAATACCATCGTTTTGGAGGCTGCAGTAGGAGGATGTGAATATAGGGTCAGCTTGGGCTATATAGTGAGACTGTCTCAAAAGAAAAAAGTGATATTCAACCATCTGAGTTGTGACTTTCAAGTCTTAGTATAATGTTATATATATTATGTAAATGGAATTTTGTTTAGCAGTTGGTGAAGAGACTCTTAAAGTAGATGTCCTGTTTACATTTAAAACCCACTAATACACAGATTGTGTTTTTGTTTGTTTTAGGTTTGTTTTTTTTTTAGATCTATTTATGTAAATGAGCGCTCTTGTTTTCAGGTATACCCGCATGCCAGAAGAGGGGATCAACTCCCATTATAGATGGATGTGAGCCATCATGTGGTTGCTGGGAATTGAACTCAGGACCTCTGGAAGAGCAGCCAGTGCTCTTAACTGCTGAGTCACCTCTCCAGCCCTTGTTTTAGGTTTTTTGAGATAGGATTTTCCATGTACCAGCCCTGAGTGTCCTTTGGTTATTTGAGACAGGGTTTCTCTGTGTTGCCCTGGCTATCCTGGAACTCACTCTGTAGACCAGGCTGGCCGTGAACTCACAGAGATCCACCTGCCTCTGCCTCCCGAGTGCTGGGATTAAAAGTGTGCACCACCACGCCCAGCCTGATTGTGTTCTTTCAGTACCTTTTTCCTGTAATTTTTTTTTTTTTTTTTTTTTTTTGTTTTTCGAGACAGGGTTTCTCTGTGTAACAGCTCTGGCTGTCCTGGACTCGCTTTGTAGACCAGGCTGGCCTCGAACTCGCAAAGATCCGCCTGCCTCTGCCTCCCAAGTGCTGGGATTAAAGGTGTGCGCCACCACCGCCCGGCTTCCTGTAATTTTTTAGACCTTTTTTTTTTTTTTTATGTTTCTGAATGTCTTGCCTGCACATGCATATATGTACCATGTATGTACCTATGCACAAGGGGTTCAGAAGAGGGCACTGGGTTCTCTGGAACTAGAGTTACGTGGATGGCTGTGAGCCACCATGTGGCTACTGGGAGCTGAAGCCCAGTCCTCTGTGAGATCAGCAGATACTCTTTTTTTTTTTTTTGTTTTTCGAGACAGGGTTTCTCTGTGTAACAGCCCTGGCTGTCCTGGACTCGCTTTGTAGACCAGGCTGGCCTCGAACTCACAGAGATCCGCCTGCCTCTGCCTCCCGAGTGCTGGGACTAAAGGCGTGTGCCACCACCGCCCGGCTAGCAGATGCTCTTATACTGAGCCATCTCCCCAGATCCTGTTTTATTATGTTTTTTTTTTTTTTTTTTGGTTTTTCAAGACAAGGTTTCTCTGTGTAGCCCTGGCTGTCCTGGACTCACTTTGTAGACCAGGCTGGCCTCGAACTCACAAAGATCCGCCTGCCTCTGCCTCCCAAGTGCTGGGATTAAAGGCATGCGCCACCACCGCCCGGCTTTATTATGTTTTTTAATGCTTTGGTGTGAGGGTGTCCGGCTTTATTATGTTTTTTAATGCTTTGGTGTGAGGGTGTCAGATCCCAAGAAACTTGAGTTACAGACAATTGTGAGCTGCCATGTGGTGCTGGGATTGAACCTAGGTCCTCTGGAAGAGCAGCCAGTGCTCTTAACTGCTGAACCATCTCTCCAGCCCATTTGTTTGTTGTTGTAGTTGTTTTGAGGCAGGGTTTCTCTGTGTAACAGAGCCCTGGCTATCCTGGACTCTCTTTGTAGACCAGGTTGGCCTTGAACTCACAGAGATCAGCCTGCCTCTGCTTCCCAAGTGCTGAGATTACAGGTGTTTGCCATCACGCCCAGCAAATAACCAGCAGCTGTGATCTGCCATGTGGTGTGCTGGGATTTGAGTTCCAGGACAGCATATTCTATATAGCGAGTTCCAGGTCAGCCAAGGGTACCCAGTAAGACCTTGTCTCAAAAAAACATAAAAACACACACATCTATTTATGTATTTTTAAATAAAGATTATGAGTGGATTCTAAAAGTATTAGGTGGAAAGATTGATGGGATTAGCCATAATAATCAATCCTAGCCTCTCAAAAGGACTTCCAGGTCTTAATTGCCTCTTTATATGCTATAATCAGAAATATTCATTCAACCTAAGAAATAATATTGACAGTAGAAGAAAAATAGCCTACTGAAGACTTGATTTCATAAAACCAGTTTTTGTTGTTTATGTTAGAGAAAAAGCAAGCAACAAGGTAAACACCTCTGATATGTCCTCATTCTGGTCCAAAATGAATGATAATTTATAAATGGAATGCGAGAAAACCATCTGGTTATATGTGTGAAGATATATATTGGAAAGGGAGTTTCTCAGCTGGGTGGTGGTACACACCTTTAATCCCAGCACTTGGGAACTTGGGAAACAGAGGCAGGTGACCTCTGAGTTTGGGGCTGGCCTGATCTACAGAGTGAGTTCCAGGACATTCAGGGCTACACAGAAAAACCCTGTCTTTAAAAAAAAAAGCTGGGCGTGGTGGCGCACACCTTTAATCCCAGCACTTGGGAGGCAGAGGCAGGTGGATCACTGTGAATTCGAGGCCAGCCTGGTGTACAAAGCGAGTCCAGAACAGCCAGAGCTGGTACACAGAGAAACCCTGTCTCGAAAAACCAAAAAAAAAAAAAAAACAAAACAAAAAGGGAGTATCTCATCAGTTACAGGGTTTTTCCTCATGATATTTTTTTTTTTTTTTGGTTTTTCTTTTTTTTTTTTTTTTTTTTTTTTTGGTTTTTCGAGACAGGGTTTCTCTGTGTATCTCTGGCTGTCCTGGACTCACTTTGTAGACTAGGCTGGCCTCGAACTCACAGAAATCCGCCTGCCTCTGCCTCCCGAGTGCTGGGATTAAAGGCTTGCGCCACCAAAGCCCGGCTTTTTTTGGTTTTTCGAGACAGGGTTTCTCTGAATATCTCTGGCTGTCCTGGACTCGCTTTGTAGACCAGGCTGGCCTCGAACTCACAAAGATCCGCCTGCCTCTGACTCCCAAGTGCTGGGATTAAAGGCGTGCGCCACCACCGCCCGGCTCCTCATGATATTTTTAAGTCCTAAAAATATAGAACTTTTATTTTTTATTAAGTGACTTGCTGGGTGGTGCACACCTTTATTTAATCTCAGCACTTGGGAGGCAGAAGCAAGCAGATCTCTTTAAGTTCGAGGCTAGATTGGTCTATAGAACGAGTTCCAGGATAGTCAAGGCTATATGGACAAACCCTGCCTCAAAAAAAAAAAAAAAAAATGACTTGAGTACCATGGTTACAATTGGGTAGTGAACTGGAAAACATTGCAGTTGATTAGATTCATTCTTTGGAGAATAATTCACAAGTAAATCAGATTAATATAAAGAATGAGTTAATTGTGGTTGACACATGCTGGTAGTCAGCTTCTAAAGAAAATGGGTGGAAAGCTCACAAGTTCAAGGCCAGTTACATAGTTAGACTCTATCTCCAGAAAAGAAAGAAGAAATAAGGAGGTGGAGGTCATGGCTTCTGGTGAGCTATGCCAAGGCTGACCTGACTTCCATGTTTACACACACAAAGATACCAAAAGGAAGCAGAATGAACTCATTCTGGTATTAGAACAGAGCATGAGCAATAAAAACAAGACTCGAGTAAGGGATACTTTGGTATCTAGAATCAGTGAAACAGAAAATTTTCAATGTTTTAAAAATAGAACAGTGAGCTGGACGTGGTGGCGCACGCCTTTAATCCCAGCACTCGGGAGGCAGAGGCAGGTGGTTCTCTGAGTTCAAGGCCAGCCTGGTCTACAAAGTGAGTCCAGGACAGCTAGGGCTACACAGAGAAACCCTGTCTTGAAAAGCCAACTTCCTTAGATTAATTTTATTTGTGTAAATATATGTTATTGTCTATATACATCTGTAGTACATGTATGCCTGCTACCCAAGAGGATATCAGGTTCCCTGGAACTGAAGTTATGATGGCTGTAAGCCATCATGTGAATGCCAGGAATTAAACCTGGGTGTCCTGCAAAAGCAACCAGTGCTCTAAATCACTGAGCCATCTTTCTCTAGCCCCTGATTTCCTTTTTTAATTGAGGTCTGGATACTTGTGGGTAACTGTACTGTTTTGTCTACTTATAGAATATCCAAAATAAGCAAATAGTAATAATAAATCACTGACATTAAATAGGTGGAATTGGCATCCTTTTTAAAGAATACTATAAATTCAGATGGACAGCTACATTGAGACTCTCCTGTTAGCTTCTCATACCGAACTTCTGTCTTTTATACATGGCCTATGCTACCACTGTGGACCAACTTGGTAGAACAAGGAGCAGTCTCAACAGAGCAAGAAGCTACATCTACATCTGTCACAGGAGGTGGCGCAGCCCCTGAGGAGGTAACATGAGTGTTCTTCACCCCACCCCACCCTACCCCATTCATTTGTCTTGATATAAGGTCTTACCTGAAGTTAGTCTGGCTTATAACTCAGGATCCTCTGTCCTTGGCCTACTAAGTGCAAGGGTTGCAAGCACATGCCACCACATCCAATTTGAAGATTCTTTTAAGTGTAAGTTAAGATTTTTATTTTACATAAGACTGCAGGTTAAATTGGAAAGCTTTGTGGGCTTTATGTATGAGAATGATGTGACTGCCACCCCCCTCCCCAGCACAAACACAGGGTTTCCCTGTGTAACAGCCCTGCTGTTCTGGAACTTACTTTAGACCAGGCTAACTTGAAACTCAGAGATCTATCTGCCTCTGCCTCCCAGTACTGGGATTAAAGGCCACCACTGCCCAGCCATGACTGCTTCTTTTTACATGACTGCTTACTCTAATGTTTTAAAACATTAGGGATATTTGAGAGTAACCTAACAAAGTCAAATGCCATTTTAAAAATTGAAATATAGGGGGCTGGAGAGATGGCTCAGCAGTTAAGAGCACTGCCTAGTGCTCTTCCAAAGGTCCTGAGTTCAATTCCCAGCAACCACATGGTGGCTCACAACCATCCACAATGTGATCTGGTGCCCTCTTCTGGAATGCAGGTGTACATGCAGATAGAGCACACATATGCATAAAATAAATAAAATGTTAAAAAAAATTGAAATATAGTCGGGTGTGGTGGCGCACGCCTTTAGTCCCAGCACTCGGGAGGCAGAGGCAGGTGGATCTCTGTGAGTTCAAGGCCAGCCTTGTCTATAGAGTGAGTCCAGAATGGCCAAGGAATACACACAGAGAAACCCTGTCTCGAAAAACCAAAAAAAAAATTGAGATATAAATGAAGTTTATAATCAAGCAGGCTGTAAGTGGTGGTGCACGCCTTTAACCCAGCACTGGAAGGCAGAGGCAGGCGGATCTCTGTGAGTTCAAGGCCAGCCTGGCTTACAGAGTGAGTCCAGGACCGCCAGGGCTCTGTTACACAAAAGAAACCCTGTCTCAAGAAAAGACATGTATCTGGTAGGTGTTATACAATCTTTGAAGCTTTTCATTTAGGTTTACTATTACTTTGGGTGCAGTTTTATTAGGTAGTTTGCACACAGCACTGTTTTTGCACTTTCTTACTTGAATGTGTTTCAACTTTGATCCAGCAGTCTCCCCAGAAGCCCAGTGCTCAACCTTCTGTGGAAGATGAAGAAGGGGAAACTTGCACAATATGTTTGGAACAGTGGACCAGTGCTGGGGACCACAGGCTGTCAGCATTACGCTGTGGGCACCTCTTTGGATATAGATGCATTTCTAAGTGGCTCAAAGGACAAACACGAAAATGTCCTCAGGTAAGGACTGTAAAGGACGACTCTGTATTAAGTCAGAGTTCCTAGAACTGTATTGATTGTGTCTCGTCGGACTCTTTAGTGCAACAAGAAAGCCAAGCACAGTGACATCGTTGTCCTGTACGCCAGAACCCTGAAAGTGTTGGACACGAGTGAACAGGAGCGCATGAAAAGGTAGGTGAGGGCTGGTGACATAGCCCAGCGGGCAAAGGTACCTGCCCAGAACCTTACTGAGCAAACTGAGTACCCAGGACCTATATGCTGGAAAGAGAACTAAAAGCTGAAGGTTTAAAAACAGATGAAAATCTCCCTAGCTAAAGTCTTTCTTTTCTTTTTCTTTTTGGTTTTACAAGACAGGGTTTTACTGTGCAGCTCCAGCTTTCCTAGTGCTCACTCTGTAGACCAGGCTAGCACCTTGGAACTCATAAACATCCACCTGCCTTTTGAGTGCTGGGATTAAAAGTGTGTACTACCACTGCCGAACTCTCTTTGCTTCTTTTTAAGCCTATCTGTTAAGGAAATTATCATTTACTTTTGTTAACACTCACTCAGGTGTTACCTACTTCTGACTTTGGATCTATGAGAATCAATCAGGTTATAGTCTCAGACACTGTTATTTCAATAATCACCTTCTGCGTGATTTGTTGTGTATACAGCATTATAAATTTGAGTCTGGGAGCTAGGCCTGGTGGTGCATGCCTTTAATCTCAGTACTGGGAGGCAGAGGCAGGTAGATCTCTGTGAGTTCAAGGCTAGCCTGGTCTACAGCATTGAGTTCAGGACATCCATAGATGCACAGAGAAACCCTGTCTCAAAAACCAAAAAAACCCACCGGGCATGGTGGCGCACACCTTTAATATCAACACTCAGAAGGCAGAGGCAGGCGAATCTCTGTGAGTTCACGGCCAGCCTGGTCTACAGAGTGAGTCCAGGACCAGCCTGGTCTACACAGTGAGTCCAGGGCAGTCAAAGACACACAGAGGAGCCCCCACCACACCCAGCCCCCTGTACTTTTTCATTGGCAGAAATGTAAGTGAGCTGTCAGAGCTACCTCTTGCTGTGGTTTCCATCATGATGACACCTCATATTGTGAGCCAGAACTGAGAGAGCACTGGCTGCTCTTCCAGAGGTCCTGAGTTCAATCCCAGCAACCTCATGGTGGCTCATAACCATCCATAATGAAATATGGTGCCCTCTTCTGGCCTGCAGATATACCTGCAGACAGAACACAGAATACTTAATAAATATTTTTTTTTTCCGAGACAGGGTTTCTGTGTATATAAATCTCTGGCTGTCCTGGACTCACTTTGTAGACCAGGCTGGCCTCGAACTCACAGAGATCCACCTGCCTCTGCCTCCCAAGTGCTGGGATTAAAGGCGTGCACCACCACCCGGCTAATAAATAAATCTTTTATTTTTTTATTTTTTTTATTTTTTTGGTTTTTCGAGACAGGGTTTCTCTGTGTAGCCCTGGCTGTCCTGGACTCACTTTGTAGACCAGGCTGGCCTCGAACTCGCAAAGATCCGCCTGCCTCTGCCTCCCAAGTGCTGGGATTAAAGGCGTGCGCCACCACCGCCCGGCTAATAAATCTTTTAAAAAAAAAAATTTCTTGCTTCCATTCCTTGCTTTTAACACCAAACTGTAGTGGGCTGGCTGTTTAGACCCACGTGGTGCCATAGAGATCATTTTATATTTAATTATACTGCCATGATATACTTAAATCTTTCCTCATACTATTTCTTGTTGAGTATTTGGTCACAGCATTGAGAAACATTTGCAGATGCTTAACACAAATACATAGTTATCCTACTTTAGGAAGTAGTTCTTAAAAACAGGATATTTGGACTAGGCTGACCTTGAACTCACAGAGATCTACCTTTGCCTCCAGAGTGCTGGAATTAAAAGAAGCATGTCCCACCACGCCCAACTAACAGTTTCTTTTCTTTTTTTTTTTTTTTTTTTTTTGGTTTTTCGAGACAGGGTTTCTCTGAATATCTCTGGCTGTCCTGGACTCGCTTTGTAGGCCAGGCTGGCCTCGAACTCACAAAGATCCGCCTGCCTCTGCCTCCCAAGTGCTGGGATTAAAGGCATGCGCCACCACCGACAGTTTATTTTCTTTTACTTCAATAATCTTGATCTTTTAACATTTAAGTATAATCTTTTTTTTTTTTTTTGTGTTTTGGAGACAGGGTTTCTTTGTGTAGCCCTGGCTCTCCTGGACTCACTTTGTAAACCAGGCTGGCCTCCGACTCACAGAGATCCGCCTGCCTCTGCCTCCCGAGTGCTGGGATTAAAAGTGTGCGCTAACATGCCCGGCTGTTATCCTGTTCTTAATCATTCATTTGGCTGTATACTTGAGAGAATAGACCATGGTCTCTGTTACCTAATTAATATCCGCCCAGTTTAAGTATAATCTTTTATAATTTACCTTCACTCAAGCAGTGAATTGTTTCTTTTCTCATTTTCCTATGCTATTTTTAGTCTCCATTCTAAAGTAGAAGTCAAATTTCTGGCTTCCATTGCTTGCTTTTAACACTAAACCATAGTGGGCTGGCTGTTTAACCCCATGAGGTGCT
>CAJQZJ010032054.1:3822687-3839038 GCA_907164525.1 Lophiomys imhausi | reverse complement strand
TTAACACTAAACCATAGTGGGCTGGCTGTTTAACCCCATGAGGTGCTATAGAGATTATTTTATCTGCCGGGCGGTGGTGGCGCACGCCTTTAATCCCAGCACTTGGGAGGCGGAGGCAGGCGGATCTTTGTGAGTTCGAGGCCAGCCTGGTCTACAAAGTGAGTCCAGGACAGCCAGGGCTACACAGAGAAACCCTGCCTCGAAAAAACCAAAAAAAAAAAAATAAAGATTATTTTATATTTAAATATACTGCCATGATATACTTAATGTATGTATATCATGTATATCACAATGTGAACTCACTGTGTCAGCTTGCTGGGAAGTCTTCTGTAACTTTCCTATACTCATGTCCCTGGTTTTTCCCTTCTAGTGACTTACTGAATGAACAAATGCTCAGGAAGCAGGCTGAGTTAGAGTCTGCACAGTGCCGCCTCCAACTTCAGGTCTTCATTGATAAGTGCACTAAACTCAATAGCCGTGTCCAGGTGAGTCTGTCCTTTGCAATTCAAGCACCTTCTGGATCAGAACTAAAGAGAAGGGCAGTTTAAGAGGAGTCTAAGTATTACTTAGATTAGCTCAGTGATAGGACTTGCCACCATGCGAGGCTCAGCAAGATATCTTTTATCCAATCAAGAAATCATTCTTTGGGGCTGGAGAGATGGCTCAGTGGTTAAGAGCACTGCCTAGTGCTCTTCCAAAGGTCCTGAGTTCAATTCCCAGCAACCACATGGTGGCTCACAACCATCCACAATGTGATCTGGTGCCCTCTTCTGGAATGCAGGTGTACATGCAGATAGAGCACACATATGCATAAAATAAATAAAATAAATCTTTAAAAAAAAAAGAAAGAAATCATTCTTGATGGGCATGATGGCACACACCTTTTATCCCAGCCATCAGGAGGCAAAAGCAGGCAGAGGCCAGTCTGGTCTATGGAGTGAGTTCCAGGGCTACACAGAGAAATCCTGTCTTGGAAACCCCCCCACCCCCCAAAAAAGCTTTCATTTACGAAGTCTTTTCCATTGTAGGACTTGGAAGCCCTTATTATGCAGCATCAGAATCAGATACAGTACAGGGGCTCCCAAACACAATGTGGGAACTGCCTACCCTCCAGCCAAAGCCAACATAAATACCACTTCCAAAAGATGTTCACAATATCTCAGACAGGAAACTGCCGAATTGTGGCACATTGTGATGGTTTGAGCTGTCTGGTGGTATCACAGCCTTCTCCTCAGGCTTCATTCCTTCCAGGTAAACAATTAGAACTTCATCTTTTATGTTTTTATTAGGCACTATTTACTTCTCTTCCCTTGTTGAAGAATATTGGACTCAGTGGTGGTTAAACACTGATAACAAGCTATCAACTTACTTTTTTCTGTCACTTCCCTGTTAATTTAATGCAAGTACATTAGGTGCTACAAGGATGCCTTTTATAGCTTGATAAAGCACAAGGCTTTAGTCCCAGCACCTGAGAGGCAGGCACAGACAGATCTCTATGAGTTCCAGGCCAGACCAGCATGTTCTACATAGCAAGTGCCAGGAAAGTTGTGCTACATGAAGAAATCCTGTCTCAAAACAGACAAAAATGTATCTCTCATAGCTGGGTCTATTGGCACACACCTGTAGTCCCAGCATTCAGAATGTTAAGGCCTCTGGGGTCTACATAGTGAGACCCTGTTTCAAACAAACAGAAAATGTCTCTTTCGGCTACAAATAGTACCCTAATCACTGCACTCCTTCAAAAAAAAATTCTCCATGTCTACTCCTTTTATTTTGCAAATTATCAGTACCAATGACCATGTTAATGTGAGACAGGAGGTACATGGAGGTGTCATTTGTCACTGTAGTCCAAAGGGGAAATACTCCCTGTGTATCATTTACCTTACAAATTCATTTCCACTGTTTTGCAAAACTATCCCAGAGGTTAATTCAAATTTTTAAAAAATTAATATTTTCAATTGCAAGCAAGAGAATTTCAGGATTATAGTAGTCATTTTATTAATATATATTAATGGAAGCTGAAGAAATAACTCAGTGGTTAGAGAGCACTTGCTGCTCTTTCAGACAGGAAAGTGGTGTTCTCTTGAAGTTCAGTAGTTCAGAGCTGGATGTGGTGGTGCACACGTTTAACACTCGTGAGGCAGGGGCAGGCGAATTACTGTGAGTTCAAGGCTAGCGTGGTCTACAAAGTGAGTCCAAAACAGCCAGAGATACACAGAGAACCCCTGTCTCAAAAAAACAAAAAAATAAAATAGTTGAAAGCTTAGCACCCATGTTAGGTGTCTCACAACCACCTCTAACTGCAGTTTTAGCTCCAGGGAACCTAATGCCCCCTTCTGGCTGCTGTGGGCACTCACATTCATGTGTTTATACTTACACAGAGACAAACACACATAAATAATAAATCTGGAACTGGAGAGATGGCTAAGAGCAATAAAGTTCTTGATAACTGTTCTTCCAGAGAATTGTAGTATTACCTACCATGCCCAACTGTCTTAACAGCTTTACTCAAATATAACTGTCATAAAATTAAATTGTACAGATCTGTGGTCTCTTTTACCTGTCTTTTTCCTTTCATAAGCAGTCACTGATCTGCTTTTTGTCACTGCTTGTTCTAGAACTATATATAAATGGCATCATGCTGGGCATGGTGGTGCATGTCTTAATGCCAGCACCCAGGAGGCAGAGGCAGGGGGATCTCTGAGTTCAAGGCCAGCCTGGTCTACAGAGTGAGTTCCAGGACAGCCAACACTACACAAAGAAACCCTGTCCGTCCCCCCTCTCCCCCCAAAAAGCAGCATATGCTTTTGTTTTTAAGATACATATGTTTATGTAAATTAATAGTTTATTGCTGGTTGGTGTTTCTTTTTATGTATATATGGTAGATTTGTTTATTGATCCATTTGTTGATGGATATTTGAAATGGATTTTGCTTTTTTTTTTTTTTAAGATTTATTTTATTTATTTTATGCATATGAGTGCTCTATCTGCATGTACACCTGCATTCCAGAAGAGTGCACCAGATCACATTGTGGATGGTTGTGAGCCACCATGTGGTTGCTGGGAATTGAACTCAGGACCTTTGGAAGAGCACTAGGCAGTGCTCTTAACCACTGAGCCATCTCTCCAGCCCGGATTTTGCTTTTTAAAATATAATTCTACAGAGCAAGTTCCAGGACAGTCAAGGCTACACAGAAAAACCTTTTCTCTTTCTTTTTTTTCTTCTTTTTCTTTTTTTTTCCCGAGACAGGGTATCTCTGTATAGCCCTGGCTGTCTTGGACTCACTTTGTAGACCAGGCTGGCCTCAAACTCACAAAGATCCACCTGCCTCTGCCTCCCGAGTACTGGGATTAAAGGCATGCGCCACCACTACCACCCGGCTACCTTTTTGCAAAAAAAAGAAAAAATGGTTATAACCCTGGGGAATATTCATTTTCATTATTTGACTAGCTATTTCCTAGGGACTTGGATTCTAAGAAAGTAAGCAAAGGTGCTAATTACTTTAAAAGATAGTTCTGTTTTGTCATAATTTGCTTTTATGTACCTGGTTCAACGCTCTTGTTTGGTAGGCTTTGGTGTTAAGATGTTGAGTACTGCCAACATGAAGAGCAGTCAGTATATTCCTATGCATAGCAAGCAGATCCGTGGATTAGCTTTCAGCAGTCGATCCCAAGGCTTGCTGCTCTCTGCTTCCCTTGACAACACTGTTAAACTGACCAGGTAAGTGAATGGAGGGGAAGGTTGGACCTGGGCCACTCTGCATCAAATTAGTCTTAGTATTATGATGCCCTTAGTTCTTTCACTGATCTGAGACATTGTCTCCTTTTAAAAGTATGTAAGCAGCCAGGCACACGCCTTTAATCCCAGCATCTAAGAGGGAGAGGCAGAGGCAGACAGATCTCTGGGTTTTAGGCTGACCTGGTCTACATAGTGAGTTCTAGGACAACCAAGGCTATGTAGAGAGACCATTGCAAACTAAATAAATGAATAAAATAAAAGTAGATAAGCCCTGTGTAGTGATTGGCACCTGTAGTCCTTAGAGGTATGAGGATCACCATGAGTTTGAGCCTAGCATGGACTACATATTGAATTCCAGGACAACTTGAAGTACAGAGTTAGACACTGCCTAAAAACAAAGTGGACATAAATTGGGGGATATGGTAGCAAATGCCTATAATCTCAGCCCCTGAAAGGTGGAAACAGAAGGATCAGAACTCAAGGTCAGCCTAATATACATGAGACAGAACAAAAGAAAAAAGGATAGAGCCGGGCGGTGGTGGCGCATGCCTTTAATCCCAGCACTCGGGAGGCAGAGGCAGGCGGATCTCTGTGAGTTCGAGACCAGCCTGGTCTACAAAGCGAGTCCAGGACAGCCAGAGCTACACAGAGAAACCCTGTCTCGAAAAAAACCAAAAAAAAAAAAAAGAAAAAAGGATAATAAAAACATAAGTGACAGTGGGGTGTGGTGGTGCACGCCTTTAATCCTCATGTTTGGGAGGCAGAGGCAGGTCTACAAAGTGAGTCCAGGACAGCTGGGGCTACACAGAGAAACCCTGTCTTGAAAAACTAAACAAACAAAAGTGACCTAGCAGGTCACTAATTAATGTGTAGTAGTGTATTAACCTGAGTCTGTTTGTTGGTTTTTACAGTACTACAGATTGAGTGTGGGTCTGGAATATGATGCTAAAGAAGAATTCTATCTTGGTGCTGTCCATGCCATTTTTTTTTTTTTTTTTTTTACTGTGAGGCTCTTAGTAATTTACCTAGGCTGGCCTTGACTTTGTACTTGTCCTTCATTTTGAATAGCTAATATTTCAGGTCTACATCAAAGACTTAAAAAATATTTTACTCACTGGGTGGTCATGGTGCATACCTTTAATCCCAGCACTAGGGAGGTGGAACTATTATTTCCCTTATTTATTTATTTGTTTGTTTGTTTGTTTGTTTGTTTGTGTAGGAGGGGTGAGTGGGTGGGTGTTTTGCCATCATATATACTGTATACTACCTCATACAGTGCCTGCAAAAGTCAGAAGAGAGCATCAGGTTCTCTGGAACTGAACTGGAGTTACAGATAGATGGTTGATAGTCCCTAAGTGAGTGCTGGGAACTGAATCCAGATCCTCTCCGAGAATGATAAGTGTTCCTAACCACTGACCCATCTCTCCAACCCCTAAAATTACATATTAAAAAATTTTTTTTTTTTTTTTTTTTTGGTTTTTCGAGACAGGGTTTCTCTGTGTAGCCCTGGCTGTCCTGGACTCACTTTGTAGACCAGGCTGGCCTCGAACTCGCAAAGATCCGCCTGCCTCTGCCTCCCAAGTGCTGGGATTAAAGGCGTGCGCCACCACTGCCCGGCTAAAAATTTTTTAAAGTACATATTAAACTATATTAAACTATTTGGATGAGAGCAATGTTCTGCAGATGTTGGGATGATAACATGGAAGAATCATTGGTGCCTCATGATAGAATTGCCATGGTGAGTCAGGACTGCTTACTCCAGGTCTTTCCCCTGGATAATATAGTAATATAAAATAGTAATATAAACCAGACCTCAGTGTAATCTGTTCTTTTGAAGCTAGCTTCCTATTCCTTTTGACTCTTAAGAATTCTTTCTTTTTGGTTTTCAAGACAGGGTTTCTCTGTGTAATAGCCCTGGCTGTCCTGGACTCACTCTGTAGAACAGGCTGGCCTCGAACTCACAGAGATCTGCCTGCCTCTACCTCAAAGGCATATGCCACCAATGCCTGACTCCTTGGAAGAATTCTTAGATCCCAGCACTCGGGAGGCAGAGGCAGGTGAATCTCTGAGTTCTAGGCTAGTCTGGTCTACAAAGTGAGTTCTCCAACAGCCAAGGCTAAACAGTGAAACCCTGTGTCCAAGAAAAACAAAACAAAAAAAAAAAATTTAATGATAGAGATGTATAATGCAATGGTAGAACACATGACTGATAAATGTAGTATTCTGGTTCAGACCTCACTGCCATAAAGAAAGATTCAGATTAATTTTGGCCCAGTGCTCAGTATAGCATTGTATTCTGTGTGTTTATAGATGCTGAATGGGGAGGGTGATTTAAGCAAAACAAGAGAAAAATCAAATCTCAAGTGAGGTACTGTGGAGACAAAGTCAAGAGGATTAGTTCAAGGCAACCTAAGCTACTAATAAGTTTGAAGCCAGCCTGAATATCATGTGTCAAAATAACATACTGTCTCTCTCTCTTTCTCGTTCGTTTAAAAGTTGGGGCAGGAAGAACCAACCCTACACTGGGCTCCGCTCAAAAAAAGCACTTACAAAAGAAACCTGATGACTTGAACTATGATTAGGGGAGAAAAACCACTCCAAAAAGTTGTATTTTTGAACTCCACACACAGTGTGACATCCATGTGTCTGCATTTGCATACACATATACAGAATTTATTTTTTGTGAGGGTGGGAATGGGTACTGTGGTTAAGAGAGCTTACTGATCTTCAATAGGGGTTCATTTCCTAGTACTCAACATCAGGCAGCTCACAGACCAGCTTCGGATTATCTTATACCTTCTTCTGGCCTTCTAGGGCACCTGTGTATAGACATATGCAAAAAATCTTAAAATGGTGGGATGTACTGGAGAGATGACTTGGTAGTTAAGAGCTCTGGCTACCCTTCCTGAGGACCTGGGTTTAGTTTCCAGCATCCACATGGCAGCTTACAACTGTCTTAACTCCAGTTTCAGGAGATCTGAAACCCCTTCTGGCCTCCTCAGGAAGGTTGCTCGTATAGTACACAGACTTGCATGTGGGAAAAACACCCAAACTTATTAAAAATAAATGTATAATTTAAAAAAATAAATAATTAGGCCAGGTGTGTTGGCACATGTCTTTAATCCCAGTACTCGGGAGGCAGAGACAGGTGGATCTCTGTGAGGTCAAGGCCAACCTGGTCTACAAAGTGAGTCCAGGACAGCAAGGGCTACATAAAGAAACCTTGTCTCGAAAAACCAAAAAAAAAAAAAAAAAAATTAAAGATAATTACTTAAAAAGACAGCAGACATGGTGGCACATGTCTTTGACCCAAGCACTTGGGAGGCAAGAGCAGGAGGATCACTAAATCCAAGGCCAGTCTGGTCTACTTAGGGAGTTCTAGGCCAGCTGGGGCTACACAGTGAAACCCTGTCTCCAAACAAAACAGCTCCAAGGAGGAGCTGGAGGTGTAACTCAGTGATAGAATGCTTGCCTACCATGCATTAGTCCCTAGGTTCATTGCCTAGCATCACAAAAAGTGTGTGTGGTGGGTGTGTTGTTAGACGGTGTTAATGACTACCTGTGGGTAGTTGGATTAGAGTTTTTGGTTTTCCTTGTATTTTCTACTTTCTTTCATTGCTCACTGATGTGTGACAGTTGACTACAGAGAAAGCAATTCAGTGGAGAGGGGACTGTATCATTTGTATATTCCTTCAACTTACCCTTTTACTTCATTATAATGCAAGAATTAAGTCTGCAGATCACAGAGCAATAAATGTTCTAAAATTGAGAACCATGTAGTTCCCAGAGGTAATTTGAAATCCAGATAGTTTGAGTTGTGGATATGTTCTCAATAAATACTATTTTGTTAAATGTTTTATTATTAAATATTATCACTATTGTATACATGGTTTTCTTAATGTATAGTAGTAAAAACCTCTTATAACTCCACAGCCTAGAAACAAATACTGTGGTACAGACTTACAACACTGGACGCCCTGTCTGGAGCTGTTGCTGGTGTCTTGATGAAAACAATTACATGTATGCTGGACTGGCCAATGGTTCAATTCTGATATATGACCTACGGAACACAAATGCCTACATACAGGAGTTAGTTCCTCAGAAAGCCAGGTATGAAGAATTCATTTTTATGTAGATCACAGCATTCTTTTGTTATTATTGTTCTTTTTTTTTTTTGTTTTTTGAGACAGGGTTTCTCTGTGTAGCCCTGGCTGCTGTGGAACTCACTCTGTAGACCAGGGTAGCTTGAACACAGGGATCCACATGTCTCTTGTTTCCCAAGTGCTGGGATTAAAGGCATTTACAGACAGCTGTGAACTGCCATGTGGGTGCTGGGATTTGAATCCTGGGTCCTTTGGAAGAACAGCCAGTGTTCTTAACTGCTGAGCTGTCTCTCCAGCCCCAGTCACAGCATTCTCAATAAATTGTTACTATATTTGTTCTTTTCTTGGAGTGTGGTCACAATTGACCAGCAGTCTAAGGTCTGGTACTTTCTCACTTCACAGTCAGTAAGTGTGGTGGTGCACACTTTTAGTCCCAGTACTCAGGAGGCAGAGGCAGGCAGATCTCTGTGAGTTCAAGACCAGCCTGGTCTACAGCCCAGGACAGCCAGGGCTACACAGAGAAACCCTATCTCAAAGAACCAAAAGAAAAAAAGTGCTTGCTTTGATAACTGCTGTATAATCAGATTCATAGGAGAATGTTCTGTATGGTGTTTGTGAAAGGTGTCTTAACATATAGCATTGATCATAAGCTTGCAGAAGGAAATTTAGAAAACTCTAACCAAAGCCAAGCATGGTGGCGCATGCCTTTAATCCTCCTTAGCACTTAGGAGGCAGAGATAAGCTGATCTCTGAGTTGGAGACTAGCAAGTTCCAAGACAGCCAGGGCTACACAGAGAAACCCCTGTCTTGGAAAGAAAAATAAACCTCAAAGGTTTTTTTTCCCAGGCAATGGTAGCAGACACCTTTAATCCCAGGGAGGCAGAGGCAGGCAGATATCTATGAATTTGAGGCCAGCCTGATCTAAGAGCCAGTTCCAGAACAGCCAAGGCTACACAGAGAAACCCTGCCTTGAAAAACCAAATAAATAATTTAAAAAAAAAAAAAGTATAACCAGTGCTGATGGTTTATATCTGTAATCTCAGAACTTATGGGACTGAAGCAGAAGGGTTATGAATTTAGAACAGGAAATTTAGAAAAATTATCTTTTTTTTCTGAGTTAAAATATGGTTTGCTGGGGCTGGGGGGATGGCTCAGTGGTTAAGAGCACTGACTGCTCTTCCAGAGGTCCAAATTCAATTCCCAGCAACCACATGGTGGCTCCCAACCATCCATAATGAAATCTGGTGCCCTCCTCTGGCCTGTAAGCATACCTGCAGGCAGAACATTGTATACATAATAAATAAATCTTTTTTTTTAAAAAATATGGTTTGAGGTTTTCTTTGGGAGCATCTAATATATCCTGTTTAAAGTAGATGCAGAATGTTATGTGTATTTCCTTCTTATTTCTCCTGTAGAGATGGTTAATTGTTTTTTAGAGGGTGCAAGAGGATTTACCCTTCTGTTTGACTTCTGTTGAGATGGAATTGTGGTCCAGGTCTTCTGGTCATGGAGTCTGAAGCAGCCAAAATGTTGGATTTGGAATGTGTGGTCATGGTTTCCTTTTTTGGCTCCAGATGTCCTCTGGTATCCTTGTCATACTTACCCAGAGCTGCGGTGACTACATTTCCTTATGGTGGGGTGCTGGCTGGAACCTTGGAGAATGCCTCATTCTGGGAGCTAAAAACAGACTTGACTTATAAGCCTCATGTGCTGTCCTTGGAGCCAGGGGGCTTTGTAGACTTTCAGACAGAGAGCAGCAGTCGACATTGTCTTGTGACTTACAGGCCTGGTGAGTTCTTAGGGGCCTGCTGTTTTGGTGATGGGGGTGAAGGGAGCTTTGTGGGAAAAGGAGACTCCAGGTGGCTTTGGTAAGCCTCTGTAAGGCTGATAGGCTGTGTTGCAACTCTTGGTTGTTCACGTACAGTGAAGATGATGGCTCCCATTTCCCCCATAGATCCTGCTTGCCTACCCTGTATCTGAAAACTTTCTGCCATGTGCTTCTGGAAGGCACTGACCACTCCAGGATCCTGTGTATCTAAAAACTGATATACATGGCTCATAACCATCTATAGTGAGATCTGGTGCCCTCTTCTGGCTTGCAGGCGTACATGCAGGCCAAATACTGTATATATAATAAATAAATCTTTTAAAAAAAATATTTATTTATTTAATACGTATACAATGTTCTATTGATGTGTGCCTGCAGGCCAGAAGAGGGCACCAGATCTCACTATAGATGGTTGTGAGCCACCATGTGGTTGCTGGGGATTGAACTCAGGACCTTTGGAAGAGCAGCCAGTGCTCTTAACCTCTGAGACATCTCTCCAGCCACTAAATAAATCTTAAAAAAAGAGGAGGAGAGAAGAAGCTGGGCGAGGTGACGCATTTGGGAGGCAGAGGCAGGCAGATCTCTTGTGAGTTCAAGGCCAGACTGGTCTACAAAGCGAGTTCCAGGACAGACAGCCAGGGCTGTTTCACAGAGAAACCCTGTCTTGAAAAAACAAAAAAAATAAAATAAAATAAAGAAGAGTATCCATTTTAAAAAGAAAAGGTGAATGGCAGAATTTGTTTCTATGATTGATATCAGCCATTGTGCTTTGTGGTTGGCAGTGTGTTGAGTTTTGGCTTAGTGAGATGAAGAACAAGTGAAATATATAGCAAACAACTACTCTCGGGGGGATTTATTTATTAGTTTTTCCAGGCAGGGTCTCTCTGTGTATCCTTGGCTGCCCTGGACTCTCTTTGTAGACCAGGATGGCCTTGAACTCACAGTGATCCTCCTGCCTCTGCCTCCCAAGTGCTGGGATTAAAGGCGTGCACCACCACTGCCCAGCGGGGATTTTTTTTTTTTTTTGGTTTTTTGAGACAGGGTTTCTCTGTGTAGCCCTGGCTGTCCTGGACTCACTTTGTAGACCAGGCTGGCCTCGAACTCGCAAAGATTTTTTTTTTTTTTATTGAGAGTCTTGGCTGTTTACTTCTGGCTGGCTTGGTACTCTCTCTATGGCAACAGCCAGCCTCAAAATTATAGCAATCCTTGAGCCTGAGACTGTCATACTGTAATTATTGGCTCATTAGTTCATCATGCCTGGCTAACGGAGAAGCATCTGTGTGCACTGGCAAGTCAGGACTAAAAACGGGTTCTAAGGTTTTAACTCTAGTAATCAAATATATGTATATGACAGTCGGGTAGATTTGCCAAGTTTGTTTGTCAAATTGATCATCAGAGTGCCGGTTTGTGAGTAGCTCTCACCATTGCACATTTGTTTTATATGGGAAACTGTTCTAATTGCTGCTTCTGGCCTTTTGGCCCTTACCAAATCATGCTATGACTTATGTAGAAAACTTGGGGGTCCCAGCTTGTTTCTCCAGCATTTGTCTCTCAGAAGTACCTTAGATATACTTCTACTTTGTGATAACTAGCTAATGGAGTACTCAGTGGAAGAAGGAAAAACACCATTAGAACACTTGAAAAATAAATTCCCCAGAATGTTTCATAGGGCATAGTGATTTTACAAAACCAGTGCATTCTTAGAGTTGTTTCTCTAGGAAAAGCCTATTACAAATAACTTCCTTCATCCTAGCCCAGGCTTCTGAATTTCATTTGTGCTGTATTGCTTTATTTCCTTTTAAATCTTGTGGTTTGTTGTGTTTAACTTTCCTACCCAGCTAGGTTGTAAGTATCTGAGGTTCAGATACTTAATTTCTTTTATATCATCTCCATGAGCTAACACTGATTTCTCCATCTCATAGATAAAAGCCATAACTTTATACGAACTGTGCTATTGGAGATGTCTTACAAACTGGATGATGCTGGAGAGCCAGTCTGTTCCTGCCTTCCTGTGCAAACATTCCTTGGGGGACCCACTTGCAAACTATTGACCAAAAGTGCCATCTTCCAAAGCCCAGAGAATAATGGCAATGTCCTAGTATGTACTGGGGATGAAGCATCAAAGTCTGCTCTGGTGAGCATATTTTTATTTTGTATTTAAAACTAGTTTGGAGCTGGGCATGGTGGTGCACGCCTTTAATCCCAGCACTCAGGAGGCAGAGGCAGGAGGATCACTGTGAGTTCAAGGCCAGCCTGGTCTACAAAGTGAGTCCAGGACAGCCAGGCTCTGTTACACACAGAAACCCTGTCTTGAAAAACAAAAAAAAAAACAACAAAAAAAAAACTAGTTTGGGATTTGAGGTACTAGGCCTAGCCCAATTGTAAGGCACTTGCCTATATGAAGCCACCACCACACCAATCTAAAAGTGATAAGACAAAGCAATACCAGAAGACCACCCAGCACTCTCCTGTGAGCCAGGCATGGTGGTGTGCACATCTTTAATCTCAGCACTCGGGAGGTAGAGGCAGGCAGATCTCTGTGAGTTCAAGGCCAGGGAATCCAGGACAGTCAGGACTCTGCTACATAGAGAAGCCCTGTCTTGAAAAAAACAAGCAACAACAAAAAACCCTCTCCTGTGGTTTCCAAATGCACATGCAGGGGCACACACATAAATATATACACATGTACACACAAAGACTATCACTGCTATATAGTGATTACACCATAGGTGCTAAACAGTATAAAGTAATAGCACAAGTAAAGGGTAGAAAACAGGATTGCTAAAACATACTAGAGTTTACTTATGAAGGCTGGGAAGATGACTCATTTAGTAAAATGTAAAGTAATGTGCTTGCCATATAAGCATGAAGGCCTGAGGTCAGATCCCTAGTACTCATGTTAGAAGCAAGCAAGGCACCACATACCTGTAATCCCAGCCCTTGGGAGGTGAGGCAGAGGCAGACAGATCTCTAAATAAGCCAGCCTAGCTTACACAGTGAATTTCATAGGTAGGTAGATAGGTCGGCAGGCAGGCAGACAGACTGACAGATAGATAGTCAGTCTGGTAGTTTATTATAGCATTTTTGCTATTTCAGTATATGGGGGGGGCGGGTATTATTGTATACTCACTGTAGAGATCTTGCTGGCCTCAAACTCAAAAGAGATCTGGAAGAAAAAAAAAGAGGTCTGTCTCTTTCTGCCTTCCGAGTGCTGGGATTAAAGGCATGCCTGGTGTACCTCAATTTTCTAAAACTTTAGCATACGATGTTGGTTATGGTCAGTATGTGCTGCACTGCACAGCTAGAGGTCAGAGAACAACTTTGTAGACTTGGTTTCTCCTTCCACCGTTACCTGGGGTTTGGGCTGGGGTTTGGGCGTCTAACTCATTAGGCTTGCACGACAAGTGTCCTTTCTCACCGAGCCACCTCTATTTTTGATACTTTACAATGTTTCTTGTAGCTGGGCATTATTCCCAGCACTCAGGAGGCAGAGGCAGGTAAATCTCTGTGAGTTCGGAGGCCAGCCTGGTCTACAAAGCAAGTCCAGGACAGCAAAGCTACACAGAGAAACCCTGTCTCGAAAAGAACAAAAAACAAAAACAATGTTTCTTATAATAAACTTTTAGAAAACACTTGCTAGGATGTATGTTCCATGGCTGGAGAAATAGCTCAGCAGTTAGGAGGATTTACTCCTCTTCCAGAGGATCCAAGTTTGGTTCCCAACATCTAAATTGTGTGGCTCACAGCCAGCTATAATTCCAGCTCTAGGAGATGTACATTCTTCTATGGCTACCTCATAGAAACACATAATTAAAATAAATATATATATTTTTTAATATATGTTCTAAGCCAGGTGTGGTGGTGCACGCCTTTAATCCCAGCACTTGGGAGACAGAGGCAGGCGGATCTCTGTGAGCTTGAGGCCAGCCTGGTGTACAGAGTGATTCCAGGACAGCCAGTACTGTTTGTTACAAAAAGAAACTCTGTCTCAAAAAAACAAACTATATATATATATATATATATATACACACACACACACACACACATATGGGTAAAGATAGTGGCCTTGTTGACTTCTGTTTCTAGAAGATACAATATTTAGAAGACTTCTGGCACACAGAAAGAAATGAGTCCTTGGCTTGCTTTTCAAGCCTACTTAGGGGTGCTAGTTTGTACCGTGTTGAGGTTACGTGGGCTGACGGACAGCTGACCTCTGTGTCTGCTTGTTTTTAAGTTGTGGACTGCTGGCAGTGGCTTGCTGCTGCAGAGCCTGAAGACCGATGAGCCTGTCTTGGACATCTGCCCATTCGAAGCGAATCAGAACAGCTATTTGGCCACCTTAACTGAGAAGACTGTCCATCTTTATAAATGGGAGTGAGCATGGTCTTGAGACCGCCCAGAGATGCTGCTAGTTAATGTTAAGTGTTGTTTTGGTGCCTAGTAACCCTGAACAAGATGTTTACATGCTGTAATTGGAGCTTTTGGATCATGGTTCATTGGATTAATGTGATTTTAGGTCACTGAGACACTAAGATTATGTGTGGTGTTTGCACCAAATGAGTACCTTTGTGAATCTTGCCTGGGAATTCTTAAACTCTGCAGGGTCTTACAGTCCTCTCAACTATTATTTAGGATATGAGTATGCACCAAGCATTTTGGGACTGTGATAGGCAACCAACGTAAAGTGTCTTATCAGTTAGGCTAATTAGCTTGAAAGTGGTGCATGAAAGGCCTATCTTCTTAGACGCAAAAGGTCTTTCTTCCATTAAGCACAAGAAGGCACTGTTAATATTGTGAGCAGAATTTGACTTGCTTCCAAATTTGAATGCTCATAAAATTACTTTTAGTGACTTGATCTCACCCACAACCCTGCACTGCTGTCTGCCCCCAGTGTCTGGTACTTCCATGTGGTATGTTTTGTGGCAACAACATCCCAGGTATACATGCCTACTAGAATGTTGGCAAGTCCAGTGATGGAGTGGCTGCTGAGCTTAGCTATATGTAGAGCCATAGCTGAAGCTGTGTGCATTAAATTCACTGCATTGTGAGTAAGGAAAGGGACCAACTGTTTGAGCAATTGGATTTTGTTTTTGTTTGCTTTTTTGTTAGCTTGGGATCCTCAGGGGTTTTTATTCCTCCCCAAGCTAGTGAGTGCTTAAGGATGTACAATTCCCAAGTGAAGTCTTCCCCTGTGAAATGTTTGATTCTGAATTCCATTGATTTATCTCCCAATTTTTCCTGAAAGTATTGTTAGTAAAGTGGTTTATTCTCAGGAAGGTAGTAGTGGTGAGAGAGAGAGACCTGTGGAAGACAGAAAATAGGACATTTAGAAGCTTCCATTCTGGTGGTCCTGAATTGTTCAGCATTGGTTGCTTTTGTCTACTTTTGCCTTAGGCTACTCCACTAAACCACGGCCTCTAGAATACCTTTTCTCAAGGTGTAGGCAACATGTCTGATTTTCTCAAATATTTGTTGGTGAGGCACTATCCTTTTTAAAGAAGTTCTTCTATACCTACCAATCTCCTGAGCAGTTTTGGGGATCTTTATTACCAACAAGGAATTGAGTTCCCAAGTTGTGGCTGATTATGTTTAATGAAACCTGCTATTTGAAGATACATGGTTTGTTTTGTTTTTAACGTTCAAAGAAAGCTTTAAAAATGCCATCTTCTAGCCAGGTGTGGTTGTGCACGCCTTTAATCCCAGCACTCGGGAGGCAGAGGCAGGTGGATCTCTGTGAGTTCAAGGCCAGCCTGGTCTACAAAGTGAGTCCAGGACAGTCAAGGATACACAGAGAAACCCTGTCTCGAAAAAAAACCTTTTAAAAAAAAATGCCAACTTCTACAGCTTAGGAAAAAAGCCCCCTTCTCTCTCCTCCTCCTCCTCCTCCCAGATGCTTTTGATAGGTTGATGGTTAACCATAGCTGCCAGGGCCTGGAGCTTCAGTGGCAGGGTAGGACTTAAATTACATAGAATTCAGCTAACTTAAGCAGATGGCCACAGAGAAAGTTGTGGATATCAGGTTGGTCTGGGGCAGGGTTAGGATTTGACTTGCCTTAACATTTAACTAAGGCTAATTGGAGAGATTTACTGCCACATAAGCTAAGGTAAATATCAAGCCTTGCCAGTTTTTGCATTTTCACAATAAATTTGGATTGAGGTAGGAGGGTGCCAGGGCCTCAAGCTTGTAAAGTTTTTTTGCTCTACCACTGAGCTGTATTAGAAACTCAAATCTGTTTTGGAAGCAGATTCACATGATATACTGATTTTCTAAAGACAACTTACCCCTACTCAGAAGAAACTTCATCTCTAAGCCCAGGCTCTAATCTTAGCACCAGCAGGATCAGTTTGGTTTTAAATCTTATCATAGTACATTCGATTTCTGAATATTTGCTGTGCTGTTTCAATAAAGAATTTGTCATGTATAACACCAACTCCAATGTCTTCTGTCTATGTTTACTAGAGTATACCTGCCTCTTAGGAGAGGCAGGAGGTATAATCCTACTTTAGTAGGATCTCCATCTTACCCACTACTGGATATGAGTCACACAGGACAGTCCCTGAGCTGTGGTAAATACTTCTTTAATTTATTATTGTAGTCAGGGTCTCATGTAGAGCTGTGGTAAATACTTCTTTATTATTGTAGTCAGGGTCTCATGTAGAGCTGTGGTAAATACTTCTTTA
>CAJQZJ010032054.1:3753478-3822677 GCA_907164525.1 Lophiomys imhausi | reverse complement strand
TTATTGTAGTCAGGGTCTCATGTAGAGCTGTGGTAAATACTTCTTTAATTTATTATCATAGTCAGGGTCTCATGTAGCACTGTGGTAAATACTTTAATTTATTATCGTAGTCAGGGTCTCATGTAGAGCTGTGGTAAATACCTTAATTTATTATCGTAGTCAAGGTCTCATGTAGAGCTGTGGTAAATACTTCTTTAATTTATTATCATAGTCAGGCTGGACTTTAACTCCCTATGTAGGAAAGACTGGCCTGGCTTCTTCTACCAATACCTCCCAAGTGCACAGATTGAAGGTGTGCTCCACAGGTGTCCAGTGGCCTCAAATTCATACAGATTTTGAGGCCACCTGCCTCTGCCTCCCGAGTGCTGGGACTAAAGGCACATGCCACCATGCCCTTATTTATTTTATTTCTTAAAAATTACTTGCCAATACTTTGACAGGGGCATTAGCAATGAACAAGCATAGGTTCTTGGGTTCCACCTACTCAGCACAGTTCTGGCCACTTGCTTTAGATTGTCTGTTCTATTTCAAATTAGGAATCTGTTGGTACAAGCATGCTAGACTGGAAAATCTGGAACTGTCCTCCGGTTGAACAATAAAAGTATACTGGATTCCAAGAGGACAGAACCTAAAAGTATAAGCCAAGAATTTCAAGGAAAGAAAGAGTTCTGGGGTGGAAATAAACCCCAAATTGCCAAGAATCCTAACAGCATTTAAAAAAACAAAATTATTGTATATTTACTCCTGGCTGGTCTGGAACTCACCATGTAGCTTTGTAGGACCAGACTGGCCTTTGTAATGGGAGTTAGGTTGATATAAATTAGATTTGGTGAATATCTAGGGACTTCTGATACAGTTTTTTAAAAGGGACATGAAGATCAGCCAGGCATCTGTGAGCACTTGGCATGGCAGCATATGGACTAGAAACAGGGTGTATGGCTTGGCATTGTTTTCAGCTGCTAAAAGCCTAACTAATTAATTAGGCTGAAGCCAGGTGAAACCAGGAGAGACCCTATTTAAGGACTAAGTGGGTGGAGCCCAAGAGTTTCCATGCTAGAGATGCAAGATGGCTTGTATCATCTGATGGAGAAAATGCAGGTGGACTGAAAAGCTGATCTCAAACAGCTACAAAAATACGGTTAGCTCTCCCAAAGACAGAAAGAAAGTGTTGAGCAGAGAAGGCCTCAGCAATGCAGCAAAAAGCCAAGGACTAAACCCTGTGGCACAGCTTTTGCCCTGAGGGGTTCAACCAGTTCAAACAGCACCCTGAATAGAACTGTGGCCAGCCCCAGCAATTGGGGCTGAGTGGCTAATACAAATTGGCCAAGTTGCTCTATGGACAGCTGAGGCTCCAGAGAGAAGAAAGCCTCAAGCCTCATTTAAAGTGAGGCTGCCATAACAATGCAACAGCCAATTTACCCTAAAGGACCTACGTCTGAGGTGTTCCCAAGGAAAGACTGACCAAGTGCCCTAGAGGGTCTACTTCTGAAGTGTACCTGATGACTGAGGACCTGCTCCAGAGACTGTATCCTTCTTAAAAGGTTAGAGCTAGTTATTAGATTATAGGCATTTATAGGTATTAATAGGGTTAGTTGTTAGGTAATAGGGGTTTATAGTTATTCTTAGGACTAGTTGTTAGGTAATAAGTGTCTAGTTATTAATAAATATATTTGCTATTAAAAGTTTTGACTTCAGGCCTTAGATTAGACAGAGATCCACCTCCCTTTGTCTCCCAAGTGCTGGGATTAAAGAAGTACAAAGTACATTCCTAGAGGGTAAAGAATTTTTAAACATTTTTTAAAATTTATTATGTATACAGTATTTGCTCTACATATATGCCCGGGCAGATCTCAATGTAGATGGCTGTGAGCCACCATGTGGTTGCTGGGAATTGAACTCAGGACCTTGGGAAGAACAGCCAGTGCTCTTAACCTCTGAGTCACCTCTCCAGCCCAAGGGTAAAGAATTTTTTTTTTTTTTTTTTTTGGTTTTTCGAGACAGGGTTTCTCTGTGTAACAGCCCTGGCTGTCCTGGACTCGCTTTGTAGACCAGGCTGGTCTCGAACTCACAGAGATCCGCCTGCCTCTGCCTCCCGAGTGCTGGGACTAAAGGCGTGCGCCACCACCACCCGGCTGGGTAAAGAATTTTTAAGCACTTGAACTTCTCATTATCTTACAAGGAAGAAATAGTTTTAGAATCCTAGTGAAATTAAAGCCAGGCAAGCTAGCGTTCTAGAGGCTGAGCAGGAGGATCTCAAATTTAAGGCCAGCATGGGAGACTTTCGTTTGCCCCAAATCCCTTCCCTACAAAGGAAATGGTATGAATATGGTAGTTAACTTTTACATGTCCACCCCATACTTAGGTGGCGCACACTTTTAATTCCAGCACCTGGGAGGCAGAGGCAGGCAGATCTCTGAGTTCAGAGCCAGCTTGGTCTACAGAGTGTGTCCAGTATAGTCAAGGATACTCAGAGAAACCCTGTCTCAAAAAACAAAAACAAAAAACAAACCTCAGGAGAGCTAGAGAGAATGCCTGGAAGTTAAGGACACTTGCTGCTCTTACAGAGGATCTGGGATCAGTTCTCATCACCCCTATCTATAACTACAGTTCGGGGAATCCAATACCTTTTGAAACCCAAGCATACTAGGCAAGCATGCACATAATAACATTCAGACAAAATAGAAGTACAAATCTTTTAAATTTGAAATGTTTAAAATGTGAAAGCTCATTCTGACTCTCCAGACTTCTGCAGGACAATGTAGGTAGATGCCCCACAAATTTTTTTCTGTGCTGAAAATTAAATTAGACATACACATCCTTGTAGCACTTTGCCCAGTAATGGACACTAGGCAGAAGGGCTGTCCTAGAGGCTCAGTGTGGACCACAACTAACATCTGAATTTGAATAAAAGAAATTATTAACATAGAGGGGGAAGGGGCTGGAGAGATGGCTCAGTGGTTAAGAGCACTGGCTGCTTTTCCAAATGACCTGGGTTCAAATCCCAGCAACCACATGGCAGTTCATAGCTGTCTGTAATTGCCGGGCATCGTGGTGCACGCCTTTAATTCCAGCACTTGGGAGGCAGAGGCAGGCGGATTTTTGAGTCCAAGGCCAGTCTGGTCTACAGAGTGAGTTCCAGGACATCCAGGGCTGTTACGCAGAGAAACCCTGTCATGAAAAACAACAAAAATTGCTTGTTTGGTCTGGAGAGATGGCTCAGCTGTTAAGAGCACTGGCTTCTCTTCTAGAGGACTTGGTTTCAATACTCAGCACCCATATGGCACTCATACTTGTCTGTAACTCCAATTCCAAAGGACCTGACAAAACACCAATGCACATAAAATAAAATAAAATTTAAAAAAATTGTTTGTTCAAGGCCAGGCTTGGTAAATGCCCATCTATAATCCTAGTACTTGGGAGGTAGAGGCAGGAGGATTAAGGAGTTCAAGGTCACTTTACTACATATTGAGTTTGAGGCTAGCTTGTGCTACATGAGACCTTGTCTCAAAAAAAAAAAAAATTAACCACCTCCCCTGCCAAACAATAAATCTCAAGAATTGGTTGTACCCAGGAGTAGATGGGAAAAGATGACAATGGGCAGGAGAGAAATGGATACAGAATCTAAACCCAATGAAGTTCTGGGGCCTGGGTACCCCACTGGTCAAAACTCCATTTCCTTTCTTGAAAGGGATGGCCTGTTAAGATAATATGAATATACTTCATATCACTAGGCAAACAAACACCTCCCTCAATTCCCTCTCCTAATGTCAAGGAAAAACATCAAAAACTAACTTTTGATTTCCTGATAAGAGGAACTACTCCCAGGTGTGGTGGTGGCTCTTGCCTGTAATTCCAACTCCTGAGGTGGAGGCAGAATGATTAAAGTCATTCTTTAGCACAGCCTGGATTGTGGCCAGGCAGAGGTAGTGCACACCTTTGCTCCCAGTACTTGTGAGGCAGATAGAACTCTGGTGAGTTTGAGGGCAACCAGATCTGTATATTGAGTTCCAGGCCAGCCAGGGCTACACAGTGAGACACTCTCAGAAACAAAAATTCTAGACCAGGCGTGGTGGTGCACACCTTTTATCCCAGCACTTGGGAGACGGAAGAAGATGGATCTCTCTGTGAGTTTGAGGCCAGCCTGGTCTACAAAAAAACAACCAGGGCTGTTACACATTGAAACCGTCTCAAAACAACAACAACAAAAAAAAACAAAACAAAACAAAAAGTCCCCAAAACAAAAATAAACCAACCTACCACCAGCACAACAAACACACATACACCCCCCACAAGAATAATGTGCACAAAATGTTTCTTTTTCAGAATGAATAACCTTGATCTCACTGGGGAATATGTTGAGCTTTATAATGGCTGATCCATTGTAGTTTTGCCCTTTAATCTAGGGCGAGGTCCTTCTTCCTAGTGTCTATCCTACTGGGCTGTGGCCTTTAGTTCTAGGGTGTTGCCTTTCGGAGGCCTCAGCTGAAACATGTTTACCCAAGGCTACTGAGTCTCAGCATGGTTTGAACCCTAAGGTCAATCAGCTTCAACCTTTTAGAGCTGCTGAGAGCTCTATTCAGTTCACTGCTCCCTCAGCTATTGTTTGCTGGGGCATTTAGAGGTTTGCTTTATATCTGCACCTTTCAGAGTCAGCCTGTGGCTTTAGAGGAATGTGTTCCCAGGTTTTTAGCTCTTTTCTGTGATTTTCCTCAACTTGAAATATGTCTATTTGGGGTAGGGTGTTTGTTTTCGTTTGTTGTTGTGCAACTGTGTGGCAGAAGTGAAGATATTCTAAAGAGAGACTTATGTCCCTTCTCAGGCCTTCAGACTTTTCAAACAATGGACTCAAAGAAATTGCAGTTTCACCAGGAATCTCAGGCTGGTAGAAGGAAAGGTTAAAGTCTTGTGCCAGGTAGAGGGGGAGAAGAGGAACTTGGGGAGTACTTGGTAGGAGAGCACACTCATTCAGTACTGGCAACTTATCAGACCACCTAGTGAGGTCAAGATAACAGTGGGCCGGTGATGGGCAGGACCATATCTTAGCAGCTTGCCTGGGATTGCTTGGCTACGCATAACTCTTGCACATTAAGTAAACCTAAACCTCAGGTTCCCCACTGAAGGAAGATGGGCTTGAGGGACCACTGAACCTCTTTATTCCTCTTCCCAAGGTGGTCACATTGCAGACACCAAGGTCTTGTTATGTTGCCTAGCCTGGCCTTGAATCTGCAGTCCTCATGCCTTAGCTGGGATTACAGACCTATGCTTCCATACATCTCCCTAGTCCATCCTTATAAATGTTATTCACTATGAACATAGACATTTCTTCCTGTCATTGAGACACTTTGCCCTAGTGGTGCTGCCTTGTAGGCCCCCAGTGTATGGGGAGGCTCTTGGCCCTCATATGACTGCTGAACTGGGGTGGGACTGTTATGTAGGGACATTCTACTCCAGAGGAGTGGGATGGAAGGGATGGGGAGTACAAGGTGGGAGGGCGGGACTGGGAGGGGTGGAAAGAGGACACTATGATGGAGATGTAACCTGAAGTAATAAATAAATAAATTAAAAAAAAACACTTCAAAAAATAAATAAATGTTATTCACATCTCCTGAGGGTTTTGAACTTAGTTCTTTTTTCATTTTCTTTCTTTTTTTTCAGGGGGTGGTTTGGTTTTTTGAGACAGGATTTCTCTGTGTAGCCCTGGCTGTCCTGGAACTCACTCTATATGTTGGGGCCTGCTTCTTTAGCATAATTTCAGCCATTTTTGTCTTCAGTCTCTATTTTGGTTATAAGATAAAATTACTCATACTTGTTACTTTGACACTCTGAAGTATCCCCAACTACAGTTCCACTTAGGACCAATCAAATCAAAGGTCAGTTAGAAATGCTTTGTCTAGCAAGTCAAAATGCTGTAATGCTGCCATGCCCTTGCTTCCTACACCTGGTTACCTGGTTGTTACCTGGATGCGGTTTGTTTCAAATACAAACCTGGTTGCTACCTGGATGCAGTTTGTTTCCTAGACCTGGCTACTTGGATATGGTTTTTCTTTTCTTTTTTAAAGATTTGTTTATTATGTATATATACAATGCTCTTTATTGAAGTATGTATGCCTACACACCAGAAGAGGGCACCAGATATCATTACAGATGGTTATGAGCCACCATGTGGTTGCTGGGAATTGAAGTCATGACCTTTGGAAGAGCAGCCAGTGCTCTTACCCTCTGAGCCACCTCTCCAGCCCCATATGCTTTTCTTATAAAAACCCTGGCTCGGGGCTGGAGAGATGGTTTACCGGTTAAGAGCACTGACTGCTCTTCCAAAGGACCAGGGTTCAAGTCCCACCACCCACATGGCAGTTCACAGCTGTCTGTAATTGTCTGGCATGGTGGTGCATGGCTTTAATCCCAGAATTCAGGATGCAGAGGCAGGCAGATCTCGTGACTTCAAGGTTAGCCTGGACTACAGAGTGAGTCCAGGACAGTCAGGGCTACACAGAGAAAACTTGTCTTGGAGAAAAAAAAAAAAAAAGCCTGCCTTGGAAGCAGACTGATGTCACAGCAGTTAGGCTCCAAGACCCCTGTGACCCAGGTCAAGGTGGCCAGGACCAGTTTTGGAGTGTGTGTTCAATAAACCACCAATATCTGATAGGGATTGCTGACTGAGTAGCTTATGTGGCTATTCTTGGACTCTAATATTTGGAGGTCCCACCGAGATTAAACTATAATATTTGGAGGTTCCACGGAGATTTGACTATAACATATAGACCAGTCTAGACTCAGATTGGCCTGCCCCTGCCTCCCAAGTGGTGGGATTAAAGGCATGCACCACCACGCCTGGCCTATGCCAGATTTTAAGCAATGCCTGGTATGTACATAATGTTCATCAGCAAGTAGGGTGGTTAAGTTTGAAACTCCAATACTTGAGAAGCCAAGGCAATCAATCGTATCTCGAGACCAAGGCCAATTTAGAGCAACCTAGTCTATGTATCAGGGCCCTTGTTTCAAAAGCTAAGACAAATGAAAGTGGTCAACAGATATCTAGTGAATAAATTAGTGAAGCAGGGATCTTAACACAGAATAACAAGTAAAACCAACTCCTAGTTCTGATAGAGGTAGTGTATTTTATCAAGTCTAGGGGCTGAACCCAGGGCCTTAGACATGCTAAGCATATATAAACTATTGGGCAACATGACTTGGTGCTTTGTGTGTGTGTTGACAGGCATAAATTGCAGTGTTTCTCATCTTGTTTTGTTCCTCTTTCCCAATTGCTGGAATTACTAGGATGAGCTTCCAGGCCCGGCCTGACATAGTGTATTTTATATTGAAAAGTCAATGAGGCCAGAAGACCTGGGTAAAATCAACCACCTCTGTATTGGTTTGAGGCTATGCCTTCTGTAAGGTCTGGATTTGTGGTACACAGCATGATCTGGCCAGGTTCCCAGATTTCTCAGTGTCTTGTTTCTTGGTCACTGAGACTTTTAAGATAATTTTATCCTCATCCCTATCGCTAGAGACAATCTGTGGCATGGTGTAGGGTTTGCTCTGTGCAAGATGAAAGATAGGCAACTGCTGCCTTCTCAGAGCAGACTGTCAATCACAAGCCTTAGACTGGTTTAAAATAATCTCCCACTTGTTAACTGAGCACTTGCACACCCAGTATGGAAAACTATGGTCCTTAGTGACCTCAAGGACTTGTGACAGTGTAGCTGTCTGAGACTTATCTGTGTCACGTGAATACTATGGACCGTATATATTTATCTAGTCCACCCTGAGCTACTTTAGTCCATGACTAAGTTTAACAGAAGTCTCAAGATAATTTTGTGGTAGTAACAATGGCAAGTGCTGGTGGAAATGCCAACATACTTCTGTTCTTAGAGCTAAAGGACAGTGCCAGCCACAGTGGGCAGTTTGAACCCTACAGACTGTTCTGTCTCCGGGGTTTCCTTTCCTGGTACCTAAGCTCCTATCCAATTCTTTTGGTTCTAGTCTATTCTTAACTACCCATGTATGGTTTCAGAACAGCAGGAGCTGTGGTTTTATATTTGTTTTGGTTTTTGAGACTCGTGGTTTTGGCCTGACACTTGCTATGTTTATCAGGCTAGCATCAAACTCATAGGAAACCATCTGCTTCAGCTTTCTAAGTGCTGGGATTAAAGTAATGCTCCACCACATCTTTTTTGTTTTGCTTTAAAAAAAAAAAAAAAAGATGTAGTGATTGGCCTGTGGTGGTGCACACCTTTTATCCCAGCACTGGAGAGGCAGAGGCAGGTGGGTCACTGTGAGTTCTTCGAGGTCAGCCTGGTCTACAGAGAGAGTTCCAGGTCAGCCAGGCTGTCTTGAAAAACCAAAAACCAAAAAAAGTTATTATTATTTATTTTTGTGTATGATTGTTTTGCCTACATGAGTGTTTGTGTACCATGTGCATGCAGTGCCCAGAGAAGCCAGGAAAGGGCATTGGAAACCAATGGTTTTCAGCTCCCATGTGGGTGCTGCGATCGAACTCAAGTTCTTTGGAAAATCTGCCAGTACTCTTTAACCTCTTAGCTCTCTTCCCAGACCCCTACTCTTTTGTTAAGCTGTATTTTTAAATACAGTATGATCAGTAAATGCTGACCAATAGAGATTTTATGTCTCAAGCTGTCTTCAGTTACCACCAACATGCTCAATTGTCAGAGTGGGATAAAAGTGCACCAGGGTGGTGGGGAAGACTCAGCCGATTCTAGCTGGAAACTGTCTGCAGACTGGCAGAGTTCATCCTGGGCAGTTCACTTAATCTCTCTGTACAGAACCATTAAAATCTCCCTCCATATGAAATTTTTCTCAATTGAATTAGAACCTAACCTTTGTGATGCTGGCTTAGTTAGCATGCTGGATGTGAAGAGGCTTTGTGAAGTGAAGCATGGAGCTCTCAACCAAAGAAGGAGGGGCCACTAGAGTGTGGTGAAGAGATGTTGAAGATGTTGCACACAGGTCAGCAAAAATGTTTGCTGACACAGGCTTAACCTGTGTCCTCAACAGCTTGTTTTTACTAATTTGTTTTTATACTTTAAATATGAGTCTAGCCAGGCCTAGTGACTCACAGTAGCAGGAGCAGAGAGGCAGGTGGATCTCTGAGTTGGAAAGCAGCCTGGTCCATCTACATAGTGAATTTTGGGTCAGCCAGGGAGAAACAGGGAGACCTTGTTTCAAAAACCAAAAAGGGGGGGGGGGGGTAAGTCCTGGTTCTTTTTTTTTTTTTTTTTTTTTGGTTTTTTTCGAGACAGGGTTTCTCTGTTTAACAGCTCTGGCTGTCCTGGACTTGCTTTGTAGACCAGGCTGGCCTCGAACTCGCAAAGATCAGCCTGCCTCTGCCTCCCAAGTGCTGGGATTAAAGGCGTGCGCCACCACCGCCCGGCTAAGTCCTGGTTCTTAACGAAGATTTCTAGGCAAAGGCCCTCGAAGTTTAATGACATTGACTATAGCTTTTGGAACTTCATGTTACTGGCCATGTCTTTTCCTTGTGTTGTTAATTTTTTTTGAAACAGTCACAGACTGGTCTCAAACTCTTATCTTCACCTCCGAAAGCTATATGCCACCATACCAGGGTTTATGAGGTGCAGGGAACCAAACCCACGGCTCTGTGCATGTTAGGGAAGCACTCTACCAACTGACCTACATCACGGGTCCCTCCTTGGTTTTATTCCAAATGTCCACAGTTTTACTTTACATTGGAGCGATAACCTAGATGGCCCGAGAGAGCCAGGATTATAACTTATGTACTCCTAAAGTTCATTCAACTGCCGCCTGGTTCTCTAGGTAAGAAATACAGGTCAGACACAAAACGAGGCTCTCAGATACCGGAACACATCTCATTTTGAAATTCATCTATACACACAAAAGTTTTTAATTCCCCAAATCACTGACCCGGCAAAATAGTCCACCGGCCATCTTGGTTGTGGCAGTCCAAATTTACTCCTTTTTTCTTTTTCCTTTCCATGGCGACAATCAAGAGAATTGGCTCATGGTGTCCCTACCCAGGTTTTCTAAGCAGCCCCAGCAGCTCCTCCAGGAAGGAAAGCCATTTTCCCGCCAGCCGGTCCCAGGGCGTGGGCCCTTCTCGGCGAGAGCATCCTCTCACTGTGCCGCGGACTCCCAGATCTGAGTTCCGCTGGGGAGGAGTCACGGCGGCCCACGCCCGCGGCCCCGCCCCCTCATTTAAATCCACGTCGCCGGCGGGTGCGTCGAGCTCGCCGCGAACCCAAAATGGCGGTGTGTGGACGTGTACGGAGGATGTTCCGCTTGTCGGCGGCGCTGCAGCTGCTGCTGCTAGCCGCAGCAGGGGCCCAGAACAGCCACGGTCAGGGTCTGGGGCCCAACTTTGTGCCCTTCGCAGGGCCAGCTGGAGGCGGCAGCCCGCCGGGGCAGCAGCCGCCTCAGCTGCCTCAGTTATCGCAGCAGCAGCAGCCGCTTCAGCAGCAGCAGCTTCCTTTCCCGGCGGGCGGGCCCCCGGCCCGGCGGGGCGGAGCGGGGCCCGGTGGGACTGGCGGCGGCTGGAAGCTGGCCGAGGAAGAGTCGTGTAGGGAGGACGTGACCCGCGTGTGCCCCAAACACACCTGGAGCAACAACCTGGCGGTGCTCGAGTGCCTGCAGGACGTGAGGGAGGTGAGAAGGTGGGACGGGCCTCGGAGGAGGGCCCGGCCTGGTGCGGGCCGGAGGGTGTCGCCGGCCTGGAAGCCGCGGGTGCTGGGCTGGAGCTCCTCTCGCTCTTTTCCTCCTGGGCTGTGCTCGCGCCCTTCTCTTTCCTGCCCCTCACTCTTGGGTGCATTCGGGCAGGAGGATCCCACCTCTGCTCCTTCCCTCCCCAGGCCCTTATTCTGCCCCCTGTCGCGGTGTTCTGGGATCAAGACTTCGGCTCACGGCCCCGGTAGGCGAAGGCCTAGGAGCGTGTTTCTGTTTGCGCTCCTGCCTTTTGTGTGATGCTTTATGCGGAGTGGCTCCTCGCCGAAAACCAGTTTAGAATTTCGCTATCCGTTTCGACCTCGACAGTCTGTAGCAGTGCATTTCAACGTGAAAAAATGGTCGGTTATATTCAAACTGGTGAAGATCGATCTGCCGTTTATTTAGCAGTAGATACTTGGTTAGGTGACCTGGGTTTTCTTCTGGTGTGTATGTAGTCAAGAGCCGAATTTACCGTTTTTAACCATATTCTTTTGTGATTGGTAAATCTTTACTATTTACCTGGTGCTGAAACTAATTATGCTTTTTTTTTGGTCTTCACTTCCTGTGGTCAATTTGTAAAGGAAATCATTTTTAGGCTTCACGTCGCTTGGAACCCTAAAGCTTGAGAAAGTTGCAAGGGGCGTTTGATGCTATAATAAATATACAGTGTTGGTGGTCGTGTTGTGGGGCCTTTCTGAAGTCTGAATATAGTTGTTTTGAGACAGGATCTGCTATGTAGCCCAGGATGGCCACCTACTGGAGGCATCCTTCTGCTTCTGGCTGGACCACTTTGCCTAGTTTGGATAATTTTAATAGTACCTCTTAATGAGTTCTAGATATGATATTACTTGATGTGGTTCAGTTAAAAGACATTGGTAACTTTTCTATTTTTGGTACTGCAGATATGAGTGGATATTGGTAGAAATATTTGTTTTCAAAGATTTAGATAGGATTAGTTCCATAGGTTGGCAAGTAGAAGCTACTTGATCATTTCATATGAAATAGTGTATCCTCAGGATTGTTCAGGGTTGATCATTTCATATGAAAAAGTGTATCCTCAGGATTGTTCAGGGTTGATCATTTCATGTGAAATAGTGTATCCTCAGGATTGTTCAGAGTTGATCATTTCATATGAAATAGTGTATCCTCAGGATTGTTCAGGGTTGATCATTTCATATGAAATAGTGTATCCTCAGGATTGTTCAGGGCCATGAGTCGACTGACTACTGGTTTGTAAACATTTGCTTGTTTTGCTTTAGTGTTATATACAAAGGTAAAGCCCGTTTTTATGGTGTATCCCTTTAATCCTGGCATTTGAGAGGCAGAGGCTGGCAGATCTCTCTCTGTGTTTGAGGCCAGTCTGGTCTAAGTAGAGAGTTCCAGGCCAGCCAGGGGAACCTTAAGACAGTAAAAAATGAGCCGGATGTGGTGGTGAATGTCTTTAATCCCAGCACTTGGGAGGCAGAGGCAGGCATATTTATGTGAGTTTGTGAGTTGGAGGCCAGCCTGGTCTACATAAGTGAGTCCAGGACAGCCAGGGCTCTGTTACACAGAGAAACCCTGTCTCTAAAAAATAAAAAAAAAGATTGTTAAAAATGACAATAATAAATATTTTTTAAAAAGGAAAAGGCATACAAAATCAAGAGACAGAAAGTTTCCAGAGTCACCAAAAATGTGGAATCTTACATGTTCTCATATATAGCTTGACGGCTAGAAAGCAGATACAGCCAACATTCTTTTAACTCTGCCAAACTTTTTGGAATTTTCTATTTGGTTTTTGAGGATAGGTACTAGATATTGTTTCCTTAAGCTAAGATCCTACTATCACTAGATACATTGTTACCGGATTGTTATAGAACCTAGAATATTTTATTACTTTTAATTTTTTAATTTTTTGGTTTTTCAAGACAAGGTTTCTCTGTGTAACAGTCCTGGCTGTCCTGGACTCACCCTGTAGACTAGGCTATCCTTGAACTGAGAGATCCGACTGTCTCTGCATCCCAGGTGCTGGGATTAAAGGCACACGCAGCAATTACAGACAGCTGTGAGCTGCCATATGGGTGCTGGGATTTGAGCCTAGGTCTTTTGGAAGAGCAGTCAGTTCTCTTAACCGCTGAGCCATCTCTCCAGCCTGAAATAGATTATTATTAGGGGAAAGTGGCAAAAAAAACAAAACAAACAAACAAACAAAACAAAACAAAAGTCTAGTTGAAGGAGTGCCTAAACCTATGTACATTATGGACACCTGTAAACCTCTCCTTACAGGAGCACCAAATAGTCTTCTATCATGCATGTTTATGTAAAAGTATGTAGAGGCACTCTCCATCTATAAGGAACAGACTTGTCTAATTTTGGAATCTAACTTAGTACCATTTTTTTCCTTAGATTAGTTTGTATAAAGAAAGGTAGCCTGTCTGAAAATGTAGTCACTGGTCTACCAATGATCTCAACATTCCCAATTCCCAGCAAAGATATCTCAGTAAGCTCATTTTCTTTTGTCAGAATCATATATAAACTCTGATGGTTTCCAGAGTACCTAGTTCAGTGTTGGAACTCAGAAGACATTGTTAGCTGACTGAGGATGGGTGAATTGATGGATGTGACTTTATGCTCCAAAAGAGGGGAGTGCTGTACAAATTGAAGTATTCAGGAGGAAGGAGCTAAATTTTCAGTGTAATGCCGGGCTTCACTTGCTGAGCTGAGCTGATCTACAACAGCTCTAATTCCTCAAGTTCATTTTTTTGTTTGTTTAGTTTTCTAAGACAGGGTTTCTCTGTGTAGCCCTGGCTGTCCTGGAATTCACTGTCCAGGCTGGCCTCAAACTGAAGAGATCTGCCTGCCTCTGCCGCCTCCCAAGTGCTGAGAGTAAAGGCCTGCTGCCTGACTCTCTCTCTCTTTCTCTCTCTCTCCCTCTCCCTCTCCCCCCCCCCCCCTCCCTAAGGTCTCTACAGGTTTCACCCTGTAGCCCTGGCTGGCCTGGAACTGGAACTTATAGAGAGATCCACCTGCCTCTGCCTCCCAAATGCTGGGATTAAAGGTATGCACCACCTGGAGTCATGCTTTTTAAAGGGCCAATGTACACGATAGGCAGTAGCCCCCCCCTTTTTATTTAATGTGTATAGGTGTTTTGCCTGCACGTATGTCTGTGCTTTAAAAATGTGCAGTATCCATAAAGGCCAGAAGAGGGTATGCATTCCCCTGAAACTTGAATTACAGGTGGTTGTGAACCACCATATGGATGCTAGGAGTCAAACCAAGGTCTTCTACTTAGAGCAGCAAGTTCTCTTAACTGCAGAGCCAACCCTCTAGCCCCTATACCAACTTTTTGTTTGTTTGTTTTTCAAGACAGGGTTTCTTTGTGTATCCATGGCTGTCCTTGAACTCACAGAGATCTACCTGCTTCTACTCCTGAGTGCCCACTTTTGGGTTGTTTTGTTGTTGGTTTTTTTTTTTTTTTGAGACAGGGTTTCTCTGTGTAGCCCTGGTTGTCTTGGAACTTGCTTTGTAGACCAGGTTGGCCTCAAGATCCATCCTATACCCAATCTTGAGTAGTAGGTGGCAGACCATTAATAATGGAGGAGGAGTATTAGGTAATTGTGTGTTTGTATGTGTGTGTCACTCAACTTGAACTATCACTACCCTTCTGTTTTTCTAGCATAGTGTTGGGAGACTGATGTATTATAAAGCATACACCAGATGCCATTTTATTTACTAGTACTTCACCATGTGTCTGAGATATTTTAAATTTTTCTTAGTACTTTCTATGAATATATTAATCTCAAAAAATTTTGAGCCACTCGTAAACCTTTGAATAAAGTAAATATTTAGTATTTAAGGTGGACTGTTTTAGATAATGAGCAGGAAATAAAATCTCAGCATTACAAACTTTTTTTTCTTTTTTAAGACAGGGTCTCAGCCGGGCGGTGGTGGCGCACGCCTTTAATCCCAGCACTCGGGAGGCAGAGGCAGGCGGATCTCTGTGAGTTCGAGGCCAGCCTGGTCTACAAAGCGAGTCCAGGACAGCCAGAGCTACACAGAGAAACCCTGTCTCGAAAAAAAAAAAAGACAGGGTCTCATTGTGTAGCCCTGGGTGTCCTGGAACTCGCTCTGTAGACCAGGCTGGCCTCAAACTCAGAGATCCACTTGCCACCACTGCCCAGCTGTTACTCTGTTCTTCGTTGTTGTTGTTTGAAACAGGGTTTCTCCATGTAACAAGCCTTGACTGTCCCTGACTTACTTTGTAGACCAGGCTGGCCTCCAACTCGTAGAGATATGCCTACCTCTACCTCCAGCGTGCAGAGATTAAAGGTACCACCATGACTGACTTGTTATTCTGTTTTTTGTTTTGTTTTGAAACAGGGTTTCTCTGTGTAGCCCTGGCTGTCGTGGACTCACTTTGTAGACCAGGCTGGTCTCAAACTCACAATGATCTGCCTGCCACTGCCTCCCGAGTGCTGGGATTAAAGGCATGCACCACCACGCCCGGCTGTTATCCTGTTCTTTATCATTCACTTGACTATATACTTGAGAGAATAGACCATGGTCTCTGTTACCTAATTAATATCCTTGATAATCTTATGAGGCAAGTAGTAGTAATTTATTGTCTTAATTGAGAAATAGGTTCCAACAGGTAATCTTGTCTTATTGTCAGTAGTGAAGCTGATGTTTAGCAAGTCCTCTGACTTAGAGACCATATGGTTTACGATTGATGTTAGTGTTTGCAGCTGGGGAAATGATGTTGCTGTTGAAGATGCTATGTATAAATAGATAGAAAATAGGAAGGGCCATCTAATACAAGAATCTCTTTTCTTCACTATCAAAAACAATTAAATAGTAGCAGCTTCTGTGCACTGAAATAGTATTGTTTTCTCAGGCAGACAAACCAGCAATATCAGATAATGCTAGTTTAATTACTGGACTGGGTCTATCATGAACAAAATTTCTGTGTAATGAAATGGATCTAAAATCCCAGCTCACCTGAACCAAGATTTTTATTATTGAAATAGACAGATTAGTTATATTTCCTTGTTATTTCAATCAGCTCCGTGAACTGCACAAAAAGTGAATTGGGCCTTTGGCTAGTACTGCCATTATCTATCTATCTATCTATCTATCTATCTATCTATCTATCTGTATGCTTGCAGCATTGGGTGTATTTCCTAGCATTCTCCCGCCTTTGTTAAATTTTTTTCTTTTATATTTACTTCTTTTTATTTTATGTAGATGAATGTTTTGCCTACATATATGAATGTGTACCACATGGGTGCCTGGTGCCCACAGAGGTCGGAAGAGGGAATTGAATTAGGTCCCCTGGAACTAGAGATTTGGATAGTAGTCAGCCACCATGTGATTTCTGAGAACTGAACTTCTGAAGAGCAGGAAGAGCACTTAACTTCTGAAGTTTTCCTTCCTTCCTTCCTTCCTCCCTCTCTCCTTTCCTCCCTTCCTTCCTTCCTTTCCTTTCTTCTTCTTCTTCCTCTTCTCCTCCTCCTCCTCCTCCTCTTTCTTCTTTCTTCTTTTTTTGGTAGCCTTGACTGTCCTAGAACTAGGTCTGTAGACCAGGCTGGTCTAGAACTTACAGGGATCCATCCATCCACCTGTCTCTGCTTCCCGAGTGCTGGGATTAAAGGCATGTACCACCACACCTTATTGTTCTTTTTGTTGTTGTTCTTTGTTTTTCAGGACAGTGTTTATTTAACAGCCCTGGCTGTCCTGGAACTGAACTTTGTAGAGTAGGCTGTCCTCAATCTGCTTGCCTCTGCCTCCTGAGTGGGACTAAAGGCATGTACCACCATCCCTGATGAGTTCCAGGATAATCAGGGCTTCACAGAGAAATCCTGTCTTGAAAAAATACAAAAACAAAAAATGTTTTAATGTACATTATGTTTTGTCTGTATATCTATATATACAGATGTCTGTTTGAAGGTGTTGGGTTCCCTGGAACTGGAGGTACAGACAGTTGTGAGCTGCTATATGGGAGCTGGGAATCAAACCCGGGTTCTCTGGAACAGCAGCCAATGCTCTCAACCACTGAGCCATCTTTCCAGCTCCCTAGAGCTTTCCATGTAGACTAAGCTAACCTAGAATTCAAAAATGCACGTGCACCTGCTGGGAATAAAGGTGTGTGAAACTATGCCCATCCCACCGCGCCTCTTTTTTTTTTTTTTTTGGTTTTTTGAGACAGGGTTTCTCTGTGTAGCCCTGGCTGTCCTGGACTCGATTTGTAGACCAGGCTGGCCTCTAACTCAAAGAAACAGACATCTGCTTGCCTCTGCCTTCCGAGTGCTGGAATTAAAGGCGTGAACCATCGTGCCTGGCTTTTTTTTTTTCTTTTTCTTTTATGTGCATTGATATTTTCCCTGCAAGTATGTGTGTGTGAGACTGTTTCATCTTGGAGTTGTGAGCTGCCATTCAGGTGCTGGGAATTTTACCCAGGTCCTCTGGAAGTGCATTCAGTGCTCTTAACCACTGAGCATCTCTCCAGCCCTGGGTCCTGAAGTTTATGTCATCTCCCCAGTTCTGTTTTGTTTTTGTTTTTTTTTTTTTTTCCAGACAGGGTTTCTCTGTGCTGTCTTGGACTCACTTTGTAGACCAGCCTATCCTTGAACTAACAGAGACCCACCTACCTCTGCCTCTTGAGTGCTGGGATCAAAGGCCTGCGCCACCATGCCAGTCATCCTGTTTTGTTTTGTTTTGAGGTGGGATCTCACTCTGTAATCCATTTGGCCTAGAACTTACAGTGTAGCTTATAATGACCTGAAACTCCTGGAAACCTGTTCTCAGCCTCCCAGTTGCTTTGATTACAGGTAGAAGCCACCATGCATAGCTTGCTATTAGCTAGTTACTAGACTGTGGGCAAGACATTTACCACTCTGAGGCTTAGTTAGTTTCTTCATGTGTTAAGTGACTGAGATTAGAAAGGGCCTTCTAGATCCCCTAGAATTGGAGCTACAGGTGGTTGTCAGTAGCAGTGTGTTGAGAATTAGTCAGGTTCTCTGCAAAAGCAGCAAGCACTTTTAACCATATCTATATCCCTAGGAAATGTGTGAGATTAAATAAACCACACTAGGGCTTCTCCCATATTAGGCAAGCTCTTTACCACTGATCCCCAACTCTAAAATTTTCCTGTTTAACTAATATAACTAATATAAGTTGTTTACCTTATATATTCTGGATAGGCATGTATTGTATGACTTCTGGAATTTACATATGTAATTGTCTGGTAATTTCTTGCTCTTTCAGAGGAAAATAGTGGTATGTATAATGAAGACAGCAATTAATCCAAGCATTGTTTGATTTTAGGATGTCATAGTTTTGTTTGAGATCGTATGGAATTTCCTCTCATGTAAACTCAGTGATTGGAAGGAATTTAACCACATAATCAAATAATTTATTGACCTCTCATTATGTACCTATCATTGTGGAAAAACATTAGTACTTCAAGATACTACTGTTCTTTACAATTAATTTGATAAATGAGATTGTGAACAAGAAGCAGTTACGTAAGAGTATTAATAACTTGATATCATAAAGATTCTAAATTCTTTAGTGCAGTGAAATGAACACAAAACTAGGGTAAAGATTTAGTGGAACCTAGTCCTGTTGCTCTTAGTTTAAAAATCATATTACTTAGCCAAGTGTGATGGTACGCGCCTTTAATCCCTGCACTCCAGAGGTGGAGGCAGAGGTAGGCAGATTTCTGAGTTTAAGGCCATCCTGGTCTACATAGCAAGTTATATAGGACAGATAGAGAGACCATGTTTCAAAACAAACAAGAAAACACACACACACACCCCAAAACCCAAAATCCTATTACTTGCCTATTATGGGTTCAAACTCTAGTACTGGAAAAAAACAAAACAAAACAAAACACCATATTTTCCCCCTTAAGTAAGGGCTGTGTATTTAACTCAACTTTGAGTGAAGACGTACGTATATGAGTTTAAGAGTTTTAAGTGCTGGGGACTGGAGAGATAGCTCAGCAGTTAACAGCACTGACTGTTCTTCCAGAGGACCTGAGTTCAAATCCCAGCACCCACATGGCAGTTCACAGCTGTCTATAATTGCTTGTTGTCATGGCACACACCTTTAATTCCAGCACTCAGGAGGCAGAGGCAGAGGCAGATGGATCTCTGTGAGTTCAAGGCTACCCTGGTCTACAGAGTGAATCCAGGACAGCCATGGATATACAGAGAAACCCTGTTTCGGAAAACCAAAAATAAAAAAAAAAAGGAAAGAAAAAGCGTTTAAGTGCTATTTATATTATGTTAAATAGGTCCAGTATATTAAAGTATTCAACATTACTGTACTATCAGAATTTTTTTATATGCACCAGCAGCTCAAGGCTATTCTTCCTCAGCCTGTTACATTCCTTTGTGCTAGGTCTACTAACTGATTTTCTAAATAAAGTCCAGAAATGGGATGTTTTTTAAATGGTCATTCTGTATACTCAAGCTAATCTTAAAAACTTGGAAATCTTGCTTTAGCCTCCTAAGTGCTGGCATGTTCTTTTATCCCAACTTGAGATAAAAATACTCCTCCAGATAATTGAGAGAGTTACCTGTAAAACAGCATTGACATATCCAGCAAATACTCAAGATATCTCTTCATGAGAATGCTTTATAGCATATAGTTGTTAATAATTTATTGTTCTGTAGAAGGAAATAATACACTTGAATAGTTTAGAAAAGGAAATGCTACATCTCTATTGTGTTTAAGCAAATGTAGTCAGCAATATCAAGATTATATATTTTATCTTTTTTTTTTTTTTTTAGGTTTTTCAAGACAAGGTCTCTCTGTGTAATACTCCTGGCTGTCCTGGACTCACTTTGTAGACCAGGCTGGCCTCGAACTCACAGAGGTCTGCCTGCCTCTGCCTCCTGAGTGCTGGGATTAAAGGCATGCGCCACCACCGCCGGGCTAAACTATATTATTAAAATCAGTTACTTTTTCCAGGTATGCTGGTATACACCTGCACTCTCAGTACTCAGGCTGCTGAGGCAGGATTCTTGTAAGTTCCAGGCCAATGTGGGCTACAGTGCCCCTGTGTCAAACCCCTCTTTCAATGAAAGAAAGAAAATGTCTCCTAATCTTGTTAATGGATAAATAAAATCTCCAACTTGCTTTATCTATTGACTGTAAGGAATGTTTTAACTTCATCCAGAGGAATAATACTCCCATAAAACTGAAGTCAGTCAATGACTCATTGTTATTTGGGTGTATTAGGTAAATTCTCAAGAAAGAATCTCAAAGTAATGTCCCTCAGAGCTCAGAGCTGAGCTAGTAATAACCTTTGTATCTGCATTAAAATAGAGTGTGGACTGGAATCTAAAAACAATAAATAAAAGAAGAGAGCCAGTCATCTATGTCATTCATCATCACTTTACTGAAATCACATAACATTGGATTGAGTACTAGAAATGTAGCTGGTTAATAGAGTGATTGCCTAGCACCTAATAAATCTAGCAAGGTGGATGGGCTTGTGATATTAGCACTCTGGAGGTATAGGCAGAAGGATTGGAAATTCTGTGTCTTGGGACTGGGAATGAGTTGGTAGAGTACTTGCTTAACAAAAAGCCTTGCATTTGATTCCTTCCCATCACCACATAAACTAGGTACACAACAGCACTTCGAAGAGGGAAGCAGCAGGATCAAAAGTTCAAGGTTAGCCAGGTAGAGTGACTGCACAATTTTGTTTTGTTTTTGAGATGGGTCTCTCCGTGTGGTCCTGGCTGTCCTGGACTCACTCTGTAAACCAGGCTGTCCTTGAACTCACACATATCTGCTTGCCTGTCTCCCGAGTGCAAGTGCTGGGATTAAAGGTGCCATGCCCATTTGTGATGCACTCTTTTAACCCCAGCACTTGGAAAGCAAAGGCAGGAGGATCTGAGTTCAAGGCCAGCCTGGTTTACAGAGTGAGTTCCAGGACAACTAGAGCTATACACAGAAAAACCCTGTCTTGAAAACCCCCCCCAAAAAAAAGAAACAAATAAATTTAGGAGCTAGTGATCTTGCTCGGAGAGCTGGCTTGCTGCATAAAAATAATCTCATTTCAGATCCCCAGCAGCCACCTTTAAAACAAAAACCCAAAAAGCAGGTGTGGCATGGAACCGAATCCCTAAAGTTCTCATTGCTCATATTAGCTTTATGGCATCATAGCAAGAAGTGGATGGTAAGGAGGAAAAAAGGGTATATTGGGAATTTTTTAATGTGTGTTTATATGATTTTTTTTGAGACTGGGTCTTCCCGTGTACCCCAATCTGGCCATAAACTCACTATGTAGCGTAGGGTGGCCTCAACCTCCTTCTCCCCAAGTACTGAGATGACAGAGGTGTGCCACTCCACCTGGTTCAGAGGAGTTCTAATAACAACAGAGTTTGCCATGTGTTAGTGTAACTACTGAACATATATCTACTATATATAAAGTAAAGGTCATAAGAATTTTAAGAGTCCATTGTCATGTGGAACTGAAGGTATGAGGAGCAGCAGTTTGGTGAGTAGAACAGAACGGGCTTTGGATCAGCTCACATCACCATGATCTTCCATCAGTCACCCTCTCCTCACCCCCCTTTTTGAGACAGTAGTGTCTCATTATGTAACACTGACTGGCCTCAGATGCTCTTGAGATCTGCCTGCCTCTGCTTTCAGAGTGCTGGGATTAAAGGCTGTAGCACCTTGTCTCAATCAAATTAATATCAATATCTTTAATTTGAGTGTAGGGGCATAACTATCAATCTTTTGGGAGTGCACATGCTTGTGGAATATACATGTGGAGGTCAGAAGACACTTGGAAGTCTACTCTTCCACAAGGCAGGGTACATCTTGTTTCTGTGTTGTGTATGCCAGATTAGCTCCACAGAGAATTTAAGGACAATTATTTTGTCTTCCTCTCCAATCTCACCCTAGGTGGACCAGGCAGGTCTTGAGTTTAGAAGTCTGCCTGCCTATGCTCCGGTGCTAGGATAACAGGCAGGGAGTACAATGCCTGGCTTTTTGGTTTTCTTGAAACAGATTTTCACTATACATAGCCCATGCTGACTTCAAATTCCTGCTCTTTGAAGTCTTCCTGCCTCAGACTGCCTGTTGCTGAAATTATTGCCATGCATTACCATGTTGGACTTCCCCACCATTAAAAATAACCATTCCAAGGGTTCATCAAGAGCATTTCAGCGTATGCTTCTATAATCTTGCACTTGGGATGGGATTCTGTGGACAAGAAGACCATCAGTATCCATCCGTCTACATCTGACATTGGCATAGCAAGGTCTAAGATCTTGTCTTGAAAAAAAACCCCAAATACTAGGCATGTGGGTCAGTGGCTGTGTTTGTATAGTATGCTTGACGCCTTAGGTTTGATCCTCAGCATCATTAAAAATTGATGAATGGAGTGGAAACTTAGTTTTTTTCTTTCCTTTTTCCCCCTCCCACCCACCACTACAGGGTCTCACTATGCCATACTAGCTGTCCTGGAACTCAAAGAGGCCTTTGCTTCCCAAATCTAAAGATTAAATGTGTGTACCACTATGCCTGCCACCTGCCTCTTTTTTTCCCCTCTAGACAGTCTTTCTTGTGCCTCAGCCTGGACTAGAATTCTTATCTTCTTACCTCAGTTTCCCAAGTGCTGGGGTTACAAGAGTTATGTTACCACCATGCCAGGCTTTACCACATATTTAAATATGCATACTTTGAGATTATGATTTCAAAGGACCAAATGCTCTAGTAAGATAATTCTTTGTTGTTGTTGTTTGTTTGTTTGTTTTTTCCAGACAGGGTTTCTCTGTGTATCCTTGACTGTCCTCGACTCACTTTGTAGACCAGGCTAGCCTTGAACTCACAGAGATCTGCCTGCCTGTGCCTCCCAAGTGTTGGGACTAAAGGTGTGTGCCACCATGTCTGCCGGGTGAGAGAATTCTATTCTGCCAAATATTCTTTACTTCTTTTGGCCTAGAGGCTTCCTAAGTTTGGGGTATATAGCTTATTACAGAAAAACTTCATTTTTTTTTTGTTTTTTGTTTTTTGTTTTTCAAGGCAGGGTTTCTCTGTACAACAGCCCTGGCTGTCCTGGAACTCACTCTGTAGACCAGGCTGGCCTCAAACTCAAATAGATCCTCCTGGCTCTGCCTCCCAAGTGCTGGGATTAAAGTCTTTCACCACCATTGCCCAACTAAAAACTCCATTCTTCAGTTTTGGTTGTGAGTTTAGCTTTTAACGGCTGAGCCATCTGTCCAGCCCCAAAACTCCATTCTTATAAGAGGGGAAAAAATAGTTGTGTTCTTTTGTTTGTTTTTTGTTTTTTCAAGACAAGGTTTCTCTGTATAATAGCTCTGGCTGTCCTTGACTCACTCTGTAGACCAGGCTAGCCTTGAACTCACAGAGACCTGCCTGCCTCTGCCTCCCTAGTGTTGGGATTAAAGGTGTGTGCCACCACGCCTCGCAATTAGAGACAGCTATGAACTGCCATGTGGGGGCTGGGATTTGAACCCAGATCCTTCAGAAGAGCAATCAATGCTCTTAACTGCTGAACATCTCTCCAGCCCCGCTGTGAGGTTTTTGTTTTTGTTTTTTTACCAATTCTCTGTTCTTTGTTGACTATTCTTGCAAGTTTTATTCAGTTTACATCTCTGAGTGATGATTTCCCTCCACTACTGAGCAAGAGTATGAGATTCTGTTTGGGTTCCGGTTCAGGGTTCAGAGTTACAGAGATTGAACAGTCCTTTTGTATTTTGTCTAGCTGACTGTAGGTTTAAGGAGGCCAAATGTTGTGGTAGTTAATCCTTCATGAGTGACAGTACATAAAAAAAGAGCAAAAGTTTAAACTCAGCCTTCGCTACATAGCAAGTTTGAGTCCAGCCTGGGATATATGAGACTTCATCTTTAAAACAACAACAAAGAATTATTAAATGTTCATATGTATCTCTTGACTCACTAATCCTTTTTCTGAAAATTATTCAGAATTTTTATATAAACAATATAATGAATGTAGAGGCCTTTTTCTTTTTATATTGGAAGCAACCTAAAGAAGTGATTAAATAGGGATGGGGAGAAGGTGTTGTGGTACTGGCACTAGCAGCCAAGCCTGAAGACCTGAGTTTGATCTCTAGGACCCATAATATAGAGAGAACCAATTTCTTCAAGCTGTTCTTTGACTACACATGTATGCCATGGCATGTGTGCATGCACACACAAAATAAATAAACCAAAACATTTTTATTAGCCAGACGGTGTGGCCCATGCCTTTAATCTCAACACTGTGGAGGCAGAGGCAGGTGAATTTCTGTGAGTTTGAGGTCAGCCTGGTTTACAGAGGGAGTTCCAGGACAGCCAGGGCTACACAGAACAGAGAAACATTGTCTTTTTTTTTTTTTTGGTTTTTTCGAGACAGGGTTTCTCTGTGTAGCCCTGGCTGTCCTGGACTCACTTTGTAGACCAGGCTGTTCTCGAACTTACAAAGATCCACCTGCCTCTGCCTCCCAAGTGCTGGGATTAAAGGCGTGCGCCACCACCGCCCATCTTGAAACATTGTCTTAAAAACAAAACAAAAAAAAATTGTTTTGTTGCTTTTTTTGGGGGGGGGGACAGGGTTTCTTTGCCACCACCCTGGCTAAAACATTTTTAAAGAAAATGATTAAGTTATGAAGTGCATCCATACAATGAGGATACTGGAGGATGCATGGGAAATGTCCCACTCTGTTCTTTTATTTTCTGTTACATATATGTGTATATACACAAATACTATTCTAAAATTAAGATAAACCAAGCATATTTACATAGCCTGGAGTGCCAGCTCTTGAGAAGCTGGGGCAGGAGAATCCAAGTTTCAAGACCCGGTCTTAAACAAAATAAAGCAAAATGAAAAACAACCTTTAATTTATATATTCTTTTTTTTTTTTTTTGGTTTTTCGAGACAGGGTTTCTCTGTTTAACAGCTCTGGCTGTCCTGGACTCGCTTTGTAGACCAGGCTGGCCTCGAACTCGCAAAGATCCGCCTGCCTCTGCCTCCCAAGTGCTGGGATTAAAGGCGTGCGCCGCCACCGCCCGGCAATTTATATATTCTTTAGGGCAAAATATTGCCATGACAAGACCAAAAATATCTGCCTAACACAGAGGCATGGAAAATGGTTAACCTTCAGTTATCTGAAGACTTAAAAAAACATTTTATATGTATATTTATGTTATTTATATGTGTATATGTGTGTACATTCGGAAATAGAGGACAACCTGTGGAAGTTTCTTCACTTCCTCCATTATGTAGAATTGAAAGATTGAGGGCATAAGGTTTGGTGGCAAGTGTCCTATGTCATTTTCTACATTATAGAAACATAATGGTAAATTCTGGAAAATGTGGCCATTATCACCCCCTATTACCTGCCCCCAAAAGATCTGATCCCTACTTTCATGGGGCATATCTTCTGATAGAGGATATAAGCATTAAGGAATTACAAATAAAGGTTTAGGATTAGATGATGTGCCAGTGCACTTGCCTAATATATTCTAGGCCTTGGGAATAATTCCCCGTACCAGAAAATCAAAGTGAAACAAAGCAAAAACATATTTTGGGTTGGAGATATATATATATATATAACTCAGTAAATGTGTTCACCTTATATGTATGAGGCTCTGGGTTAAATCCCCAACACCACTCACATACACTCAGTCACTCAGAGTATTTGGAAAATTACAGCTTTGATAAGTGCTATAAAAGAGAGAGTACGTGGACAGGTTTTTAGCTTGTGTTTGGTTTCAAATGACAGCCAGGCACTAAAAGCAATTTCCAGTAAGAGGATGTAAATTTAGAACAAATGTTGAACTGAATCTAAATTCTACAGTTATTTTAGCTTTAAAAAGGTGTAGCTGGAGTATGAAAAATGGTTGAGCCCTCTTAAAGAATGTGTAAATACAGAGTAGGATTCCAAGGATTGAGCCCTGGGAGAATGTTTACAATTAAGGGTTGGAAAGAGGCTGGTTGAGGGAATTGTAGGGGACAAAAGGAGTGGTAGAAAGTTAAAAGAAGATTTGTAAGAATTTAGTGAAAACCAAGGAAAGGAAAGCTTCAGTAGTGAGGGTCAAGGATAGGGCAGTTAAAAAAAGTAGTAGTAATCAGGAGGATAAACAGAATTTTTAAAATATTAAGATTATTATTGACTAAGAAAAGGGCATGTTGTAATCAAATGCTCTTGGCACTGAGCTGTGCTTCAAGGACATTGTCTTATGGAAATATAGAACAGCAATTCCTCCAGATTTTACCTAATTGAGTATATACTAGTGTACTTGAGAAATTTGTTGATGAAAAGATAATGAAAACATCGCAGTTAAAGATCTTTTGAGATGAAGGAAATTTGGGCTGCAGCTACAGCTTATTGCTTTTGTGTTCAACCCCAGCACTCCCTATACTATTAAAGAAACCTATTTTAATTTAAAAACTCAGAGAAAGGAAGCAGTAAAGAGACTGGAAGTGCCTACAAGGAAGGGAATGAACATCAAGGGGGAGGAGGTGACCTGGGGAAGTGGCTCCAGGTGTTAAGAGAATTTGTTGCTCTTGCAGAGGACTGGGGCTATTGCTGTAGTTCCAGGAAATCTGATGCCCCCTTGGAGGCAGAGACAGGGAGACTCTTGGTCTATACAAGAAATTCCAGGGCCGTGCGTGGTGCACACCTTAAATCCCAGCACTCGGGAGGCAGAGGCAGGTGGATCTCTGTGAGTTCAAGGCCAACCTGGTCTACAGAGAGTTGCAGGACAGCCCAGGCTATTAGAAACCCTGTCTGGAAAGACCTAACCCCCCCCAAACAAATAGAAAAACAAAACAAAAACAACCCAGCAACAACAAGCAAACAAACAAATACCCCTCACAAACTAAAAAGCTGGCACCTGGGTAGGTGTGCATGTGAAACCAAAGTGCCATGGAATGGAGACCAGTGGTTCTCTAGAACACACTAGCTAGCCAGGCTAGTGAAATTGGTGAGCTCCAGATTCAAGGCTCCTTGGAGTTGTAGTTACAGAATATTGTAATCTGCCATGTGGGTGATGGTCATTGAACCTGGGTCTTTTGGAAAAGTGGCCAATGGCTCTTCTACTGAAACATCTCTCCAACCCTGACCCTGTATCAAAAAATAAAATAGAGGAACTGGCAAGATGAGTTAGTGGATTTAAGAGCTTTGGCTGCTCTTACAGAGGAAGTAAGTTTGATTCACAGCACCCACATGTAGCTCAAGAGGATCTGATGCCCATAGACAAATATACAAACAAAATACCCACACACATAAACATTTCTTCAAATAGAAAAAAAGATGGGGAGAGCGAAGAAGACATCCAGCATCAACCTCTGACCCCACACATGCTCATATACACATCAATAATTAATTAACTAACTAAAAGAAAGGGAATTCTTAACACTTGGGAGACTGAGGCAGAAAGACTGAAATTGAAAGCCAGTTTGCGTTGAAGTGAGACCCTATCTCAGCAAACTACTGAAAAGGGGTCTGGGTGTTGAATCAGCAAGTAAAAGGACTTTCCTGACAACCTTAGTTCAATCTCTGCAATCCACATTAGAGGGAAAGAACAGACTCCCAAAACTTGTCTCTGATCTCAACATGGGTACCTGTACACACACATCTCTCTCCCCCCTCCCCCCCAATGTGGTCCACACCTATATTGCAAGGAAGATGAAGAGTTGAAGGCCTTCGTTGACTGCATAGAGAGTTTGAAACCAGCCTTAGTTACCTGAGACTTTTGTTTTGTTTTGGGTTTTTGGTTTGGTTTGGTTTGGTTTTAGTTTTTGGAGACAGGGTTTCTCTGTGTAACAGAGCTCTGAACTTCCTTTGTAGACCAGGCTGGACTTGAACTCACAGAGATCAACCTGCATCTGCCTCCCAAGTGTTGGATTTAAGGTGTTCACCCCCATCACCTGGATCTATTTTATTTTTTGAGGCAGGGGTTCTCATGTGTACCAGACTGGCTTCTGGCTCACTATGTATCCTAGGATGATCTTCAAGTGTTAGGGGTTTTTTTTGGTTGTTGTTTGCTTGTTTTGTTTTTGTTTTTGAGACTAGGGTCTCAATGTTCAGCCTTGTGTAAGCTAAAACTTGATATGTAAAGCAGGCTACCCTGAATCCACAGAGATTCCCCCACCTCTGCCTCACACCCAGCCAGCCACATACACAGAATTTAAAGCATGAAGCTGGGTGTGGTGGTGCACAGCTTTAACCCCAGCACTCAGAAGGCAGAGGCAGGGGGATCTCTGTGGGTTCAAGTCCAGCCTGGTCTATAGAGTTAATTCTAGAACAGCCAAGGCTGTTACACAGAGAAACCCTGTCTTGAAAAATTCTGTGTATGTGCTTGTGTGCCTATATGATAATAGAGCAACCTCAGGAGTTGTTTCTAGTCTTGCTGTGTTTGTCCAGGGTAGCCTTGTGATCTCTGTTTTCTACCTCCACCCACCATGCTCAGTGTTATACTTATACTTTACACAAATAGCTATTGTTTATGATTCTTATATTTTTGGTTGTGAGCCTAGACTTTAACAGCTGAGCCATCTCTCCAGCCCTGTTTGTGATTCTTAATAATTTCTTATATGTCCTTCTTGGTCCTTGAATCTCCCATTTTTCCTGGTAGGCCCAGAAAAACCCTCCTGGAGTTGGTTATTATCTGTATTTTTTATTATTTTTTTTAAACATTTATTTATTTATTTATTTATTTATTGTTTTTGGTTTTTTTTTTTTGGTTTTTCGAGACAGGGTTTCTCTGTGTAGCCCTGGCTGTGCTGGACTCACTTTGTAGACCAGGCTGGCCTCGAACTTGCAAAGATCCTCCTGCCTCTGCCTCCCAAGTGCTGGGATTAAAGGCGTGCGCCACCACCGCCCGGCTTAGTATATATAGTTTTAATAGTCAGAGTGCTGCCAGTTTTATGTGAAAACTGTAATTTCCCTACTTAACTTTCTCCACCCTTCCTTCCTCTCTCTCCCTCCATCCCTTCTTCCCTTTCTTTTTTTCTTTCTTTTTTTTTTTTTTTAGATATTGTCTCTGTAGCTTTGGCTGTCCTGAAACTTGCTATGCAGACCAGGGTGGCCTTGAACTCAGCAATGCGATTGCCTTTGTCTTCCAAGTAGTGGGATTAAAGGCATGTGCCACCATGCCAGGCTTCCATTCTCAGCTCTTAACTCTCTGTTCTTATTTACCTAATGTTTTAATAGCATACTTAAGATTCATCCTTTCTCCCTCCCTTGTTTTTCTTTCTTGGTGAGGATAGAACCTAGGGCCTAGCACATGGTAAATAAACATTCAACCACTATACTGCACATCTACTCTTCTATTGATTTCCTAGAATTTACTTTTGTTTTTATAATACATACTTATTTTCATGGTATACTCTGAAAGTGAACTCCATAGGGCAAGAAGTCTTGCAAAGCTGAAGATAATGAATGTTGCACTACAAACAGTATTGAGGCAAGTCAGTAGCTGTAGAACAAGGCATTATTTGGCTGAGTTCTATGGAAAGCTTTTACCTACTTTAATGAGATCAATTTTAGTCCATTTCCTTGACTCATTCTCATTCATCAGTCATGAGTCATCCACATATTCATACAGTAAACAGGGCTTTTTTTTTTAAGGAGATCAAATTCACTGTTACATAGGTCTGGTTATTTAATAAATAAAATTACCCCTCCCCAATAAAGCCCCTAAACAGCTTGAAGTTGTGAAGTCATCTGCTGTTGGGAAATCCTGCTGCTAAGGTCAAATTCTGGCATTACTGGAAAGCCCCTGAATGTGGTACAAAATGACAGACTTCTTTTGTCAGCAAGGTCTCCCCTTCTCTACCTGGGGGTTCCAGGACTGCAGGACCCCACACCCTATATCTGAAGAATGTCACATAGCCCTTAGGGAAATTATAGGTCCAGTCCTTTCTCCCAATGAGAAACCCGTTCAGATTTCTGGAAATGCTTCCTAATGCTAATGAGATATCTTAGTACTTAATACTTTAGCTTTAAGCCAGTGACCTTTGCCCATGCCTCTAACCATACCTGGAGTGTAACCTTTGACACAGTTTCCTGCTGATGTTCTTCCCTTACCCTGGGCTACCCATAGGATAATTAGGTACAGTGTCCCCTTCTTATGATAGGATTGCACTGCTGCATGTAAATGAAGCATCCGTGGCTCTCTTAGCCACAGCCAATCAAATACATTCGACCCCCAAACCCCTCCCACTGCCCAAGGTTTATGTCTCTGTTTACAGAATAAACCATAACATGATTCCACCATCCATTTCATCAAAGATCTTCTGAGACTCACTGCTTATTTTGGGTTGTAACACTTGAGAAGGGCCTCTTCCTCCTAGAAGAATTCATTGCTGGATCTGCCTGGGTAGCCAGACTACTGCTGCTGGCAGCCAGAGTTCACTTCGGGGTGCTTGGGGCACAAGCTCCCACCTCTACCTCATCACTGCCCCTGCTGCGTCTCCGGTGTGAACCACTGTCTTCTCCTATGCCACCTTCTCCTGAGCTACTCACTTAGTGCTCATCTGTGGCAGAGGTTGTTGGCCACTCCCAAAGCAACAGCCAGATTTGCTGGAATCAAGTCAGGCTTCCATTACCACTGTATATAGATAGAAAACAAACCTGCCTCTGCCTCCTGAGGGGTGGGATTAAAGGTTTAAAGGTGTGCCCCACCATCTCCCAGCTCAAGTACAGATAGGTTAACCTGAGTTTCACCTAGGGTGGTTTTTAATTATTTTTTTATTATTAGTTTTTAGACGAGTCTTACTGCACAATCTTGGCTGGCCTCAAACTCACAGAAATCTGCTGGTCTCTGCTCCTGTCCCCCCAAACATAGGCCTGGTATATGGTGATTTTGTTCTTTAGAATGTCAGTGCCTCATTTTTTTTGACAAAATAAATTAGGTCTAGAAAGAATTAATAGGCATTGACTTGTATTTTAATCTTACTGTTATTGCTGTATTATTTTATTAAAAATAAATTTACATTATTAGTAGTTTCCTTCTAGGCCCTCTTATATCTCAGCTACCTATAGTAAATTCTTCAAAGTTTGTTTTTATGTTTGATTGATTCATAACAGTAGTGTGATTGAACTCCCAAGACTATACATATTAGGCAAACACTCAACTGTTAAACCATATTTTCTACCCTAGAATTTCTTTTAGTGAAAGTCACTTGGGCCAGAAGTGGTGACACATACCTTTTTTTTTTTTTTTTTTGGTTTTTTGAGACAGGGTTTCTCTGTGTAACAGCTCTGGCTCTCCTGGACTCACTTTGTAGACCAGGCTGGCCTCCAACTCACAGTGATCCGCCTGCCTCTGCCTCTGCCTCCCAAGTGCTGGGATTAAAGGCGTGCGCTACCACGCCCTGCCGACACACACCTTTTTTTTTTTTTTTTAAACATTTATTTATTTATTTATTATGTATACAGTATTTGCTCTACATATATGCCTGGGCAGATCTCAATGTAGATGGCTGTGAGCCACCATGTGGTTGCTGGGAATTGAACTCGGGACCTTTGGAAGAACAGCAAGTGCTCTTAGCCTCTGAGCCATCTCTCCAGCCCCCCGACACACACCTTTAATACCAGTGCTTAGGAAGCAGAGTCAGGTGGATCTCGGAATTTGAGGCAGGTTTGAGCCCAGTTCGGTCTACAGAGTTCAGGATAGGCATGGCTACACAAAGAAACCCTGTCTTGAAAAACCGAAATAGAAAAAGAAAGGAAATCACTTAGGTTCCAGTTTACCTGTAGGTTTTGTAGGGGATGATAGATTAATATAAATTAGATTTAGTAAATATCTAGGTTTCTGATACAGTCTCTTAATTCGGGGCATGAAGATCAACTTGGCTGTGAGCAATTAGCTTATCAGCTTATGGATGAAGTCATGTGAAACGAGGGGAGTCTATGGACTGAAAAACAAGGTTGAAGCCAGGTGAAGCAAGGAAAGACTTTATGACCTGGCATTGTTTTCAGCTGCTAAGTGGGCAGAGCCCAAATTAAGCTGAAGCAGGTGGAACAAGGAGAGATCCTATTTAAGGACAAGTGGATGATTCAGGGAGCTGCGTGCTAGGCCCCCCCCCCCCATAATAGAGAGCTCCGAGTGTACTGCTGGAGAAAGTGCTGGTAGACCAGTGGCCAGATCTCCCTGAGGCAGAAGGAAGCTGGTGAGCAGATAAAGCCTCAGCAAGACAGCAAAAGGCCAAGGACTAAACCCTGTGGCTCAGCTTTTGCCTAGAGAGGTTTGACCTGTCCAAACAGCGTCCTGAACGGAACTGTGGCCAGCTTTAAAGACTGAGGCAGAGCGGCAGAGTTGCTGATACGAAGGAAGTAAGGTGACCTACAGACACTGAGGTCTCCCAGAGAAAGAAAGCCTCAAGCCTTATTTAAGGTGAGACTTAACCTTAGCCAATTTATCCTGACGAACCAGCGTCTGAGATGTTCCAGAAAAAGGACTGCTAAGTGCATTAAAGAGTCTACCCCAGAGACTGTGTTCCTGACGACTGAGAACCTGCCCCAGACAGAGACTGTATCCTTAGAAAAATAGTTGTAATAGTTATCAATAGGTTTAGTGGTTAGGTCTTAGGGGTTGTAGGAATTTATAGGAATAGTAATTAAGTAAGTGTATTTGTTATAAGTGAATATAGTTATTACTAAATAAATGTTTAATAATTAAAAAGGTTGGGTTTCAAGGTTTTTTTTGGTCTGTCTTTATTCTGTGCATCCATGTATACACATATGTATATACATATGCATATACATATTATATATATTTCAACAAAGTACAGAGATTGCCTGCTTCTGTCTCCAGAGTGCTAGGATTAAAGGCATGCACCACCACACCAGACTTTCTTACCTTTTTTTTTTTTTTTTTTTTTTTTTTGGTTTTTCGAGACAGGGTTTCTCTGTGTAACAGCCTGGCTGTCCTGGACTCACTTTGTAGACCAGGCTGGCCTCCAACTCACAGAGATCCGCCTGCCTCTGCCTCCCGAGTGCTGGGATTAAAGGTGTGCGCCACCAACGCCTGGCACTTTCTTACCATTTTTGACAGCATGTGTCTGTGGATTTTCCCCAGCCACCACCGCCCAGCAATAATAAGTAAATATTTTTAAAAAAGAATACAGATCAGGCAGCCATGTGGAAGAAATGCATAGGGTGACATGTATAACAGGATAAGGATCTTCTATGACCCCTGTTGTTCTAACTGTCTAGGAACTTGTACATGACCAGCTATCTAGAAGTCCCAGAACTCAGTCCTTTTGGCTGTTTCTGGAAGCTTCATTACTTAGGCATCCTGTATTACATTGCTACATATGGTGATCAACTTAACCTTCAGCCCCCCTTTCCTCTTGGAGGTCAGGTCACAGGCTGAAAGTGCAGCCTTGTAACATGGTAAAGCCACCTGGGATCATCCAGCCCCCACTCATTTCATTAGCATACAAAAGACACATTAGTTTTTTAGGAGCTGTATCTGGAAACAGGTATGAAGACCAACTATAAATTTCACAATATCACACAATCTATTAACAGATTGTCCCCATCTTTTTTTTTTTTTAATTAAAATTACTTTAAGGGCTGAAGAGATGGCTTAGCTGTTAAAACTACTGGCTGCTCTTCCAAAAGAGCCAGGTTCAAATCCCAGCACCCACAAGGCAGTTCACAGCTGTCTGTAATTGCTGCGTGTGGTGGCACATGCCTTTAATCCCAGCACTCAGGAGGCAGAGGTAGGCAAGTTTCTGTGATTTGGAGGCCAGCATGGTCAACAAAGTGAGTTGTAGGACAGCCAGTGTTGTTATACAGAGAAACAGTGTTTAAACAAAACATTACTTTATGTGTATGACTATTTTGCATGCATGGAGGTCTGTGCACCGTGTGTGTGCCTAGTACCTGTGAAAGTCAGAAGAGGGCTTTGGGTTCCATGGAATTGGATGGAGTTACACATAGTTGTGAGTATCATGTGGGTAGTAGGAATTGAGTCCAGTTCCTCTGGAAGAGCAGCTGGTGGTCTTAATCACTAAGCCATCCCTCTTGCCTCCAGACTGTACCAAATTTAAGAACTCAAAACTAGCAAGCAACCACTTCTCTTAAATCTGAGTCAGATTATTTTTTTTCTGAGACAGGGTTTCTTTGTGTAACAGAGCCCTGGCTGTCCTGGACTCACTTTGTAGGCCAGGCTTGCCTTGAACTCACAGAGAGCCACTTGCCTCTGCCTCCCAAGTGCTGGGATTAAAAGCATGTGCCACGTGCCCAGCTTCTTGGTCATATTTTTGGCAGGGCCCAAGTATGATGACTTTTCTGTAGTCATTGAATATCAACTATTCTTTTCTGAGTCTATAGTCATTTGGGTCAAGTTTGGGGTTTATAGCCCCTGTTGGCCTTACTTAGATGTCTAGTAGTTTGCAGGAATGAAAGAGGCAATTGATATGTCATCCACCTGACTAACAAGTAGTTATGACTAAGTTTAAAAGCACTACAGAAATGCTGAGCTTCAATACATAGGTACTCTTCAGATACCTTTTGTCATATTTGCTAATAACTCTAGGTTTATAATAAGTTAGGTGGCCAAGCTTAGAATTAAAAAGGTAAAGGAGTTAGACTGCATCTTTTTAAATTTTATTTTAATAATATTTTGAGACTGGATCTCATATAGCTCTGATTTTGTAGCTGAGGATAACATTGGACTACTTATCTCTGCCTTCTCAGTGCTAGGCTTTCAGATGGGTGCCATCTTGCTTAGTTTATGAGGTGCTGGAAATTGAATCCAGGGCCGTGTGCATGCTAGGAGGGCATTCTGTCTGAGCTACATGCCCTGCTTTTAGACTCTCTCTTGATAGTCTGAATATCATGTACAGAGGACTGTGTTTAAAATAATAGGATTAGTTGGTGACCTTTAAAAATGTGTGTGGGAAAGCTGGAGATATAACTCAGTAATTAGTGTTTGCCTTGAAAATATGAGGACTTGAGTTTGGAGATCCAGCACCCACAAAAAAGATGGGCATGGTGGCACACACCCGTGATCCCAGTAATGAATGGGTAGAGAGGTAGATTCCTAGAAGTTCATTGGCCACCTGGTTTAGCCTACTTAGTGAGGTTCTAGACCAATTAGAGCTCTTAATCTCAAACAAAAGGTGGAAGACATGTGAAGAATGACACCTTAGATTGTCCTCTATCTTCCATAAACATTCAAATAGTAAAAAATTATAAAGTTTTTCAAGATATATTTTATGTATATTAGTGTTTGCCTGTTTGTGTGTGTGTGTGTGTGTGTGTGTGTGTGTACGTGTGTGTATGTGCGCGTGTGCATGCCTGGTGTTCAAGAAAGCCAAAAGAGTGTTAAATGTTTGTATGTACACATGTGTTTGTCTGCACATAATACACACCTCACATACATATACAGACAGACACCGTAACTGATAGTAGACACCTATAGTTCCAGCTACTCTAGAGGCTCAAGAAGGATTGCTTGAGTCCAGGAGTTTAAGGCTTGCCTGGATAACGTGGAATCTCCATCTTTAATAAATGTGTAAATTAAATAGATAAGTAAGTAGATAAGTACTGCATACATGCATACTTATCAGAGTGTGCGGTTTTAGGGTAGAATAATGTTCCTTTCAAGCCATTTTCTTCATTCCATTGTCCTTTGGTTTTCATTATTGCTATGGATCAGTCATGCCATGCGTGCTGGGATTTGAAACACAGGTCCTCACTTGTGCAGCAAGCACATTACTAACTGAACCATCTCCCTAGCCCCTATTCCCATGGCTTCTTTTTGTTTTTGTTTTTTAGGTTTTTCAAGACAGGGTTTCTCTGTGTATCCTTGGCTGTCCTGGACTTACCTTGTAAACCAGGCTGGCCTTGAACTCACAGAGATCCACCTGCCTCTGCCTCCCAAGTACTGGGATTAAAGGCGTGTGCCACCACGCCCTGCCCAGTATAAAAACTTTTGATGCTCTTGCAGAACAGACCTGGGTTCAGATCCCAGAATCCACATAGTGACTCATAACCATCTGTAACTCCAGTTCTGAGAAAATTGAAATATATATATATATATATATATATATATATATGACAGTTTTGCCTGAATGTATGTCTGCTCACCATGTGTGTGCACTATCCTTGGAAGATGGAAAAGATATTGGATCCCCTTGGGGACGGGGTTGCAGATCTGGCATGTGGGTGCTGGGAATGGAATTTGAGTCGTCTGGAAGAGCATCAGAGCTTTTAATATTGAACCATCTCTCCAGCCCCAAAAGATTTATTAATTTCTAACTCATCTTTACAGGCCCCCTTTGTCTGTCTGTCTGTCTTTTCTTTCTGGTTTTTTGAGACAAGTTTTTCTGTATAGCCCTGACTGGCCTCAAATTCAGAAGTCTCCCTGCGTTTCCCTCCTAAGTGCTGGGATTACAGCTGTGTGACACCGCACCCAGCTTTCCCCAATTTTTTATTTTTCTGTGTAACAGCCCTGGCTGTCCTAGACTCATTTTCTAAATCAGGCTGGGCTTGAACTCACAGAGATCCTCCACCTGCCCCTGCCTCTCGAGTACTGGGATTAACAGCACGTGTCACCAAGCCTGGTGATTACAGACAGCTATGAACTGCCAGGTACTGGGATTTGACCCCGGGTTCTTTGGAGGAGCAGCCAATGCTCTTAACCACTGAGCCATCTCTCCAGCCCCCTTCCCCACTTTTTAATTAAGTGTATAATTTACATGCAGTACAATTTGCCCCCTTCCCCCAGTGTATAATTGATGGGTTTTTAACATATACATGATTTATTACTTTATTTGTCCATGCTGCTTTTACTAATATCATATTCTTAATTTCTGTTGCTTTGAGGTAAGTTTTGAAATTAGGGGTAGTATGAGTCATCAGGTTTTCTTACCAAATTAATAAGTTCTTTTATTTTTTTAAAAGATTTTATTGATTGATTGTATATACAGTGTTCTATCTATGTGCATGCTTGCAGGCTAGAAGAGAGCAGCAGAACTCATTATAGATGGTTGTGAGCCACCATGTGGTTGTGGGACTTGAACTCAGGACTTCTGGAAGAGCAGCCAGTGCCCTTAACCTCTGAGCCATCTCTCCAGCCCAAGTTCTTTTATTTCTATGTAGTCTACTAGATCACTGTTTTGGAGACAAGTTCTTACTGTGTAGCTGAAACTGCCCTGAATTCAAACTAGACTTGTAACACTGTGCAGTGCTTGGATCACTCTTTGTTTGCTTTAAAAAAAATATTTCACACATGTACAAATATACACATGTAGGTGCAGGTGCCTGTGGAATCACAAGGAGTGGAACTGCAGGTGGTGTGAGTCAGCTGACATGGGTGCTAGGAACCAAGCGGGTCTTCTGAGGGAGCAGTACCTGCTCTTAACTCCTGAGCCATCTGTTCCACTTCCTCAATCACTTTTTATGCCTGCCTATTCTTTAAAGATTTTTTTTCAAGTTTAACTTATTTCTTCAACCTTTGTTTTAATATCATGGCCCATTATGGTAGCCACCAGCCACTTGTGACTATTGAACACTTTAAAATACTTTGTTGGGTTTTTTGTTTGTTTGTTTGTTTGTTTGTTTGAGACAGGGTTTCTCAGTATAATAGCCTTGACTGTCCTGGTCTGTAGACCAGGCTGGCCTTGAACTCACAGAGATCCGCCTGCTTCTGCCTGGGATTAAAGGCGTGCACCACCATGCCCATCGGTGGTTGTGGTGGGAGTGGTGAGAATAGCAGCCAAGGCCTAGTATGTGTGCCATATGCATCAGTGCTACCGTGATCTCCAGCCGGTGACATCTTTTGCTGTTGTTTGTTTGAGACAGTGTCTCACACTGTTGTCCAGGGTGTGGTGTAGAACTTGTGGCAGTTCTCTATCCACGGCATTACAAGCAAGTTGCTTGTTTCAGTACTGGGGACTGAATTTAGGCCTTGGACATGCTAGCCAAGCACTCTATCAGTGAACTATATCCTTAGCAAAGTGTTTCCCTACCCTGGTCTCAGATTTCTGGTCTTCCTGTTGAGCAGTTTGCCTACTGGCATGACGAGTGAGTCACCATGGTCAACTGAAGTCTTTGAAGATCTGGGTCTTTTTCTCTTTTTGTTCATTTTATGTATGATGTCTTATTTTGTAGCATGTGTAGTTATTTTTACTGCATGTTCCTCATTGTGTTTTGGAAATTGTTGGTAGGAATAATTTTGTGCCTAAGATTAGAAATACTGGTTTTCTGAAAGATTTTTATTTCTGCCAGACATTTAGGCCATTACCATTCTATGATCATCTTAAATCATTTCAGTGTATAGGATTTTTTGAAATACCTACTATCTGTGTTCGGATCTGTAAAAAGGACGTTTGTCTATTTCTGGTTTGCTCTGACCTTAGGATATATATATATTTTTTTAGGTTTTTCAAGACAGGGTTTTTCTGTGTATCCTTGACTGTACTGGACTCACTCTGTTAACCAGGCTGGCCTTGAACTCACAGAGATCCACCTGCCTCTGCCTCCGAAGTGCTGGGATTTAGGTGTGCACCACCACCCCCAGTTAATTTTATTTTTAAATAAATACAGGTAGGTTTTTTTTGTGGAGGGTCTGCATGAATATCTCTATACCATTTGTATGCCATGCCCATGCTCCCCTTGGAGGCCAAAAGAGGGTGCTGGATCCTCCTTGGTAATGCAGTTACAGACTCTTATTAGGCACCATCTCATCTGAGTGCTGGAAATAGAACCTGAGTCCTCCAGAAGAGCAGCCAGTGCTGGACTTGCTGAACTGTCTCTCCAGGTCTCACAGTAAGTCTTTGAATTGGTTCAGTATGTTTGAGGCAACAGGACCTAGCATTGGCAAGCATGTTCTGCATTGTGAGTTCCAGGCCAGTCAGGGATAAGTAGTGAAACCATGTCTCAAAATAAAAGCCAAAACCAGCAGTTGTTGATAACTGTTACAATGTCCTGATGTCAGAGCACCCACCCATACCATATAATGAGTTGTGATGTGCCTGGTGGGAGATTATGGTTGAAAGTCGCAAATCAAACTTTGAAGATAGGTCAATAGAGTAATTTCAATTTGTTTTAGGTCCCACCACCACCACCCACAGTTATCGCTGTTCCTTCTCACTGCCCCAACCACTCTAGTCTAATGAAGCAAAGTAAGGTAATTTTGACATTCTTCATGTGAGATGTAAAAGGCTTTCATGTAAAAAAGTATTCTCAATTCTTTTCAGCTTTAGCAGAGTGAGATTCTTCCCTAGTACCTTCCTGTAGTGAGAAACTGAAGTTTCCACACCTCCCTGACCTTGGCATGGATTTAGCAGAAATATTTTATGTGATTATTTTTACCATTACATTCTTAAGAGTTGAGCAAAAGTAGAATGATTCCAAAGCCTTTGATTCAACAACTCTGTAAATCCTTCCCTCATATTGAATACTTTTTTCTCTATGTGAAGTTTCATTTTGTTTTTATGGGTCTTTATTTTTATTTACCGAACAGTTATCTACTACTGTATGGTATTTTGAGCTGAAATGGGTGTTTTAAGGCTCTTTGTGAACTAGTTTAGTCAGATGGCTCATTGATTTTAATGTCTCCAAGTCTTGATAACCTGAGTTTTTGGTCCCTGAAACCCACATGGTGGGAAAAGTGAACCCGTTCCTGCAAGTTGTCCTCTGACCTCTACATGTGTGCCATGTTGTGTCTGCACACACACACACACACACACACACACACACAAAGGAAGGAGGGAGGCAGAGAGAGAGAGAGAGAGAGAGAGAGAGAGAGAGAGAGAGAGAAAGTTGACTAATAATAAAGAAAAGACTCCAGTAATGGAAAATTGTAATCACAGAGGTTTTTTAGGTGCTAAATATGCTAGAAACTCTGGGTCTGGAGTGCAGCCAGGAGTGTAGGCTGATGTGTGGGGAAATACTTGTCTTAAGGAGCGTGAGTAGGTAGAGATAAGGATACTTTGCAGAGATTTGCAGACCCTGAGCAGCAGCACAAACATGAGGGGATACAAACTGAAAGTTTGAGTCTTGAGTCTGAGCAAGTGGCAGACAGGAAACAAAAAACAGGGCGAAGCTGTCAGAAGAGCTGATTCCAAAAACATCTGAAGGAGGTCTAGAGCGGTTATCTGGGAACAGCCAGTTTGGTTTTGGGTGGAATGTTTAATCAGTTTCCTCTTACTGAAGTTGAAATAAAATTAATTCCTTTTTATAAAACATACTAGTTATTTGGAAGAAATACATACTAAACAAAAGAGAAAGCTTGGGGATGTGAGGAAGCAGTTTGATGGTGAAGTGGGTTGAACTTCTGCACTTCAAGGGGGCTGGGTAATCCATAAATACCCTCCCCTTTTTTTCCCCATCATTGTGCCATATACCTTATCATGTGGTAGTTGATATCTCCTGAAGGACTAGTTTGATTTTTATGAAGAGCAAAAGTGACATTTTTGTGATTTAGGAATTTGCAGTTAACTTTTGTTTGTTTTTTGTTTGTCTTTCTATGTGACTGACTCTGGCCATCCCTGAACTCATTATGTAGACTAGACTGAGATCTGCCTACCTGTAATTAAAGGCATGTGTCACCACATCTAGCTAATCCACTTTTCAATCAAGGAAAATTGTAATTTGTGACCATAACATATATATGATATTGTGGTATGTTTATGTGTACAGACACACTTGCCTGTGTGCACATGTGGATCCCCGAGGTCAGTGTCAGGTGTCTTCTCCATCTTTCACAGACTTATTTATTGTTGTCTTTTTATTAGTACTTTGAGAGTCGTATACAGTGTATGCTGATCATTCACTCTTTCCCCAACCCCTTCTAGGTACATAATCTTGGATGTGGCTGTCCACTAAACATGGTTGACCTTCTGGGGGCAAACCCTTAAAGAAAACTCATTGTCTATTTTCTAGTAGCTGTATTTGGCCAACAAACTCCAGGGATCCATTTTTCTCTGTTCCCCTGGTGCTGGAATTAAAGGTACAAGATGCAGTGCCTGACTTTTAAATGGATGCTGGGGATTTGAGCTTCTGTCCTCTTGCTTGCATAGCAAGCACTTTAGGCCACTGCGCCATCTCTCTAGCCCCTATTAAATTTTTTATATTAGCATCTCATGCTCATGTATGTATTGATTGTTAGGTCTAGTGTTGGGCTGAGTGAGCTAGCTAAAGAGACAATGATGTTAATGACTTTTCAAGTTGAGGAAATGAATGTTAACAAGATACATTCACTAAAAAGTAATTTTAGTCATGTACTTTGCCAATTGCTGTCTGTAAATAGTTCTTCTGACTGTTCATTTTCTATGCTTTGGTTTTTTTGTTTGTTTGTGTTTGGTTTTTTGAGACAGGGTTTCTCTTTGTAGCCCTAGCTGTCCTGGACTCACTTTTGTAGACCAGGTTGGCCTTGAACTCACAGAGATCCGCCTGCCTCTGCCTCCCAAGCAGTGGGATTAAAGGCGTGCTCCACCACACCTGGCAATTACAGACAGCAGTGAGGTGCCATGTGGGTGCTGGGATTTGAACCCGGGTCCTTTGGAAGAGCAGTCAGTGCTCTTAACCACTGAGCCATCTCTCCAGCCCTGACTGTTCATTTTCATTATGATTTAATAGAATTCCATCTGCTAGTTTAAGTGACCACCTCATATTTAGCAAGGATAATTGGGAAAACTGTAGGAGTTTTATCCCATTTATTGAGGAAATCTGTTGTAAAATCACTTTGGAACAAAGAATTTAAATAAATCTGAGGAATTGGGCAAATAACAATGCTTTGGTTATCTCCAGTAAGATGATTGTGTTGTACTATGCCTATTTTGAGACAAACTGTCCTGAATTTGCCATGTAGACCAGGCTGGGCTCAAACTCACAGAGATCTGCCTGCCTCTGCCTCCCGAGTGCTGGGATTAAAGGCGTGTGCCACCATGCCTGGCAGTTACAGACAGATGTGAACTGCCATGTGGGTGCTGGGATTTGAACTCTGGTTCTTTGGAAGAACTGCCAGTGCCCCCTTAACTGCTCAACTATCTCTCCAGCCCTTTGGTCCTTTTTTTTTTTTTTTTTTTTTTTACAGCCAGGTATTAATAGCAAATGCTTGTAGTCCCAGTGCTAAGAAGGTAAGGAGGGAAAGACAGGTGAATGGCAGATCTCTGGGAGTTCAAGGCCAGCCTGGTCTACAAAGGGAGTCCAGGACAGCCAGGGCTACACAGAGAAACCCTGTCTCAAAAAAAACAACCAAACAAACATAAAAAAAAAAAAAGAAGAAGCCAGGCATGGTGGTGCACACTTTTAATATCTATTGTTGAAAAAAAAAAAAAGATAATCTACTGTGTAGTAAATCCCGATATAATGGAATTTACTGAAGTTAACGGTACTTCAGAAAATCCTGGACAAGTCCTCCAAAGAAGATGTGTGTCACCATTGCCAGTTGACATTTTTATTTAAAAAAATTTTTTTTAATTTTTGAGACAAATTTTTTTCTGTTTATCTCTGTTGGCCACCTTGCAGCTCAATATGTAGAACAGTCTTGTTTATAATTCAGAGATCTACCTGCCTGTGCCTCCTGAGAGCTGGGATCAAAGACACGTATCACCTCTCCTGGCTCAACTTAATTTTTAAAAATTATTTTATTCTATGTAAATGCATGTTTTGCCTACATGTATGTTGCCTACCATTTGCCTACATTGCCACCATGTACATGCAGTGCCCAAAGAGGCCAGAAAAGGGCACTGAATTCCTTGGACCTAGAGTTGTGAGCCACTATGTGGGTGCTGCAGATAGGACCCAGGTAGAACTCTTTAACTGCTGAGCCATCTCTCCAGCCCCAATGATTGAGGATTATTAACAATCTCATGATAAATATAGATTGGTGGATTGAATCTTTGTATATGAGAATCTCACTATTATCAGATAATTATTTCTTTTATATTTACTTATTTGTGTGTTGGTTGGGGAGGCACATGCCGCAGCATTTAGAGGTTAGTGGACAATTTACCAGAGTCAATTCTCTCTTTCCATCATCTGGGCTCCAAAACTGAGCTCTGACCCTCTCCACACACCCCCAACTTAAACAAACAAACAACAAAACCAGGTCTCACGTAGCCAAAGCTGGCTTCACTTGCTCTTTTTTTTAAAGATTATTTATTTATTGTGTATACAGTGTTCTGTCTGCAGGTATATCTGCAGGCCAGAAGAGGGCACCAGATTTCATTATGGATGGTTGTGAGCCACCATGTGGTTGCTGGGAATTGAACTCAGGACCTTTGGAAGAACAGCCAGTGTTCTTAACCTCTGAGCCATCTCTCCAGCCCCCTCACTTGCTCTTTTAAGAATGGCCCTTTTGTTTCTTCCTCTAAGCTCAGGGATAGTAGGCCTGCATCACCACTTTAAGCTTTCAGGTGGGTGGTTACATCAATTAAAGAACTGTTTACTGAGTTGGAGATTTGGATAAATAGGGTAGGGTAAGCTTCTAGAAGCCTCAAGAAGATTTTAATAAATGATAGCAAAATATAAGAACTAAGTTGAAAACTCCTGTGGAGTCTACATCTCTTTTTAAATTTTTTCAGAAAATTGCCATTTATTATTAGAATCATGTCTGAATAGTAAAACTTTGAAGAAAAATAAAACAAGATCCCATAACTAAATTGTGAACTTAAATCCAGTTTTGAATGTTTTTAAACTGGGGAGGGGGGGGGTCAGAGGCAGAGCACAGGCTGAATGTGATGAAGTCAAATCCCAGGCACTTTCCTATGTTTCAAGCACTTGAAGGAAACGGTGATGATAGCGCATTCCCTGAACAACACTGTGGCCTCGAGTAGATGTTAGATATGCTTTAACTTCGTGAGAGAAGTTTTATGTCATATGTTGCCATGTCCCCTAAACTGGGTCATAGCAGTGGCTTCAGCTATACATACTTCAGATTTTTGTGGGTAATGTTTAACTCTTCATAGTAAAGGTAAAGGAGAAGAGGAACTGGAAATGCACTTGATAGTTTCTTCTAGTTCGAATTCACCTTCTGTTGTAGCTTCTTGGCTTCATGGTCAGATTGTTAGCAACCTGCAAGTAGAAAAGAGTTGTTGTGTGTGGTGCTGGGAGTGCTCTGTGCATGCTGGCCAAGTGCTCTCCTCTGAACTAGGTCGCAGCCAGGAGACAAGTGTTGTATTTTAACCTCAGTGTCTGCCATGCATGGTAGTGCACACCTGCAACCCCAACTCTCAGAGGGCTGAGGCATGAGGATTATGAGTTTGAAGCCTTAAAAAAAACCAAAAATGCTATCTTTCTGGTTGCCTACCTCTCCCCAGTAATTCTCCTGATACTTTTGGCAAGAAGACACCTAAAGATAAGTCTTGCCCAGTCGTGTACATACCAACACTTTTACATAACTCAACAAACTGGCACTCTACCAAAGGGGAGGGGGTTGCTAAGGATTAAACCCAGCCCCCACGCACTTAGCACTGTGCTTCATCTCTAGCACCAATTGACACTTTAAAGTTTTTTTTTAATTAAAAAGTAGATAATGTACTTGAAGGAATGTAAAGATGCAGTGCTTGAAAACTCAGACAACATTTTTTTAGTTCCTTCTGTCATGAGCTGTGATTCATTTATAACTGCTAGGTATTGGTGTTCCAGAAAATGACAACAAAATGTATGGCAGAAAAAGTTCAGAATTGTGTTTCAGCAATAATGAAGTGTGTATGTGTCCATAGGCACATTTCCTTATCCCCAGACCTAAGTATTCCATAACTTATTAGTTCTTAAGCTTGATCTGGAATTTAACTACCTTCTAAGCCTCATTAAAACAAAGATCACCAGATCCCAACCCAAATTTTAGTTCAGTATGAATAGGGAGGGGAGTGCCAAATTTTGTATTTCTGACAAGTGTTGTGAATATTGATGCATTTTGAAATCCTCTACAGGATCAGGGGCTGGTGAGATGATTCAACCTGTAAAGCTGAACAAGCCTAGAAACTGAGTTTGATTCTTATAGACCATGTAAGGATAGAAGGAGATAACTAACTCCATATAGGCTGTTGCTCTGGCACATAGAGCATGCAAGTTCACATTCAAATAAACTGAAACCACTGCATCTTGTGTGAATGATTTTAAGTGTTTGGTCAGGCCAAAGGCTTTTGACATGAAAGTTAATAACATTTTATAGTTCACTTTCCTCTAGGTAATTTGTGTGTGTTGTTATGTGGGGTATTAGAGGGAAAGAAAATAGGAGTTTTCACTGGCTTTTTTTTTTCTCCCAAGACATGGTTTCTCAGCCGGGCGGTGGTGGCACACGCCTTTAATCCCAGCACTCGGGAGGCAGAGGCAGGCGAATCTCTGTGAGTTCAAGGCCAGCCTGGTCTACAAAGCGAGTCCAGGACAGCCAGGCTGTTACACAGAGAAACCCTGTCTCGAAAAACAAAACAGAAAGACATGGTTTCTCTGTATAGCCCTGGCTGTCCTCGAGCTCACTCTGTAGACCAGGCTGGCTCCTAACTCACAGAGATCACCTGCTTCTGCCTTCAGAGCGCCGAGACTAAAGGTGTGCAATACTACACCGGGCAGCTTGATCTTATCTTAAAACTTTCTGAGCTTAGAATGAATAAATCTTTACAAGATTCAGTAACTTCAAACATTACATTAGCTTATTTGAAAGGTTGTTGATGTATAGAACATGAAGAAGTGGCTGGAGGAAGATAGATTCATTCCATTTATATGTGTATTTTTAGCTTCTCAAGTCTATTGTCCTTGTTTGGCTTGTCAAAATGTAGTATTTCAGGCTAAGTGTAGTAGAATATACATTTAATCAAATAAATAGATAGGTAGGTAGATAGTAGTATTCCAAACGCTTTTTCTGTGTATCACACCTTTATATTTTATACGGCTAAAATTAGGTTTCGTTTAAATCTTTAAACAATTTTTTTTTCAGAATATTTCCAAGCTTACCTACCATCTCCTGAGTCTTTGTCTTATTTATTTCAAAGATCAAGATTTACTACATAGTTTAGCTTTAAATGGTAACTCTGGTATTTTTAATGAAGAAGGCCCCTTTCATTTAAAAACTCCTCATATTTTAAACCTGTATTTATCACATTTAGTGTTCCAGAATAACATGTTGAGGTTTTGGCCATTTTCTATCCTGACAGTGCCAACACAAGCTGCAGCAGATGGTAGGACTGCTGTTACGAGAGGAAACCCACACACTGTAGAGACGTTGCCTGACATGAAGCAGAGCTGCTGTTCCCATATGCTTATCTCATTAAAGCAAGCATGTTGACCAGGATATATGAGGATTACAGTACATCATGGTACACATCAATTAAGCCTTTCAGCTCTTCCCAGCTTCAGTATCTGATCACATTATAAAAACATCCTCAAAATTTCATAGGATCTCATAAGCTTTTGAATTGGGTACTGTGAGAAAGAAGAATATGTACTTTTTAGAATCCAATCAATGAATAGTTTATTTAGTTTCCCAAAAGTGCTTGCACACTTCCACCAGTGTACTCTTTGTGTCCCGCCCCCAACCAAATACCAAGAAGGAAGAGATTGCAAACACCGTTCTTCAATGTTAATGTAAATGTGTGGGATGAGGGATTAGAATGAAGAGAGAGCACATGTGTAAAAGAGAAAAGGGAGCCAAAGTCCAAACCTAATCTCTTTCCAGCAAGGATGGCATTCCATCCATTCATAAGGCTCTGCTTTGCCTCCTACTAGGCCTCCTCTCCCAGCATTACCACTCTGAGAAAATAAGGCTCCAAACACATGTACTTTGAAGGACACACTCAAACCATAGCATTTACCTTAGACTACTAACAAGTTACATATCACTGAAATTTCTGACACCTCTCCCCCAGTATGGTTTGGGTACATTGCTCAGGCAGACCTCAAAACCTCATGATTCTTCTGCCTCAGCCTCCTGAGTCCTGAAATTACAGTTGAATGCTACTACTATACTTGACTTTAGGAATTTTTTATTTTAGTTTTTTAGAGTTTGTGTGTGTGTGTGTGTGTGTGTGTATACCACTGGTATGCTTGGTACCTGTGGAGGTCAGAGATGATATTGTGTTCCCTGGAACTGGAGTTACAGATTGTTGTGAGTTGCCATTTGGGTGCAGAGAATCAAACCTGGGTCCTCTGGAAGAGCAGCCAGTGCTCTTAACCACTGACCCATCTCTCCATTCCCTGGCTCTAGGAAATTTTTTTATTTTTATTTATTTGGTTTTTTTGAGACAGGGTTTCTCTGTGTAACAACCCTGGCTGTCCTGGACTCACTTTGTAGACCAGGCTGGCCTCGAACTCACAGAGATCCGCCTGCCTCTGCCTCCCAAGTGCTGGGATTAAAGGCGTGCGCCACCACGCCCGGCTTCTTTTTTTCTTTTTCAAGACAGGGTTTCTCTGTGTATCCTGGGCTGTCCTGGACTCATTTTGTAGACCAGGTTGGCCTTGAACTCACAGAGATCCACCTGCCTCTGCCTCCAGAGTGCTGGGATTAAAGGTGTGTGCCACCATGCCTGGCCCTCTGTGAGGTCTTAATCATTCTCTGGAAACTGGAACTTTCACCTAAAGCAGAACCTAGCTTTATAGAGCCTGCTTGTGTTTGCTGATTTGAGCCCTTCAAGAGATAATAGTAGTTTAAAGGTACACCTATAGGTTGTGATTGAAGGATGTATAGTAGCTTAGCTGTGGTCCTCCTCTACATCTTGTACTACCTGTCACAGGTTAATGTCAGATGGTTGAAATAACAAACCCAAATACAGTCATGACATTTAAACCAGATTATCAAAGTCTCTGATCTGATCTCATTAAATTTACCAGTTGCGGGCGGTGGTGGCGCACGCCTTTAATCCCAGCACTTGGGAGGCAGAGGCAGGCGAATCTTTGTGAGTTCAAGGCCAGCCTGGTCTACAAAGTGAGTCCAGGACAGCCAAGGATACACAGAGAAACCCTGTCTCGAAAAACCAAAAAAAAAGAAAAAAAAAAAAAAACCTAAAAAAAAAAAACAGTGGTTGGTTACTCATATAACCTTTATGCCACTCTTATAGCAGCATGTTTTGGGGCTGGAGAGATGGCTCAGAGGTTAAGAGCACTGACTGTTCTTCCAGAGGTCCTGAGTTCAATTCCCAGCAACCACATGGTGGCTTACAGCCATCCAAAATGAAATCTGGTGCCCTCTTCTGGCCTGCAGGTATACCTGCAGACAGAACATTGTATACATAATAAATAAAATCTTAAAAAAAAAAAAATTTACCAGTTGATGACAAGCAACCTTTCTATTCATAAAATGAATACACTTGAATTTGATGTGGTAAATATATAGACTGCCTATAGTGGGATAGAACTATTCCTCAAGTAAAATTTAGAAGAGGTCTAGTTTGTTTAGTATGTGGGAGGCCATAGTTCAGTTCCCCAGTAAGACAAAAGAAAAGAGATCTAAAGAGGATGACTAGTATTTAATTTGTCTGGATATTTAAAGATACTTAAATCTAAACACTTGAAGTTAAGTATAAAGGCTTTGAGAACTTTAAAACATGTACAAACCAAAGTATTTAAATCTTCTAATGTTTTCACTAAGAAACAGTATTTTTTAAAAAATTCAAAATTATCTGAACCTATATTTTGCACATGGATAGTAGATTGAGAGATTAGAGTTGGGGAGATCGGAATTAAACACAGTATTTGTTACTTGTGTAAGGAAACTTGGTTGAGAGTCAGATCTTTTAATGAGAAATTTCTGAACTGATTTATTTGTTGTTTTTACTGATTTAGCCTAATATAACTGAACTAATTTAAATTTTAGTTACCTTCATGTATGTAGCTGAGCCTACATATTTCACAAGATTCCCTACCCTAACTCTCCTTTCTTTCCTTTCCTTCCTTTAGGGTATTGGGATTGAAACCAGAGTCTTGTTGGGCATGGTAGTGCACACTTTTAATCCTAGCACTTGGGAGGCAGAGGCATGAAGATAAGATCACTGTGAGTTCAGCCCCAGGCTGGTTTACATTAATTCCATCTAGGCCAGCCAGAGTTAAATTGTGAGACTCTGTTTCAAAAACAAAACAAAAACTAACAGAAACCAGAGCTTCTCTTGTGCTAGGCAAGTACTCTTCCATTAAGTTATATCTCTAGCTCTACATACCTTAGAAACTTATTCATAGTAAACCTCTTTATTTTATTTTAATTTATTTGAAATTTTTTGAAGTCAGATGACCCACAAAAGGCTTTACCTGTAGGGATCTCCCACTTCCTTCTGGCCTCCACACACATACAGGCACATTCATCTGCATATATACATCACATACACAGTCACATGTACATGCATACATAAATAAAATAATTTGAGGTGGGGCATTGAAACTTGGTCTGTCTGACTGTCCTGGAAGTTGCTATGTAAAACAGGCTGGCCTCTGCCTTCCGAGTAGTGGTGAGTTTAAATATGTGTGCTACTACACCCTGGTTTTTTGTTTTGTTGTTGGTTTTTTTTGTTTGTTTTTTCAAAACAGAGTTTCTCCGTGTAACAGCCCTAGCTGTGAAAGACCTGCCACTGTACTGCCTTTCTCTTGTTCTTTCTTCTTGTTCACTTTTCTGAAGTTATTTCCTCTTGAAGTGGTGGTTATGTGTTCTTATGAAATTCAAGTTGGTTTGTAGCAGTTGGAGTCAGAATGCCTTTCTTCTAATTCTTTCCTGTGCTAACTAAATTGTGGGCATTGTGATTTGTGGAGAATGTTTATAAAAGATTGCACCTTTGTTACTGTTTATTAATTTATCAGCATTTCTCAAAGTAGGCATTTTGTTTCTATCATTTCAGCATTTGTTTCAAATAATGGTATTTATTTATTTTTGAGACAGTCTCATTCTGTGGCCAGAGCTAGCCTGGATTCCTCAAGCTGGTCTTCAACCATCAGCGATACTCTTTCCTTAGTTCCTAAATGCTAGATTCACACTCCTGGCTGACTATCATAGTAGCCTGATTTGGTCTAATTCAAGTGGTAGACTAGTCCCAGAATTAAATTGCTCCCTTAGGAGTGTCAGTAATTTGAACTAGGTTCTATAAAAAGATCTGCACGTCCTGGAACCTTTGCCTATTTGTTTTTCTCAGACAGTTGCCTTATCTGTCTTGCCTAATTGCAGATCTGAATAAGTATGATGTCTTTCCACCCACTTGGGAAGAACACAAGTAATGGAAGTAAGTTAAGCCCATCACTCAGAACTTAGTGGAACATGCTAATTTCGACTATGGGAAAACAAAATAAGACCTACCTTGAGATTTTTGAAATTAAAACCTTACAGTTATCTCACCACATGTCAGGAGATAATAAATAAATAAGCATGCGAATGGTCAGCATAAGGTTCCTCACTCACTCGGTATCTGCATAGAAGATGGCTTTCCAATACAAAATTCCGTTTCCTCATCTTCCTCAACATCTACACAGCAACATACAAACAGTCATAGCCTTCTTTAAGTTTTATCTCCTTAGCTGTCCTCCATGCATTCTCCCTTTGCCTTCTCTAGTCCCTGTGGTATCAGTGGTGCTGCTTTTTCTTTAAAATATCAGCAACCCTTCCCCTCCTTGACTCTTTATTCAGCTGTGAACTGTAAATAATGGCCAGATGGCAGGAAGAGGATTGATGGCTTACCTCCTTTTGTCACACTAATTAGTTTATCTTTTCCTGTGTGTATTTGGGAGGGAAGTGTTGAGACTCACATGTAGCCCAAGGATGACCTTGAACTCCTAAGTGCTTCCACCTCCAAAGTGCTGGCATTGCAGGAATGGGCTACTGCACCCAGCGACAGCACAGCTAGCTCTTCAGTGAGTCGGCATTGTTAGAGGACATCTAACCTGTGTTGATCACTGTCCTTTGGAAAAACAATATTCAACTGCACCTCCTTTGTGAGCAGAAATAAAGCAGTGAGAGGAAAAGTAGTCTTGAATCTGAGGGGACTTACTCAGGGACAATTTTCCCAGACTATAAAGAGTTTATTTATCTTATTAGATAACAATTATGAAATATTCATTTTGCTTTGGGGAGTAGTCAATGAGTTGTGTCTACGATAGGTCACTAAATTGGGAGAATTGAGATTACTACTTTAGAATGCACCTGATTAGGAGAAGGCGTCCATTTGTGCTGCTTTCCAAATTTTTTTTTTTTTTTTTAGTTTTTCGAGACAGGGTTTCTCTGTGTAGCCCTGGCTGTCCTGGACTCACTTTGTAGACCAGGCTGGCCTCGAACTCGCAAAGATCCGCCTGCCTCTGCCTCCCAAGTGCTGGGATTAAAGGCGTGCGCCACCACCGCCCGGCATTGCTTTCCAAATTTTTTCAAGGACTTTTTTTTTTTGATAAACAGATCTGTTGTGGATTTAGTACCTGATACTTAGGAAAAGGAACATGTTCTTTTGTATTCTTCTGGTGGGTGTTTCAGCTTTAGTTGATAAAACTTTAGGATGCAAGGCCGGGTGATGGTGGCGCATGCCTGTAATCCCAGTATTCAGGAGGCAGGTGGATCTCTGTGAGTTCAAGGCCAACCTGATCTACAAAGTGAGTCCAGGTCAGCCAGATAAACACAAAGAAACCCAGTCTTTGTGTTAAAAACCAAAAACTTTAGGGTGCTATTCTTGTCATCATCCAACTCTCAAGTTTCTGTCTCAGAAGTTTCTAGGTTATGTTGACACAAAGCCCACTGCGCTCATCTTAGAGGGATAGTTTATTCTGAGCCATTTTGAGTGACCATAATCTGGGAACACAGATGTAGGTTACCCCAAAGTCCATGTTTTGATGTGGAAGCAGACTATGAAGTTTTTATAGTTTTACAGAACTACATTGACTACAGTAGAGAGGCAGGTACATCTGCAGGTAGGTTGTCTATAGGCTGAAGATGTTATCTGACGGCATTTCTAGCTGTGGGCTTGGTAAAAGCTAGTTGTCTGCTAAGTCAATAGATTCTAAAAGGCTTCTCTCTCTCTTTTGTTGTTGTTTTGTTTTTGTTTTTGGAGACAGGGTTTCTCTGTGTATCAGCCCTGGCTGTCCTGGACTCACTCTGTAGACCAGGCTGGCCTTGAACTCACAGAGATCCCACTTGGCTCTGCCTCCTGAGTGCTGAGATTAAAGGTGTGCCACTACGCCTGTCCTAAAAGACTCAATAATTTGGCCAGTTTACCTTAGGGAATACCTTTTTTTATATTTATGCTTCCTATAAAAACCTCCCTTGTAAGTGAATGGGAGTGACAGTTTAATAGGGAACATTTAGACCTAAGCTTTTCGGTAATTTATTCTTTTTTTTTTTTTTTTTTGGTTTTTCGAGACAGGGTTTCTCTTTGTATCCTTGGCTGTCCTGGACTCACTTTGTAGACCAGGCTGGCCTCGAACTCACAAAGATCCGCCTGCCTCTGCCTCCCAAGTGCTGGGATTAAAGGCGTGCGCCACCACCGCCCGGCGCCGGTAATTTATTCTTAAAGGTCTTTGTTATCTCAAGATACCAGTTCTAGCTGGAGAGATGATGGCTCAGCGGTTAAGAGGACTGACTGCTCTTCGAAAGGACCCAGGTTCAAATCCCAGGACACACACACACACACACACTCACACTCACACTCTCTCTCTCTCTCTCTCTCTCTCTCTCACAGCTGTTTGTAATTGCTGGTTGTGGTGGCTCACACCTTTAATCCCAGAACTCGGGAGGCAGAGGCAGGTGAATCTCTGTGAGTTCAAGGCCAACCTGGTCTACAAAGTGAGTCCAGGGCAGTCAAGGATACACAGAGAAACCCTGTCTCAAAAAACAACAAAAAATGCTAGTTCTGACTTGGGGCAATGAATGACTGGCTGTTCTGGAGGGTCAGAACTTAGCGCAAGGGAATTAGCCTCTGGACCTTTAACATTCTAACATCTCTCCACATAGACTCTCTGAAATTCTAATCAGCCAGTCTCTGCAGACAAGATTCCTGTCAGGTATCTTTGTTCAGTTAGTATTAGGAATCTATTAATTTCTCTGGCAAGACTCAATAACTTGGCCAGTTTACTTTAGGTAGGGAATACCTTTTTTTTATATTTATGCTTCCTATAAAAACCTCCCTTGTAAGTGAATGGGAGTGACAGTTTAATAGGGAACATTTAGACCTAAGCTTTTCGGTAATTTATTCTTAAAGGTCTTTATTATGACTTTGGCCAGTGAGAATGATTGAAGTAAATCAGTGGTCACTGTGATAATATGCAAATTACATGCATTAAAAGTCTAGAAATTCAGCATACTTATTTTTAAATTCCACGACACAGATTTTAAAGACTCATGGAAAGAACCTCAGCTAATACTTAAATTAATCAGTGTTTCTTTTTTTTTTTTTTTGGTTTTTTCGAGACAGGGTTTCTCTGTGTATCCTTGGCTGTCCTGGACTCACTTTGTAGACCAGGCTGGCCTCGAACTCACAAAGATCCGCCTGCCTCTGCCTCCCAAGTGCTGGGATTAAAGGTGTGCGCCACCACCGCCCGGCTGTGTTTCTTTTTTTTTTAACTTTTTTTGTTTATTTATTATGTATACAGTATTTGCTCTACATATATGCCCGGGCAGATCTCAATGTAGATGGCTGTGAGCCACCATGTGGTTGCTGGGAATTGAACTCAGGACCTTGGGAAGAACAGCCAGTGCTCTTAACCTCTGAGCCACCTCTCCAGCCCCAGTGTTTCTTTTTTAAAATTTTAGATATTTATTTAATTTTCTAAAATTTATGTGTATGTCTGTGTTTGCTGTATGTTGGCTACACAGAGAAACCTTGTCTTGAAAAACCAAAAAAAAAAGAGAAAGAAAGAAAGAAGGAAGGAAGGAAGAAAGAAAGCAAGATAGTATCGGTTGTCACAGTTTCTGTCCCTATACACCAGCAGGGGTTTTATTGGCGTCAAGCAAGTATCTCCAAGTGCTCCATATTCATCCCCTCTCCTGTCTTCCTGCCTTTGTTGCCATTATGTTGCTTTTAAAACAAACAGAATCCCAATCCTTTGATTTTATCAACAAAGACTTGGGAAGCAGATGCTGGGATGAAAGCCTGCTAGGTCAGAGAGACCTAGAAAGCACCCAATGACCTTCCTGCTCCACCAACGCCCAGAAGGAAAGGACTCTTTCTCCTCCTCCCAGCTGTCTTAAATACCTTCCCTCAATGTCCTTTCTTCCTGTCTGACTCTTTGCTTGTTCTGACTCTTGACCTATGGTTGACTTTATTTAGCTCTTGTTTATGGAAACTTGGGTTAAAGGTTTGTGCTAGGTCTCAGCCACACCACAAGAAACATGTTTTCACAATTCACAATCTTGGGGTTCACAATGTGATGAAATCCCCTGCAACACCATTATTCGTACACAGGCAAGCTCATTCTCCGTTTTATTCTCTACTACATTGGGGTGGGTATGTGGCTAGGTTCTCCCTTCCCTATTGCTAATAGCTTCTTCTTCTTCTTCTTCTTTTAAAGATTTAAACATTTTTGAATTTATGTGTCTGAATGTTTTCCTTACATGTATGTTGCTGTACCATGTGTGCCTAGTACCCTCGGAGGTAAGAAGAGGGTGGTGGAACTGGGGTTATAGGTAGTTATGAGAGGCCATGTGGTGCTGGGAACTGAACCTTGATCCTCTGGAAGAGTACCAGGTGCTGTTACCGTTCAGCCATTTCTCTAGCCTCAAATTTAAGTTCCTTAGCGGATTCTTACCATGTTGTTACCATCTGAGAAAATTCTGCATATCTGTATTATTTGGGCTTTTCTGGAGGAACAAAAATGATTGTGTGTGTGTGTATTAATATTAGTGATTTACAGGCTATGGTCCAGCTAGTCTAACACTGGCTATCTAACAGTGGAAAACCTAAGAGTCCAGTAGTTGTTCAGTCTATATATGATGCTGGAAGTCTCAGCCGGTCTTCAGTATACTCCAGAATCCTGAAGAAATAGGCTCTAGTGCCGTGAAGAAATGGACTTACCAGTTAGAGCAAGCAGGCAGAGTAGAAGCTTCCTTTTTCCTTGTCCTTTGTGTAGGCTGCCACCAACCAGAAGGTGTGGCCCAGATGAAAGGTGACTCTTCCCACCTTAAAAAATTAAAAGTGGATCTTCCTATTTCAAATTTAATTAAGAAAAAAAATCCCTCACAGGTGTATGCAGCCACTTAGAGTTTAGTTAATAACTCCAGATATAGTTCAAGTTTACACCTAAGCAATCACAGTATCCCCAATGTATATATTTATTCATAAAATATCCCAATATAACATATTTTAGAATACGTTAAAACATATGAGGCTGGGAAGATACTCAGGAAAGTGTTTGCCTTACAAGGATGATAACGTGATCAAGCACATCCTGTGCAGTTGGGGCAACCAACCTTGTTTGCTGAATGAAAACATCTGATTTGTTTTCTTTCATGAACAACAGTTTCCAGCATACCAACAGGTATTGTATTAGACCCAAGGACTATGTCTTCAGGTGAAAAGAGCTGAGATCCTGGGCAGCCCTTATGCCCATATAATAAATATACCAAGACCTTTTAATATTTCAACACTTAGGCCTTAGGCTGGTCAGATTCTCAACTAGCTCTTCTAAGTTAACCCAACAACCTAGTCCCAAACCAACCATGGCTTGCTGTACCTTCTGAGCCCACAGATAAGTCTGTTTCCTTCTATGTTTCCTGGTAAAAAGAGCTTCCTCTGACTCTTCCCAGAGTTTCTTCCTTCCTTCCAGAAAGTCCCACCTTCCTATTCTCTCTGTGCCCAGCTAATTGGCCATCAGCAACTTTTATTATCCAATCAGAGAATGCCTCAGATAGAGCAGTAACCAGATTTGAAAACAGAGCATAAGAGGGAGCAGGGGGTCTCTAAATGGGGGTGGGCTACAGAAGCAGAACATAAGCATAACAAGTTGGCTGTAATAACCTTGAAACAAAGACTGGTGCAAGGTGGTCCTAACAACCTCTTGTGGAGGCTTAGTGTGGTGGCGCACGCCTTTAATCTCAGCACAAGGGAGGCAGGGGGCAGGCAGATCTCTTTGAGTTCAAGGCCAGCTGGGTCTACAGAGTGAGTCCAGGGCAGCCAGGAAACCCTGTCTCAAAAACACCTTAAAAACAACCTCCTGTAGTAAAGGCACAACGATTGCTGTTTACTGGAATAGAGAGTACAGAACCACTTGTAGTTAGGGTTACAGGTGGGGCATAGCGCAATCCTTGAGAAATAGAGATTTAATCATAAACTGGAATGAACCTAGTTTGTCTTTGCTATAAGATGACTTTCAAGCCTAAGATGGAGTTTATCAATAATTCAGACCTCCCAAGCACATTTATAGTTTTTGTTTATACTGTTGAAATAGGATTTCAATATGGAGGTATGGCTGGCCTGGAATTCACTATGTAGATCAGGCTGGCTTCAAACTCAGAGAAATCCTCTTGCCTCTGCTGAGATCAAAGGTGTGTGCCACCATACCTGACTTCTTAAAAAATATTGCATTTTACATGTTTATTTCCTGTGCCTGTGGGGGAGATGGGTGTGTGCCACTATTCCTCTAGAGGTCAGAGGACAACTAGGGGGAGTCAGTATCAAATTCAGGTTGTGAGACTTGACACCTTTTCCCTTTGAACAATCTCACCAGCTCACAAATACTCTTTGTTTTAAATTTATTTATTTTTATATGCATTGGTGTTTTGCTTGCATGTATGTCTATGTGAAGGTGTCAGATCTTGGAGTTACAGACAGCTGTGAGCTGCAATGTGGTTGCTGGAAATTGAACCTGGGTCCTCTGGAAGAGCAGTCAGTACTCTTAACTGCTGAGCCAGCAAGTACTCTCTAATCCAACATTGCTTAGTAGAAATGTATTTGAATGGAAAGATTATGATATTGTCTATGTTATTGTTAGTGTAGAACACTGCCTAAATAAGCTTTTTAAAAAATCTTGTTAATAAACTTTTAAAAGAATCAGTTAACACTTGAAATTGAATGGATAATAGCAAAGTTAAACTAAATTATTAGCTCATAGTGTGGAGTCTGATTTCAGGGACTCAAAAGGCATTGAAGTATTTGCTTTTATTGAAACAAGTAAGTAAAAAGTTTTTTTTTTTTTTTTGGTTTTTCGAGACAGGGTTTCTCTGTGTAGCCCTGGCTGTCCTGGACTCACTTTGTAGACCAGGCTGGCCTCGAACTCGCAAAGATCTCCCAAGTGCTGGGATTAAAGGCGTGCGCCACCACCGCCCGGCTAGTAAAAAGTTTTTTAAAAATAGTGTATTGTAAGTTGATCATTACCCAACAGCCTAATTAAGTCCATTTTAAATAGATTTTATAAATAAGTATGAGTGTTAATTCCTACTAAATTTTGAATTGAATTAATAGTTCAGTAGAAGTATCTTTTTTTTCTTTCCTCAAGACAGGATTTTTCTGGACTGCCTTTGTAGACCAAGCTGGCCTTGATCTCACAGAGATCTGCCTGCCTCTGCCTCTGCCTCTGCCTCCTGATTACTGGGATTAAGTTAATTGTGTAATTCCTTGATTTAATAATTCCTTTCTAAATTAAAAAGAAATATTTATGTGTGTATATGTTTGCAAGTATGCTTATGTCAGGGCACACTAATAGAAGTCAGACAACTTTTGTGAGTTGGTTCTAATCTTTTATCATGTAGGCTCCACAGGTGGAATTTATGATGTCTGGCTTTTATGTGTTAGAAACAAAGAATGTTCTGCCGGGGTTGTCCAGATCCCAAAGACCACCCAGGAGCCAACTCCGATGTAAATACATGAGGGTTGTTCATTCAAGCTCAGAGCTTGGACTCTCTCTTTTTTTTTTTTTTTGGTTTTTCGAGACAGGGTTTCTCTGTGTAGCACTGGCTGTCCTGTACTCACCTTGTAGACCAGGCTGGCCTCGAACTCACAAAGGTCCACCTGCCTCTGCCTCCCACGTGCTGGGGTTAAAGGTGTGCGCCACCACTGCCTGGCCAGAGCTTTGACTCTCAACACTCACTGACAACAGCAGTTCGAGTTGAGAGCCCCCAGACCCAAAAGTACAGGGTTTATATAGAGACTCAGACAAAGAAGCAGGTTCTTTACCATACGATTGGATGACATTTGGGTAGCTAGTCATGTCCATTTCTGATTGGCTCATTGTTACAGAAAGTTTGTTTAGACTTTTTGGGTGCTTTCTCAGTGTGAGCTGTCTGGTGATAATGAGGGAACACCCCTGGAATACAAGGTCGGGTACATTCTGTTGTTCTGGAACTGGAGGTCAGCTCTGAGTTAAACTTAATACAAAATGGGATCTTTTTTCAAGATGGATTCAGTCAGGCTCCACAGAATAATCTCAATGTAGGGAACACAGGAACAAAGTGAAATATCTGAACAAACCAATTGCTTTTTGCAAAAAGGGTGTACCACTATCCAAACCAGGTTACCAAGCACAAGGTGCGCAGGAAGTTCACTTCTTATTCTAATTCCGTTGGTGACTGTCTTCACCACTAGCTGAGGTCCAACCTCATAGTCTTTCTGATTGACTAGTTTTAAAAGGAGAATGGGGGTCAGCTGCTTTAAGTCATCCAGTTTTGGCATGTAGGGGAAAGTGCTTTTTGTAAACAAACATTTTACTAGGTTGGGAAGATTAAAAAATTTGTGCAAAGCCGGGCATGGTGTCGCATGCCTGTGTTCCCAGCACTTGTGAGGCAGAAGCAGGCAGATCTCTGTGAGTTCCAGGTCAGCCTGGCCTACAAAGAGTCCAGGACAGTCAGTGCTATTACACAGAGAAACCTTGTCTCAACCACCCCCCCCCCCCCCAAAAGAAAAGAAAACTAAACAAAAGATTTGGGTAAAAGTTTTAAAAATGGGGGAAATTGACATTTCTCACAGGGTAGAGATTTTACTCTGCTGAGCCATCTTGCCAGCCCAATATTCTGTTTTTCTCCATTATAAACATAAGAAATTTGAAAAATAGGGGTTTGTAGAGATTACCCAGCAATTAAGAGCCAGGAACTATATACTGTTTTTCCCGAGGTTCCTGGAGTTCAAGTCCCATGGGGCACTCACTTGTTTCATCTGGCGGTTAACAACTACCAGTATTGTTAGTTCTTCTGGCCTTCTTGGTCATATGACCACATATGGTGCACAGATAGACAAACAGACAAAGACATAAAATAAATACAATTTTAAAAAAATATTTGATCTGGGTGTGGTGGAGCATGATTTTAATCCCAGCACTAGGAAGCATAAGCAAGTGGATCTGAAAGACCTACATAAGTTCCAGGACACCAGGAAACCCTGCCTTGAGCTTTCCCTAATAGTGACATTTAATTTCTTTTTCTTTTTGGTTTGGTTTGGTTTTTCGAAGCAGGGTCTCTTTACATAGCCCTGGTGTCTTAGAACTTAGTCTGTAGACCAGGCTGACCTGGAACTCAAAAGATTCACCTGCCTCTGCCTCCTGAGTGCTGGGATTAAAGGTATGTCACACCACAACCTGACCAAATTTGTTTTTCTTTTAAACTAATGTTTAGTGTTTACTTTTATGTAAAAGCTGTTTCATATTCCAAAGAACTTTCCCATGTATGATTTTCATCTTCCTCATAGCAGTAACTAGCCATAACTACGCTTTTAAATAAACTGCTCTATTTTGTTAGGCAGTAATTAGATTTATTTTGACATCATTTTCAACTGAAGTATTTCACAGTAAATTTTGCTGCACAGTAACTAGAAATGTGGCCTCTGTAGACACTGACAGCAGATAAACTGACCTTCCTGCGGTAGCCCAGCTGTTAGTGAGTCCTCAGTCCATCAAGACTGTTAACAGCAGCTTGACCAAGAGTTTTACTTCCCCACCCCAAGCACACATAGTAGTTAAGCTAAGCCTGTGGAGTTTGAACCTAAAACATACAGATGCACATTCTGTCCGTGTCACTTGTGTGACTAGGCTTTCTAACATTACTTTGTTAATTCTCCTTTAGTTAAAAAAAAAAAAAAAGGCAGAGAGTGGTGGGACATGCCTTTAAAATCCCATCACTCTGATCACTCTGGAGACAGAGGTAGGCATAGATATGTCTTGAGTTCCTGGCTAACCAGAGCAACATGCATAATGAGATCCTGCCCCCTTTCCCAGAGAGAGAGAGACAGAGACACCGACCGACCGACCGACCGACCGACCGACCGACCAACCCTTAGAGTAGGCCGACCGACCGACCGACCAACCCTTAGAGTAGGCGGCAAATTCATGTTAACAAACACTAGGGCGCCAAGGATCAAATTTAGTGATTTATAGTAAATGGCAAAAATAGAAATGAGAGCTACTTAAAAAAAAAAAAAAAGGAGCTGAAGAAAAGGTCATTCAATATAACTAAGTGCATTTTGAGTAAGGTAACCTGTCTTTCCTGAGCCATCTGTCTCAAATTCCTGCCTTAGAGTCAAAGATCAGGGACAAGTACAAGACACTTGATATCTATCATTGGCTCTAAAAAACAAGTAAAAGTCACATCATTCTTTTTCTTTTCTTTTCTTGGTTTTTCAAGACAAGGTTTCTCTATGTAATAGAGCCCTGACCAGGACTCACTTTGTAGATCAGACTGGCCTTGAACTCACAGAGATCTGTCTGCTTCTGCCTCCTGAGTGCTGGTATTAAAGGTGTGCACCACCATGCCCAGCTATATCATTCTTTCTTATCAGAGGATTCTGTTGGTCTTTTCATGGGTAGACTTTTTGTGCTTTCTTTGTCCCTCCCTTTTTAAAAATTATTGCATTCTTGCATTTTTCTAGGCCATATGAAATAACAAAGAAACCGGGTATAATGGAGACCAAAAGTGGAAGGCATAGATCGTCTCTCAGACTTGAGCTCCTAATGTAGGGCTTGGCTGGTATTACTGAGACTGGAGAATTGTAGACCATTTCCGGGCACCTGACTGCTCAGTACAGAAAAGAGCAGCATTCCTCCTGGCATAATCCCCATATTTTTGTTTTTATTTACTTATTTTTATTTTATTTTATCTTTATTTAAAATTATGTATATATGAAGGGTTTGTGCTTGAGTGTAGGTGCCTGTGGAAGTTGACATCAGATTCCCTGGAGCTGGAGTTATCGGCAGTTACTAGACACCCAACATGGGTGCTGGGAACTGAACTTTGGTCCTTTGCAGGAACAGCATACAGTCTTAACTATGTAGCTCAGGCTGGCTTCAGAATAGTGGTCATCCTCTTGTCTTAGCCTTCCAAGTGCTAGAAATACAGGAGTAAGCCTCCATACCCAGCTCAGTAACCCTGGTTTTTGGTTTTCTTTTTTCAAGACAGGGTTTCTCTGTGTAATAGCTCTAGCTGTCCTGGACTCACTTTGTAGACCAGGCTAGACTTGAACTCACAGAGATCCCCCTGCTTCTGCCTCCAGAGTGTTGGGATTAAAGGCATGCGCCACAACTGGCTGGCTTACTCCTACTTTTAAGTGTATTGTGTTTGCTTGCATGTATGTCTGTGCACCACATGTGTGCAGTGTTTATGGAATCCAGAAAAGGGCATTGGATCTCTTGGAACTGGAGTTACAAATGGGCAACCATATTGTGTGCTAGAAATTGAACCCAGATCTTTGAGAAGAACCGCCAGTGAGTGCTCTTAACATCTGAACCATCTCTCCAGCCCCTCCTCTTCAGCATTTAAAATTGGAAAATGGTATATAAAAGGAGTCCCCATGTTGCTGTTGCATTATTGCATTAGTATGTTTTCCCATTTCCACATTATATTATTGATAGAGAAGAGATTGTTTCTCATATGTACCTTTTTGGTAAATTTGTCCTCAGAAATCTAGGAGGTGTGTCGGCTCCAGTGTACTCCTTGTACTGAAGAGACATATTGATTAAAATATTCAAATTCTGTTTTTGACTTTGTTTTTTGTGATGTTTGAAAACTTGAGGGGTTGGTTTTTTTTTTTTTTAGTGTTTGTTTGGTTTTTTTTTTTTTTAATCTCTTTTTTTTTCTTCTAGCCTGAGAATGAAATTTCTTCAGACTGCAATCATGTAAGTATAGATTTTCAGTAACTCACCATATGTGCTTTATAAATATGACAGATTTTGGGATGCTTTTTCATGTTTTTCTGAAGCTTTATATTTTCTCTGATTCTACTAGTTTTAAAAGGATGATAAGTCTTGTCTAAGGAACTTTATAAATGCTAGTTCATTGTAGAAACCATCAGGCTTAACCAGTAATTACTCATGGTCTTCCTTATTACAATTGCCATATAAAAAGATGTAATTCTCTGCTTCTCAGGTCAACAATTTATTTATTTATTTATTTATTTATTTATTTATTTATTTATTTTCGGTTTTTCGAGACAGGGTTTCTCTGTGTATCCCTGGCTATCCTGGACTCACTTTGTAAACCAGGCTGACCTCGAACTCACAGAGATCCGCCTGCCTCTGTCTCCCGAGTGCTGGGATTAAAGGCATGCGCCGCCATGCCTGGCAATTACAGACAGCTGTGAACTGCCATGTGGGTGCTGGGATTTGATCCCTGGTTCAACTATCTCTCCAGCCCTCTGGTCCTTTTTTTTTTTTTTTTAACAGCCAGGTATCATAACACATGCTTGTAGTCCCAGTGCTAAGAAGGTAAGGAGGGAAAGACAGGTGGATGGCGGATCTCTGAGTTTGAGGCCAGCCTGGCCTACAAATAAGTCCAGGACAGAGGAAACCCTGTCTCGAAAAACCAACAACAAAAAGATATCTATTGTTGAAAAAAAAAAGATAATCTACTGTGTAGTAGCACCTTCAAAGGAGATGGATATGCCAAGGTTGTGGTTAATCTCAGCAGGCAAAACACCTGCACACATTGAATAAGTAACAAATAAATAAATAATAAATAGCAAGACCAAACAACTCTAAAGTAAACCATATAATGAATAGTCAATCAAGTATTTTCGGGAACTAGATATGGATATTCTTGGAAACTAGAATCTGAGCAGCTCTCCTTAAGACTGATCTAGGGAAAGTGCTGATTTGTGAGGTCTCAGACAAGCCACCATACCCAGGTTTCTGGGTCAGACTTTTTGGAAGCAATACTTTCTCCAAAACCTTATTATCAGGGACTTTTTTTTTATTTAGTTTTTTTCTTAATACCATGTGATTTAGAATTTTTTAATTTTTAGCTTTGATTGTGTCTGTCTGTGGGTGGGTGTATTTGGCTGCAGTGTCCGTGGAGGTCAGAGAGAGTGTCGGATGCCCTGGAGCTGGAGCTCTGAGCACTTATGAGCTCATCTTCTGTCTTCTGCCTCAACAGCACCTGTTCTTAGCCACTGAGCCATCGCTCCGCTGTACCACATAACTTTAATTCATAGTTTTAAAAACATGTCATTTAGTAAGAAAGAAAAAAAGAACATCTGAATAACAGGCACTGCTTTAGTTCTGTTTGTATGTATTTTGTGCTGTTATCTATGAATGTGATAACATGTGTGTTACTGGAAATATAAATGTATAATTAGTGTATATATGTGAATGTACATGTATAATGTGACAGTATAATTAGTTCCTCATTTATATAATCACTGATGACAGATGTCATGATGTTCTAACCAAAATGTTTTTGTTTTATTTTGTTTTCTTCCTCTCTTAAACCCAGTTGTTGTGGAATTACAAGCTGAACCTGACTACTGATCCCAAATTTGAATCTGTGGCCAGAGAGGTTTGCAAGTCAACTATTTCAGAGGTAAAGTGAAATAATTTTGTGGATATTGTGATTTATAAGACAAAGTAGAATCTCTTGACTCACCCTCTCATTAAGAGAATGACTCAGTTGCTTTTCTTTTCTTGGAGTTCTCATCTGCCTTGGCTGTGATACAAGAAGTATATGTAAGTAGAATTCTTTTTGTGACTACCACCGACACAGCAGGGTGAGATCAGGTTCTTGGTGTTTCCCAGATACACGGTTCAGCTGCTGAGGTTATTAGAGTAGATTTCCCTGGAGGCCTATAAACTTTCCTAAATGATTTGGCTATATAGTTGGGTCTGTTGAACATATGTATTAGATAATAAGTATTAGTCTTTAAAAGGTTAACAATAATCAATGTTAATATAATTATAAATTAAGTTTGAAGAAAAAAGCAATTAATGAAACTATATGTCTCTGTACAGATGTTTTGTTTTGAGATGAGGTCTCACAGTGTAGCCCTGGCTGACCTGGAACTCAATATGTAGAAAGAGTTCTGAGTTATACCTGCCTCTATCTCCAGAGTGCTGGGATCCAAGGTGTGCACCACCACAGTTGTAGATAGACGAATTTTTTTTTTAATTTATAGTAGAATTTTAGGAAGCCAGAGATTTCTAACTAATGAAATGTAAGAATCAGAAGAAACAACTTGCAGTTTTCCACTCTACAGTTATAGACTTAGGTCTCGCACCACAGTGACCTGTCATCAAACTAACAAGTAAGTGAGGACCACTTTCACCAGAGCACTTAGAAAGGCACTGTTTTCTTTACAGAAACCCTTAATTTGTGATCCTTCAGTATGTCATTTCGGGGTTCTCATACAACTTTCTTTCTTCTTCAAACCTTCTCATACTGGATCAGATATTTTATTAATTTAAAACCATGACTCAGTCGGGCGTCGTGGCTCTCGCCTTTAATGCCAGTACTTGGGAGGCAGAGGCAGGCAGATCTCTGTGAGTTCGAGGCCAGCCTGGTCTGCAAAGTAAGTTCAAGACAGCCAGGACTATTACACATAGAAAGCCTGTCTCAAAAAAAAAACAAAACAAAACAACATGACTCTTCACTTGTGCCTTGCTGCTTAAGAATAGAGTGGCAATCTTTTTTTTTTTTTTTTGGTTTTTTCAAGACAGGGTTTCTCTGAATATCTCTGGCTGTCCTGGACTCGCTTTGTAGACCAGGCGGGCCTCGAACTCACAAAGATCCGCCTGCCTCTGCCTCCCAAGTGCTGGGATTAAAGGCGTGCGCCACCACCGCCCGGCCTAGAGTGGCAATCTTAAAAATTGTTTTTTTGGTTTTAGCTTTAATCTAATTTTTAGAATCTCTTAGATAGCTATATGATCTTAAAAATATCATGAGGAAAGGTATTTGCTTAATAATAGAAAGAATTCTAGCAAAGAAATGAACTCAGGGTTGACCTATAAATGTGTGGTCCAAACTATATTATAGAACTATTAGTTATTAGTAAGTTGCTTTTCTTCTTTTGGATGCAGTTAGGTTATCTGTACATGGATACAAACACATGTATACACATTTGTTTTGCCCCATTATGGGTCAGCATTAAGTATACACTGCTTGATTGCCCTATAGAAATCTAGTTCGGCACACACACATGCTTACCAGGATACTTTCTCTCCTTGCATTTGGCTGCCCTCCTTTCATTGTATTAGTAGCATTGTCTCCCTCCTTGTGACATTTATGGTGTTACGGATTTATGAACATCCGGGTACCAAAGACACTTGTCTCTTCCAACAGAGAGATTATACTGGAACCAGGAAAATGAACTTATGGGAAGCACAGAGTTGCCAGCAAAACTTTTTGTTCTCTCTCCCGTCATCCTATAAAGCTTGGGAAGCTTGTTAAGGGAGAAAAATTATCACAGTAACGCCTACAAAGAAAGTTAAAACATGGCTTGTCTTCTCTCAGGTCAGACAAGTATGACTGAAGCATTTTTCTAATGATGTAGTAAGTTGACCACCACGTCCCATTTTGTGTGTGTGTGTGTGTGATATATATATATATATATATATATATATATATATATATATATATAATAATTTCTGTGAATCAAAACTAGACTCTCACACATACTAGGCCCCTATTCCCATTCTTAAATATTTTGATGACTTTATACTATTTTTTTCTGTTTATCTTAAAAGTTTAATGAGAAGCCAGGCATGGTGGTACATGCCTTTAATCCCAGCATTTGGGAGGCAGAAGGAGGTGGATCTCTGAGTTCAGGTCAGCTTGGTCTACAGAGTGAATTCTATGATAGCCAGTACTGTTACACAAAGAAACCCTGTCTCAAAAAAACAAACAAACAAACAAAAAAGTTTAATGAGATAGGAAAAAATACTATCCTGTATAATGATTACAATTTCTTAGTCAAACCTTATATCTTATTGTAATTGAAAAAAAAAATAGCCTTGACTGCCTGGAGATCCTTATATAGACTAGGCTGGCCTTGAACACAGAGATCTGCCTGCCTCTGCCTCCTGAATGTTGGACTCAAAGTATGACTCCGACTGCCACACCTTTCTGTAATTGAAAATAGATTACTTTCAATCCTAGCACTTGGGAGGCAAGTGGATATCTGAGCCTGAGGCTAACCTGGTCTACATAGTTCCAGGATAGCCAGAACTATGTAGTAAGACCCCTATCTCCAAAATAAACAAAGAAATAAATAAAATAACTATGTTTTTCTGTATATTTTCAGTTCCAAGTGATTCAAGGTAAAAATACCATTTAGTTTATTATTGGGGCTCTAATTCAAAATGTGATCTTTGGGCCTTGTACATAGCTTAGCCATAGAGGACTTGCTTGGCTTGCCGAGACCCCCAGTTCATGCCTCAGTATTGCCAAAACATGCTCTTGCCTTTGCTTTGGCTTTTTGTTGTTGCTGTTGTAGATTTTAAAACTTTCTTCAGTATGGGGATCTATATGAATAATTCTTTCCCATTAAGTTCTAAAGTTTTTTTTCTATGGTTTGATTACAAAAACGATTTTTTTTTTCTTTTTTGGTTTTTCGAGACAGGGTTTCTCTGTGTAACAGCCCTGGAACTCACTTTGTAGACCATGCTGGCCTTGAACTCACAGAGATCCGCCTGCCTCTGCCACCCAAGTGTTGGGATTAAAGGCGTGCGCCACCATGCCTGGCAAAAGCTTGAATTTTCAATCAGCTATTCCATGTTTCACAGTTGAAATTTGTCTTTGTTTAGCTCAGAAAGAAATCAATTCATCCTTTCCTCTTTTTCCTCCCTCTCTCTTTCTCTCTTTCTACCTTTAAAATCCACATAAGTGCCCGTCACTTGCCAATCTGGTGACTCTTGGCAGCTTCTGCTCCATCAGTCTGTTCTCAGGGCAAGCTTCTCTTGGCCACATGTCTCTGGTCCATCCCATCTAAAGGCAAGCTCCTTCCTCCTCTCTCCTTCCATCTCCTCCCTTTTTAGGCAGCGTCTGCTCCGTCAGGCCAGCCCTCATGCTCACGGTCCATACTGCCCCAGGGGACCTCCTTCCTCTTCCTCCCTCTTCCTTTCCTCCCTCCCTCCCTCCCCCTCTCTCCCCTCCTCCTCCCCTCCCCCTGAAACCCCAAGTCCAGAAACCTCAGCTCAGTTCTGCCTACCTCTCTACTGCCCAGCTATAGGCTGTCAGCAATTTTTATTTAACCAGTAGAGATAATTGGGAGCATTCTTTATATAACATTGAAACAGGAGATGATTCAGTATTCATAACAAATGCCAGTGGGAGGGTGTTAACCAGATCTCAGGGCACTGAAATCAGCATCTGAAAACAGTGCACAAGACCCTCCTCCAACACCTTCCCCCCCCCCCAGATAATTTTGTGTGTGTGTGTACACTATGTGCATACCCATTACCAGTGGAGGGCAGAAGAAAGTGTTGGATCCCCTGGATCTCTTTCTTGTGTTTTGAGTCACCATTTGTATGGTGGAATCTGCACTCCTGTCCTTTGCAACAGCAACAGTACATTTAATCACTGAATCATCTCTCTAGCCCCTTAAGATTTATTGTTATCATCATTAACATCATTGTTAAATGATATGCTCACAGGGGTCACAAGTGTTGCCCTAGAGTTTAAGTTACAGCTAGTTGTGAGATGGCGTATCAGTCCTCTGGAAGAGCAATATGTGTTCTTAACTGTTGAGCCATCTCTCCATCCCCCAGGTTCATTTTTTAGTGGCTCAGTTTCTGTTCCTTGGTCCTGGTTTGCTTCTTTAGTGTTTGTGGTTTGAGATGGACTTTTCAGAAACATTAACCATCTCAATTCACTCTGCCCACTGGATTGTATGCCCCTCCTTACACATTGTCAAACTAAACAGTTGCCGTTTTCAGACCACAGTTCTTAAGCTTGGGTCCTACTAAGCTCAGATTATATATATCCAGATCCAGAGTTAATTGAGATCACAGTACATTATGCCTTCTCTCCTTTCCTTTGGCCATTAGATTTATCCAGAGACAGCAATTTGCTGTATAGCGTGGCCTTCAGAGCTACATGTTTTCCAGACCTACTACCTAGATTCATGTTCACTCCATTCTTGCATGGTTAAAATAACCTCTCTGTTTGCTAAGGTTGTAGATGTTAACAGCTCTTTTTATTCCATTTGAAATGAGTTCTATCTAAGCAGTTGAATGTGAATGCATTTCCTTACAGAAGACATTCAGTTTTTTTCCTAGAAGACACTATATTCTGAGTAGAGTTTCTTTTTTTTTTTTTTTTTTTTTGGTTTTTCGAGACAGGGTTTCTCTGTGTAACAGCCTGGCTGTCCTGGACTATCTTTGTAGACCAGGCTGGCCTTGAACTCACAGAGATCCGCCTGCCTCTGCCTCCCGAGTGCTGGGATTAAAGGCGTGCGCCACTACCGCCTGGGAGTTCCTTTTATATGGTGTTTTTTTGTTGTTCATTGGTTAGTAGCAGTGGGGATTGAACTTTAGCTCTGGGTAGAGTCATTTGTCTAGAAAGAATAATGTTTTTCCTCTGGTTGTCTCACATCACAGAGGCTTCTGGTCAGACATGTAGAGATTTCTCCCTGCTGCCAATTAAGCCACCAGTTCAGCAGCGTGCATTAGACTCATTTCCTCTAACTTAATTCATTGTTGACACTGCCCGTCTGAGACAGTGCCAGACCCCACAGTTAAGTGTTCATTCAGTCTTCAGGACTGTACTGTCACTCATTAGATAATAGTCAGAAGCGCTAGGGTGGGGGTTGGATTTCTTTTTTTCTTCTTTTCCTTATGTCCCTCCCTTTCAGAGACAGAGTTATACAGTTACGACTCACTTCTAAACTCAGAAATTCTGTTTAGCTTCTAAGTGCTGGTATTATAAGCATTCACCACACTACATGATCCCCAAATGATTTAACCAATTTTTCTGACCAGTTAAAAAATTGGGGTTCACCAAGTCTTACTGAAATTTATTGTACCATATTTAGTTGATATCCCTGGGAGATCTGCTCCTTTTTGAAGGGAAGCAGAAGAGGAGTGGATCTGGGAGAGAGGAGAGGTGTGTGTGTGTTGTGGGAATGGAAGGAGTGGATGGAGGGAGAAACTGGACAATATGTAATAATATATGAGAAGAATAAGTAGAAGATTGGGGTTCAGCAAGCATGGTGGCACAACACCTTTAAACTTAGCACTTGGGAGGCAAAGGCAGGCAGATCTCTGAGTTCCAGGCCAACCTGGTCTACATAGTGAGTTCCAGGATAGCCAGGGCTCTATAGAGAGACCCTGTCTCAAAATAAGAGTGTGATGGGGGGGGGGGGGGTTCCTACAAATTCTTTGTTTGAGCCATTGACTGAGGGAGACACATTTACTGGCTTCTTGTAAATGGCATTTGAAAAAATATAGATCAGTGGTTCTCAACCTTCCTGATGCTGTGACCCTTTAATACAGTT
>CAJQZJ010032054.1:3740470-3753078 GCA_907164525.1 Lophiomys imhausi | reverse complement strand
AGAACCACTGATACAGATGAAGAGATACATAAGTCAAAGTATAGGAGAAAGAAGGGCTCAAGCTCCATGCCCCTCTCCTGGGTGCTGTGCCCTCCAGGAATCTGTGTCGAGCTATCTAGAAACTCTAAACCTAGTTCTTCCAGATATCTATGAAGACTTCATTGTATAACTAATATCAAGTAGGTGGGGAAATCCAGCCCAACCTGCAGCATTCTTCTTGGCCTATGCAGCATTCTGTGGTGCTGACATGACCCTATGGAGTGAGAGGTTTCTCATGACCTACTACCAGGGAAGGATAGTTGAGGAGTTCAGAGAATGCAATAGCCATCTTCCAGTATTGAAAGACAGAAAGTGTTAGAGCATCTATGACCTGCCTCAAGGAAGAGAGATCCTAGTTTCTTTGACCTTGCTTATGGGAGGTAGTTATGAGGAACTGTGGATAGGAACCAAAAATCTATGTCTTTATCATATCGTGGAATGACAGTCTTTCCTTAAAAACAATGTATTTCTAAGCATCCTCCTTTTTTTGTCTCCTATGTAAAGAGCTTTTAATCTCAGAACTCAGGAGGCAGAAGGTGGATCTCTGAGTTGACAGGTAGCCTTCTACATAGAGAGTCCCAGGCCAGCCAGGGCTCTATAGTGAGATATTGTTTCTAGCAGCAGCAACAACATAAGATTCTTGATTTGAATGTGGTTTCTTGATTGTACATGTATAAAGCAGCTACTTTCTTATTTTTTGAACAGATTAAGGAATGTGCTGAAGAACCACTTGGAAAAGGTTACATGGTTTCCTGCTTGGTGGACCACCGAGGCAACATCACTGAATATCAGTGTCATCAGTACATCACCAAAATGACAGCCATCATTTTTAGTGATTACCGTCTGATCTGTGGCTTCATGGATGACTGCAAAAATGACATCAACATTTTGAAATGTGGCAGCATTCGTCTTGGTGAAAAGGTATTTACTACATTTAGTTCTCCAATGAACCTGTGAAGTTGGTAAATGAAAATCATTGTGCAATTCACATGGGAGAAAACTAGGACTTATGATGATTTTAAAGTTTAAATTAAAAGAAACTTCCTACAATCCAAGACTGATTTACTTAGGATATTTTGTGGGTTTGTAGCAAAAAATTTACTATTTATATTAGTATTTCCCATGTTGCTGTAACAAAATTCCTAATTGAAACAACTTAAGAAAGGAAGTACAGGGGCTGGCAAGATAGCTCAGTGGTTGAGAGCACTGGTTACTCTTCCAGAAGACCCAGGTTCAGTTTCCAACACTCACATCAGCTCACAACTATCTGTAACTCCAGTTCCAGGGGATCTAGCATCCTCACACTGACATACATACAAGCAAAACTCCAATGTGTATAAAAATAAATAAAGCTTTAGAAACAAAAAAAAAAAAAGGAAGGATGGGTTTATTTGGGCTTCCTGAGCAGACATAGTATAGCAAGAACCTGGGATAATTGATCAGTCTCCACCCACAGCTAGGAAATAGAGAGACAGTATCCCTGCTCCACTTGCTTTCTTCTTTTTATTCAGTTCAAGACCTCTGTCAGTCTTCAAATCATTCTTCTTTGAGTACGTTGAGTTAAACTTCTGGAAACACCTCCCAGATATACCCAGAAGTTTTATCTCCTCAGTGATTCTAAATCCTGCCAAATTACCAGTTAAGATTTATCCTTACTGTTGTTTTCTGGAAGAAGAGAAATTAAAATAGGTGAAGTTATTTCTCAGTAGTATGAAGAAGAATGTCCGATGAACTGATTAACTGAAGAACTGATTATAAGAAAGACAGAAAAGAAGTAACTACCCAGTTAGTTTCTTTTTCCTTAGTATAACTTATCTTTTTTTTTTTTTTTTTTTTGGTTTTTCAAGGCAGGGTTTCTCTGTGTATCTCTGGCTGTTCTGGACTCGCTTTGTAGACCAGGCTGGCCTCGAACTCACAGAGATCCGCCTGCCTCTGCCTCCCAAGTGCTGGGATTAAAGGCGTGCGCCACCACAGCCCGGCTAACTTATCTTTTTTTTAAGGTGTATCTTCCCCCCCCTAAGATCTCCCCTTTTTAGTCCAATAAAAGGCTATTTTTCCTATACAGTATAACTGATCTTATGGTAACAAGGTGACTTTTATTACTTTTACTATACTTAATTTATTTTACTGTCCTTAATACCTTATGCCTCCTGTCCAACCCTTGTTCCTTCCAACCCCCCAACACTATGCAGGAGAGAAAGAAAGTTAAAGGTGAAAGGGATGGAGTTCTCTTTAGGCTACTTCCTACTGATTAGGGTCATTGGGTTCTTTGGGGCTAATACCAGTCTCAGTAGAAGTCCAGAAATCCAGGAGACAACAGCAGGAACAACAAGCAGCAGTTTGGGGGAGCACCAGCAGCCAGGAGACCAGCAACCTCTTTCTTCTTTGTAGAGTCCCTTTTTTTCCTAGGGGCTCTGACTTTTTATCCTCTCTCCCAAGTCCTCAGAGTTTACATGCTCAGCTGGTTAAGCCACGCCTCTGCTACCTCATGAGACAGTTAATACTTTACACCTGTGTCTTAAGCAGCCTCACATCTGGAATTATACAAAAACATTCTCGTAATTGTTTTTTAATAAACTCATACAACACTTATGTTTGAAATTATTAGCCCAATGCTTCTCAACCTTCCTAATGCTTTGACTTGTTAATACAGTTCCTCATGTTGTGGTGACCTCCAAACCATAAAATTACTTTGTTGCTACTTCTTAGCTGTAATGTTGTTACTGTTATGAATCGAAATGCAAATATCTGATATGCAGGATATCTGGTATGCAACCCCTGTGAAAGGGTCATTTGACCCCCAAAGAGTCTCATATTGGTCTGTTAAATAGGATGGCACAACGAAAATTTGGTTCTGGACTTGTTTGTTCAGCAAAAATTAAAGAAGTTCTTGACAAGTATTAAATGCCAGTGGGAGAGGTACTCGAAGACATGGCATCAACATCTTAATTGCTGCTGCTCACAATTCTTGACTAATACCTATGATGGAAAAGAAAACTCACTGTTCGTTGTCCCTTCCTTGTTTATGATTCGCAGACATTTTTGACAAGTGGACCATAGTGTTAGGACCCTGTAGCTAAAAAGAAGGGTTAGTGTTGAATGTTGTCTGCTTTTTATCAAACCCTGATGTTTCTGCCCATCAGCACAGTGTCCTTCTCTCTCATCGTGGTTAACCTTAAAAAGCTCTGTAATCTTGACATGAAGCTTTCAGGCAACCAAGAAAAGGCTGGTTTTAGAAGAGTCTTTCTTAACAGACTAGAAATGGCACAATATTTGAGTCACCTGATGCATTTTGGAGGTTCCCCTGACTTTGTTTAGGGTATTGGAATTGCATCTGATTCCAAACCTCACTCTTTGTAGAATCTCCACACTAGTGCTCCTGACACACTTTTCAAGAATCTTCAGTGATGTTTACATTGTGTTCAGTGTTCATACAGTGAGGTTCCCTTTTATGATAATTCTGCTCTTGCAACAGCTGATTGGCTTCCCCACTCTCTGAATTACCAGTATAAAACCTGCTTTGAGCTTCAGGTTTCTAAGTCTGCAGTGACTGGAACAGAAGGCCAAGAAAAATTGTTTATTCAGTTTATATAGAATAATAAAGAGTGCTTCCTTGAACCTTCTTGGGTATACTTTTCTCATTTTCATCTTTTTGTTGTTGTTTTGCTTGTTTGTTTGAAGGCAAAAAATATGTTTGTGTGTAGCCTAGGCTAGTTTCCCAATACTGAGATTATAGGGAATACCAACACACCCAATTCATTATTATCTTTTGATATAACTACCAATTTAGTAAAGTTTCTGTTCATACCAGATCCATCTTCACATGCCAGGTTTTCTTAGGTGTAAGGGGCAGTGACATGGGCTAGCCTACTTCACAGAAGAAACACATTCTTTCTTGTATAATTTCCTCTAGGGCCAACTTCAAACTTGTTGCCGCTGAAACTGACCCCCAAAGAACAGAGAGGGAGGGTTCATGATTCATCTCACCTCACCCTTCCTCTATATAACCTCTGATTTATTTTGTCCAAAATGAATTTTAGAAGAAGATACATTATCAAAATCTTTTGAATTTTCTAAATAAATGTCGAAATGAAAGTATAAATGATTCACATCATGAGGAAAAACAGGATGCAGCCAACAAAACTGCTTGAGTGTGGAGTGGTGCTGCAGCCTCACTGCTTCTGGGCTTCTGTTGACTTTATCATTTTAGTATTTCCTGCTTTTAACCAGACACCTTGAATATTGAGTCTTTTCCTTCAGTCGTTGGAGGTAATCATAGAAAATGTCAGGAACTTCAAAATAGAGAATGATTCTTCTCTACTATCTGAGATGAGTTATTGTTGTTTGAAGGACAAGAAATGAGGGAAAGGAAAAAACAAACAAGCAAACCATCAAATTTCTAAATGTTTATCAAGACAGTATTTCTCCAGCAGACTTTTTGTTTGTTTTTTGTTTTTGTTTTTCAAGACAGGGTTTCTCTTTGTATCCTTGGCTGTCCTGGACTCACTTTGTAGACCAGGTTGGCCTTGAACTCACAAAGATCCATCTGTGTGTGCTGGGACTAAAGGTGTGCGCCACCACACCCAGCCATACAGACAGCTGTGAACTGCCATATGGTTCTGGGATTTGAACCCGGGTCCTTTGGAAGAACAGCCAGTCCAGAAGACTTTTTTTTTTTTTTCCTCGAGACAGGGTTTCTCTATGTAACAGCCCTGGCTGTCCTGGACTTGCTTTGTAGACCAGGCTGGCCTCAACCTCACCTGCCTCTGCCTCTCAAGTGCTGGGATTAAAGGCATGAGCCACCACGCCTGGCAAGCAGACTTTTTTTTTTTTTTTAACAATATAGTTAACAAAAATTTATTGGGAGTTAAGAGCACACACTGCTCTCACAGAGGACCTATATTTGGTTTTTATCACCCACTCGCACTCAGATGTATATATGCCCCCCAACACACATACACATGCAGAATTTAAAAATAGAGTATATCTTTTTTAAAAAATTGGCTCACAGTATAAAGGCATTTGTAGCCTACCCACCTGAGTTCCATTTTCTAGATCCACTTGGAGGAAGGAAAGAACTGACTTCCATAGGTTGTCCTCTGACCTTCGAATGTAGCACTATCCAAGCAAGATGGCTCACACCTCTAATCCCAGCACATGACAGGCAAAGGCCAGCAGATCTGAGTTCATGGACAGCCTGGTTTACTGAGTGTGTCTGAACTTCATAGTGAGACTGTCTTAAAAAGCAAACAAACAAGCAGGGCAGTGGTGGCCTACTCCTTTAATCCCAGCAGAGGCAGAGGCAGTCAGATCTCTGTGAGTTCAATTGAGTCCAGCCTTGGCTACAGAGTGAGTTCCAGGACAGCCAGGACAAAAACCAAGAACAAAAAACCCAAAACAAACAAATAAAACCTTTAAGTTACTTTATAGTATCTTTTGTTATACATATGAAATTCAGTAGTCCTTTTTTTTCATGTGTATGCAATATGTATTTGTGTATGTTATTTGTATATGTATGCTTGCTCATGTGTGTGTTTGATTATATGTGTATGCATTTGCATGGGGGACAGAAATTGGTGTTGGTACCTTCCTCAGTCATTGTCCTTCATAAATGTTGAGGCAGAATCTTTTACTTGAAGCCCAAGCTTACTGTTTGATCTAGTCTAGCTAACCACTAGAGATCTCTTCTGCCTCTAGAATACTGGGATTGCAGCTGGGCCACTGTGTCTACCTGACGTTGGGGATCCCAACTCAGCTCCTCATGCTTGTACATTACCTGCTTATCTGCTCAACCATCTCCAGACTTTTTTTTTTTTTTAAGAATGTTTCATGTAACATAGGCTGGCATGGAACTTGTTGACGAGCTCAGAATGACCTCGAACTCCTGTTTCTTTTGCTTCTACAACTCCCGTATATGATAGGATTATAGACTGTGTGTTTGATTTATATTCTCTCAAGTATGGAACATAGAACCTTTGGGGTTTTTTTTGTTTGTTTGTTTGTTTGGGTGTTTTGATTTTTTTTCCAAGACAGGGTTTCTCTGTGTATCCCTGGCTCCCCTAGACTCACTTTGTAGACCATGCTGGCCTTGAACTCACAGAGATCTGCCTGCCTATGCCTACCCTATGCTGGGATTATAGGTGTGCACCACCACACCTGGCCATTACAGTTTCGAACTGCCGTGTGGGTGCTCGGGTTTGAACTAGGATCCTTGGGAAGAGGAGCCAATGCTCTTAACCACTGAACCATCTCTAAAGCCTTTTGTATGCTAAGCACTTTTCTAACTGAGCTACATTCTCAATACATCTTTCTTTTATTTTTTTGCTCTTAGATAGGATTTCACGTTACCCAAGCTGGCCTCAAGCTTGATATGTAACTGAGGCTAGCCTTCAACTCCTTATCCTTCTGCCTTCACCTCCAGATTAGTGCTAAGGTTATAGACTGTGCCAACATATCCATTAAACCTCACCGTGTTACCCCACATATAACCTCCCAGTGCTGAGGTTGAATCCATAAGTTATGTATACTAGGCAAGCACTCTCCCACTGAGCTACATCCCCAGCCTTAGACATACAGTCATCATTGTCAAATATTTGTATATAATTCAGTTACTAAGTGGACAGAACCAAATAGTCACAGCACTCAGGAGGCAGAGGCCTGCCTGGTCTACAAAGCAGTTTCCAGGATAGCCGGTGCTGTTACACAGAGAAACCCTGTCTTGGAAAACCAAAGAAAAGAGACATAATAGCCTGTTGTGGTGGCACACACCTATAACCTCAGTAATCCCAACTCTTGTTCTTAATTACAGTATCGTGTATGTGTGTGTTCAAGGGGAAAGGGGAGAGAGATAACTGAGCTGAACCCAGATCCTCTGCTAGACCACTTGTCCAGTCTCTGCACACCCATTTAAAAAAAAAAAAAAAACGGATGTTTGTTTAACCTCATATGGTGAAAGTTTTAAAGTATTTTTGCTATTTTAGGATGCACATTCACAAGGTGAGGTGGTATCATGTTTGGAAAAAGGCCTGGTGAAAGAAGCAGAAGAAAAAGAACCCAAGATTCAAGTCTCTGAACTCTGCAAGAAAGCCATTCTTCGGGTGGCTGAGCTGTCCTCCGATGACTTTCATTTAGACCGACATTTGTATTTTGCTTGCCGAGATGATCGGGAGCGCTTTTGTGAGAATGTGAGTCATTAAGAAGCTGTTTTTCCTTTCTTTTTAAATATGTCTGTAGTACTGTATTACAGGATGAAGTACACCATCACAAATTTCACAAATAGGAAAACCACTGAAACAGAAGATGGAATTAGTCCTAAGATATAAAAAATAGTATTGTATGCTCAGTCTTGAAGATGTAACATCTAGTTAACAGTCTGTTTCTGACATTCTGCACACATTTTTTTTGCATTTTTTTCCTTTATTTTTTATTTCTTCAAGTTACATCTCAATCGCAGTCCCCTCCCTATTCCCCCCTCCAGTCCCACCCTCCCACCCTCATCCCCCATCCTCTTCCCTTTTTTTTTCTTTTAAGTTTAAGGTATATCTTATTTCCCCCTACAGTTTTCCCTTTCAGTCCAACAAATGGCTCTTTCTCTTATAATAATAAATACAATACAAAAACAACACAGGTAATTAGGCCACAGTTATGAGGGTTATATGGCTTAGCTTACATTCCCAATGTCCAGTCCATATGTATTTGGTACTTGACTTTAACATTCTACTATCTAACCATCTCCATGAGTTTAAAGTTCTATATCTGACTCAACATTCATACTAACTTGCAACACAATTTTAAAAGTATCTTCTTAGATCTATAACACTCTCTTGACTCCTAAACAACTCAAAATTTAATTATGAGACTCTAGATATCTGTTCTTCAACCACCTCAGAGACCTGAGAGGAATAAATATATCTGATTTTATAGGAAGTACAGGGCCTGCAGCTTCCCAAACTAAGAAATGACATACCAGTGGCTGCCTGCGCAGTTCCCATTTTCTCTCCATGTATTAAAGCATCAATCTTCAGTCGTTTGGCCCCGTTTCTCTGACAGACATTGATTGTAGAGCAGGGGTTATGAAGGACTCACCTACCCTGTCTTGGCAGAGCTAGGCTGTCGACTTACCTGCTTCCAGGTTTTGTCCTTTTTGGACAGTATTCTGTCTACAGTTGGAGCAAGGGGCTTTTCCTACCAAGAGATAGGCTTGCGACTAATTCAATCATCTCCCACTGGAGATTCTTCGATGCTCATCTTCTACTTGGAGGAGAATAGGGGGTGCTGTCAGGAGTTGATATGTCTTGATATAAAAAAATCTAAAGTTACGAAAACATCTTTGAATGCCATATTCTGCAGATCTCTTGAGGTTTTTGAAGAGGCCTTATCTATCTCTTCTATTAGGGTAAGCAGATGTTGCTTGTCTCTTAGCAGCTTTATTTCTGATTAGCTTAGAAAATAACTATAATAGGCTGTCATAGTACCTAACAGAATGACCAGCTTGCATAACCATTAGTTTGCATTTCTTAATTATCCTAAACAGTTTATGACAATTAGTAGTAAAAGGCCGAAACATCACATTTCATTTTTTTTCTTTACCTCCTATCCCTTCCATTTCTCTGGGGTGGGGTGTCCTTATATAACAGTCCCTCATCTCAGTTGAGAGGTCGTATGAGGGCCAAGAGCCTCCTCATTCATTAGGGGTCTATGAAGCAGTACCATCAGTGAAAAGTGTCTCATTGCCTGGGAGAGAGAACTAAAAAACAAACAAACAAATAAGCAGACAAATAGATAAAAAAGACTAAAAAATAGAAAAAAATAAATAAAAATTAAAAATAAAATGTCTATGTCCAAGTTCCCTTTGGTGTGTTAGTTGTAGTATCGATACCTTCTACTATATAGCTAAAATCCTACTATAAGTGAATAGATGCCATATGCATCCTTCTGAATCTGGGTTAGCTCACTCAGGATGAACTTTTCTAGTTCCATCCATTTGGCTGCAAATTGCATAATTTCATTGTTCCTGATAGCTGAATAGTATTCCATTGTGTAGATGTACCACAGTTTTTTAACCCATTCTTCAGTTGAGGGACATCTGGGTTGTTTCCAGTTTCTAGCTATTACAAATAAGGCTGCTATAAACATAGATGAGGAAACTTCCTTATGATTCCGTGAAGAGGCATTTGGGTGTATACCCAGAAGTGGTAATGCTGGGTCCTGAGGCAAAGCTATTCCAAGTTTTCTAAGATATCGCCATACTGACCTCCATAGTGGTTGCACAAGCCTGCACTCCCACCAGCAATGGAGGAGGGTTCCCCTTTCTCCACACCCTGGCCAGCATGTGCTGTCATTTGAGATTTTGATCTTAGCCATTCTGACAGGTGTGAGATGGAATCTCAGAGTCGTCTTGAGTTGCATTTCTCTGATGATTAAGGATGTTGAGCATTTCTTCAAGTGTCTCTCAGCCATTAGGGATTCCTCCTTTGTGAATTCTCTATTTAGCTCTGTCCCCCATTTTTTGATTGGATTATTTGGTTTCTTGGCATTTAATTTCTTGAGTTCTTTGTAGATTTTGGATATTAGCCCTCTGTCAGATGTGGGGTTGGTGAAGATTTTCCCCCAGGGTGTAGGCTGCCGTTTTGTTCGAATGACAGTGTCTTTTGCCTTACAGAAGCTTTTCAGTTTCATGAGGTCCCATTTATTGATTGTTGATCTCAAGTCCTGAGCTGTTGGTGTTCTGTTCAGGAAGTTGTCACCTGTGCCAGTTAGTTCAAGGGTTTCTCCCACTTTTTCTTCTAGTAGATTTAGTGTGACCGGCCTTATGTTAAGGTCTTTGATCCACTTGGACTTAAGTTTTGTACAAGGTGATAAGTATGGGTCTAATTTCATTCTTTTACAAGTGGACATCCAGTTGGACCAGCACCGTTTGTTGAAGATGCTGTCCTTCCATTGTGCTGTTTTGGCTTCTTTGTCAAAAATTAGGTGGCCATAAGTGTGTGGGTCTGTTTCTGGATCTTCAATTCGATTCCATTGATCCACTGGTCTGTTTCTATACCAGTACCATGCTGTTTTTACAACTATTGCTCTGTAGTACGCTTGAAATCTGGGATGGTGATACCTCCAGATGTTTTTTTATTGTACAGGATTGATTTAGCTATTCTGGGCTTTTTGTTGTTCCATATGAAATTGAGAATAGCTCTTTCCAAGTCTATAAAAATTGTGTTGGTATTTTGATAGAAATTGCATTGAATCTATATATTGCTTTTGGTAGGATGGCCATTTTTATTATGTTGTTCCTACCTATCCATGAGCATGGGAGATCTTTCCATCTTCTAAAGGCCTCTTCCATTTCTTTCTTTAAGGGCTTGAAGTTCTTGATGTACAGGTCCTTTACTTGCTTGGTTAGAGTTACCCCTAGGTATTTTATGTTGTTTGTGGCTATTGTGAAGGGTGTTGTTTCCCTTATTTCTTTCTCTTTTTAATTTTTTTTAGCTTTTTTGAGACAGGATTTCTCTGTGTATCCCTGGCTGTTCTGACTCACTCAGTAGATCAGGCTACCCTTGCCTGCCTCTGCTTCCCAAGCACGCCTGGCAATTACAGACAGAGGTGAACTGCCATGTAGGTGCTGAGATTTGAACCCTGGTCGTTTGGAAGAACAGCCAATGCTGAGCCATCTTTCCAGCCCTGCACACATTATTTTTCTATTGACTCTCACCTTTTAATTTTAGGTTTGTTTGTTTGTTTGTTTGTTTTTTCTAGGGTCTTTCTTCAGAGCCCTGTCTGTCCTGGAACTTATTATGTAGATCAGGCTGATCTCAGACTCACAGAGATCCATCTGCCTCTGCTTTCTGAAAGCTGGGATCAAAGGTGTGCACCACCATGCTGGACACAATTTCAATTCTTGAAAACCTATCTTATCTGTGGTGCGGTGGTGGGGCACCTCTTTAATCTTAGCACTGAGGTTGCAGAGGCTGGTACATCTTGAGTTTAAGGCCTACCTTGTCTATAGAATTAGTTCCAGGGCAGCCAGGGCTACATAGAGAAAAACCTTGTCTACAAAAAAAAAAAAAAAAAAAAAAGAAAGAAAGAAAAGAAAAAGAAAATCTATTTGATCTATAGAAATCTTAGTTTACTAGGAAGTCTTGTCCATATCTTATGGCTAAAGCTCTGATTTGTTACATTTTTATAAGGTTTGGATTAAGGTTCATAACATTGATGATGCCAGATGTGGTGGCAGGGCTCTACAGAGGTCACCTGGTGTGCAGAGTTCCAGGACAGTCAGGGATGCACAAAAATCTGTGTCTTAAAACAAAGAGGAAGTAGAAGGTATCTAACGTTAAAACCAAATCTTTGGATAGGACTCAGTGATTCATTAGACAACTTTCAGTTCCTCTCTATCTACATTTCCTTCCTGCTTTCTTTCCTTTGTTTCCTTCTTTCTGTGCTCAGGATTGAGTGCAGAACCTTATACATTCAAGACCCTAAGCTTTGTATACATTTCAGAACTGATCTGTCTTTTCTGACTCATCAAAAGACTGGTCAGCTTTGATGCACTCCCTTTTTGCCTGCTGTTTTGAATTTATAACAGTACCTATTAGAGCCACTGATGATAAAGTTTTATTTACTCTGGTATCAAAAACAAATGGTAACAGACTCACTCTGACATGTCCTTGAGTTTTCTAATTAACAGTGTATCCTATGGACTCTCTTATAACTTTTATTAAAGTTCACAGCATGGACTGGAGAGATGGCTCAGCAGTTAAGAGCCCTGGCTGCTGTTCTAGAGGACCCAGGTTCAGTTCCCAGCACACACATGGCAGCTCACAGCTGTCTGTAACTCCAGTTCCAGGAAATTCAGCCCCTTCACACAGACATATATGCAAGCAAAACACCAATACACATGAAATAAAAATAAATTTAAAAAATTTTACAGCATAGCTAACAGCTAATAGTAATAATGTGTATATTTTATCTTACAGACACAAGCGGGTGAAGGAAGAGTGTATAAATGCCTTTTTAACCATAAATTTGAAGAATCCATGAGTGAAAAGGTACCACTTTGAAATTAATTAATGTTTCATTAATCTCATAAAGCTTTTACAAACTCTTGTTTCCTTTTTTTTTGGTTTAGGGTTGAGTGATTGTTTCTGGAACACAGTCTCATAGCCCATACTGGCCTCAAAGTCAGCATGGAGCCAAGGATGACCTTGAAGTCCTGATCCTCCTTCCTCTACTTCCCAAGTGTCAGATTAGCCTGTACCATCACTCCTGGCTTTCACAGATACTCTCTTAGACAGTTGTCTTATGGTATCTACAGAGGTCTGATTTCAAAACACCCTTCACATACTCAGACACTAAATATCAGAGGGTGGTCAAGTTTTTTATATAAAATGGCACAGTGTTTGTAAATAACCTATGCATGTTCTCCTGTGAACTTTAGTGTCTAGATTGCTTAAAATATCTCACACAATGCAGATGAAATGTTGCTACAGTGATACTTGCTACATTATATTGTTTAGGGGATAATGACTAGAAAATCATCTGTAAATAATTAGTACAAACACAATTTTCCCCAAATA
>CAJQZJ010032054.1:3696988-3740460 GCA_907164525.1 Lophiomys imhausi | reverse complement strand
CTCCATAGTTGAGATACTTTTGTTTAAGTATAGAAAGTATATTTGGGCACCTGATGTGATTGCACATTGCTGTAATACCCTCCATCAGAAGGCTGAGGTAGGAGGATTTAAAGTTCCAGGCCAGTCTGGATGGATACTGATAGTCCATATTTGAAGCAAGTAAAGCCTGGCAAGATTGCTCAGTGGATAGAGGCACTTACCACCAAGCCTGGTGACCTGAGTTCATCACAGAACTCACATGATTGGAGGAGAGACTCGACCTCTGTAGGTTGTCCTCTGACCTCCACACATGTTGTAGTGCACCCACCCACCCCCAGCACATAGACAAAGTAAATAAATGTAAAAAGAAAACAAGAGAATGTATTTGTCTTAAAAGAAGTTCTAATTGTGACATCTGTACAGTGAGAGATCATTTGGGAGTAAAATTGGAGAAAATTTTAAATCAAAGCCACATTAATGGTATCTCTGCATATTCAGGTAGTATAGGCTAACCACACCAATGTCCTTCACAGAGAGCCAGTCGTTTAGTTTTTCATTATTATCTCATTAAATGTTCTTATTTCCGTTAGTCCTGTCATTGAATGGATCAAGAATTTATTTATTTATTTATTTTGGTTTTTCGAGACAGGGTTTCTCTGTGTATCCCTGGCTGTCCTAGACTCACTGTGTAGACCAGGCTGGCCTCAAACTCCACAAAGATCCGCCTGCCTCTGCCTCTGCCTCCCAAGTGCTGGGATTAAAGGCGTGCACCACCACTGCCCAGCTGGATGCAAGATTTTTTTTTTCCTTTTCTGAGACAAGATTTCTAAGTTTAACAGCCTTGGTTGTCCTAGAACTCACTTTGTAGACCAGGCTGGCCTTGAACTCACAGAGATCTACTTGCCTTTGCTTCCCAAGCACTGGGATTAAAGGTGTGCTCCACTAGACCAGGTTTAAGAAACTTTTTAACACTTTGAAGACTAATTTTACAGGCCTGGAGAGATGACTCAGTGGTTAAAAGTACTACTGACTACTCTTCCAGAGAACCTGGATTCAATTCTCAGCATTCGCATGGCAGCAGGCGACTGTCTATAACTCCTGTAATGTAAATAAAATAAAAATAAATTTAAAAAAAGTAACTATCTTGCAATCTTATTTTTTGCTTTCTTATACAGGTAAAGTATTTACTGTCTGCAGAGTAATAGAAAGTTCTGTACAGCAGAACATCAAAATATAATATCAGCTATCATTTCAATTCTTGTGAAATTTATCCCAGAAGTTTCTTTGAAGAGGAAAGAATACTTGGTCAAGTTTAGTGTATTAGCACCCATCAAAAGTCTCTGTGATGCCCTTCTAGCAACAGTTAACTGACAGTTCACAATCAGGGTTTCCACCGATTTACGCCTTACTCCTTCCATACTAGAGTCAGATTTTTTTTAATCATTATTTATTTTTATTACTTTTCATGTATGAATGTTTTGCGTGTGTATATGTATGTGCACTATGTATGTATTGGCAGAAATTAGAAGAGGGCTTCAGAACCCCTGGAGCTAGAGTTATGAATGACTGTGAGCTACCATGTATATGCTGAGACTAGAACCTGAGTCCTCTGGAAGAGATACAAGTGCTCTTAGCGAAGTCTTGTCTGCAGACCCTAGAGCCAGATTTTAAACAAACTTACAGATAGGCATTTTGTTGTTGACATGCTTGGTTCTGAGTCTCTGCTAATCAGTGCTGAATTAAGGTTTCATTTTTTATACTCTTTCCTCAGTGTAGAGAGGCACTAACTACACGCCAGAAGCTCATCGCCCAGGATTATAAAGTCAGTTACTCATTGGCCAAATCCTGTAAGAGTGACTTGAAAAAATACCGGTGCAATGTGGAAAACCTTCCTCGGTCCCGGGAAGCCAGGCTCTCCTACCTCCTGATGTGCCTGGAATCAGCTGTGCACAGAGGTAATACCACATTTCCTTCACCCCTTTCATTCCTTGTCCAGTTCACATTCTGAAGCTTCTTGTACCTGTAATTAGTAGTTTCCTTCTGTATTTCTTTTAGACCTTTTGCTCTTTAGAATGACTATATTCTTTAGAAGAATAGGATAACATTATATCACATGAGTTTTGGGTCAGATTTGACTTCAAATTATGGCTCTATCACTAAACTAACTGAACGAGTAACTTTTATGTGTTTGGATTTGGGGAAGGAGTCGTTGCTTTTTTTTTTTTTTTGGTTTTTCGAGACAGGGTCTCTCTGTGAGTTCAAGGCCAACCTGGTCTACAAAGTGAGTCCAGGACAGCCAGGACTACACAGAGAGCCACCTGCCTCTACCTCCCAAGTACTGGGATTAAAGGCATGCGCCACCATGCCCGGCCGTTGTTGCTTTTTAAGTTTTCCCTGTTCACATTTATAGCTCAAAGACATGGGGGAGCTGTCATGACTATTTAAAGGATAGTCTTTTCCACAAACTTGAGCTGTTTAGGATAGTAGGGATTGTTCTTGGTTTCTTTACTGCCTATAATAGTTTTTGTAGTGAAAAGTAGCATGAATGAGACCATGAGTTCAATCCCCTACATCAAAAAAGGAAAGAAAGAAAAGGCATCTTTTTTTTTTTTTGGTTTTCCGAGACAAGGTTTCTCTGTATAACAGCCCTGGCTGTCCTGGACTCACTTTATCGACCAGGCTGGCCTCGAACTCACAAAGATCCGCCTGCCTCTGCCTCCCAAGTGCTGGGATTAAAGGTGTGCGCCACCACCGCCCAGCTGAAAAGGCATCTTTTGACAAAACATTTGTAGTATTAATTTAATGAGACCTGTGGTATATAACCCTGCAGTATAAACCTGGGTCTCTGGAGGCTAAGCTTGCTTTATGCTGCTAAAGCTTTTGCCAAGTTGTAAACCTTTCAATCTAGATATTAATTCCATCCTGAAAGGTTTTGGCTTATTCTTTTGCAGACAGAGTGTATGCTTTAATGTGTAGAGATTTCTGGTCCTCAAGCTCACTTACATAGCTGTGTTCTGTACTCACCCTGACATAGGGCGGCAGGACAGCAGTGTGTAGAGATTTCTGGTCCTCAAGCTCACTTACATAGCTGTGTTCTATACTCATCCTGACATAGGGCGGCAGGTGAGCAGTGAGTGCCAAGGGGAGATGCTAGATTACCGACGAATGCTGATGGAAGACTTCTCTCTGAGCCCTGAGATCATCCTGAGCTGTCGAGGGGAGATTGAACATCATTGTTCTGGATTACATCGCAAAGGGCGAACCCTCCACTGTCTGATGAAAGTAGTTCGGGGTGAGAAAGGGAACCTTGGAATGAACTGTCAGCAGGCGGTAAGGAAAAATGTTTCTGCTGCCAACTTGACTGTTGTCTTAGGATTGCTATTGCTGTGATGAAACACCATAACCAAAAACAACCTGGAAAAAAGGGGGTTTATTTTAAATGCCTTTTCTTTCACATTATATTCCATCATTGAAGAAAGTCAGGACAGGACCTCAAGCAGGAATCTGGAGGCAGGAGTTGATGCAGAGGTCATGGAGGAGTGCTGCTTACTGGCTTGCCCCTTGTAGCTTGCTCAGCCTACTTTTTTATAGAACCTAGGACTACCTGCCCAGTGGTGGCATCACCCACAATGGACTGAGCACACTCACCCTCAGATTCCCCATCAACCACTAATTAAGAAAAGCCCTACAGTCTTGCCTACAGCCCGACCTTATGAAGGCATTTTCTCAATTGAGGTTCCCTCCTCTCAAATGACTCCAGCTTGTGTCAAGTTGACCTAAAACTGTCCTTCACATCTGTCACATTTTATCAGACAAAGAAGCTTTACATGGTTTCTCTGGGTTACCTCTGGCATCACAATGAACATCAGGTAATAAAGATACACAAAAATATTGTTCCTATGGGCAGGTTTTAATAAGGATGTAGAAGTTGCTATACAACAAAGCTGCAGCTCATAATCAATAAAAACTGCTGTGGAGTTAGGTAAAGAAAATCCATTGTTTTCCTGTCTGTAAAGAACTTGCCAAATTAGATCACTAAACTCAGAATAAAGGCAAATCAGTTTTCTACAAGATCAAGAAAGGTTGTTAGCAGAAGAGAACTTTCCTGTCTTAACAAGTTTTATTGAGTTGAAATTTGAGAGTTGACTGGAAATTTTCTGTCAGTTTCTTTTTTTACTGATATGCTGCAAGCTTGAAGGATCATTTTCAGAATTACATTGTCTTTATTAATTAAAGCAGGGCAACTATGAATAGAAAGGTCTGTCCTTCACCAGCTCCAAACTTACAACCAAGAATATAAAGGTGGTTGGGAGAAAATAAAGTGACCCTTGGTCCAGTGTTTATAAGCAATCCAATAAGTGAAGATTATAATATAGGGTCAGCAAAACTTTTTACCATGTTCGCTACTTTTTATTGGATAAATCCTTGTGCAGTTTAGAATACCAAAAGCAGCAGTAGCAGCGACTTTCCCTCAGGAGACATGAAAGACACTTTAGTTTATAACCTAAGTGATACTTTAGAAAACCACAGCTCAACCGGGCGTGGTGGTGCACACCTTTAATCCCCAGAGGCAGGTGGATCTCTGTGAGTTCAAGGTCAGCCTGGTCTACAGATCGAGTTCTAAGACAGCCAGAGCTTCCCAGAGAAATCTTGCCTCCAAACAGAGAAACAAAAATCAGCATTTATACCGTTATTGGACTAAAGAGATGGCTCAGTGATTAAGAGCACTGACTACTCTTCCAAAGGACCCAGGTTCAATTTCCAGCACCGACATAGCAGCACACAACTGTCTGTAACTCCAGTTTCAAGGAATCTGGCACCCTTACACCAATGCAAATGAAATTAAATAAATTATTTTTAAAAATAAGAAAAGAAAACCACAGTTCTTTTTTATTGTTTTAGTTTTTTCAAGCAGGGTTTCTTTGTGTATCCTTGACTGTCCTGGACTCACTTTGTAGACCAGGCTGGCCTTGAACTCACAGAAATCTGCCTGCCTCTGCCTCCCTGAGTGCTGGGACTAAAGGTGTGTGCTACCACACCGGGCAATTACAAACAACTGTGAACTGCCATGGGGTGCTGGGATTTGAACCCTGGTCCTTTAGAAGAGCATTCAGTGCTCTTAACCGCTGAGCCATCTCTTCAGCCCCACAGTTCATTTTGTACTTTGTTTTGGGTGTTTTTGTTTGTTTGGTTTGGTTTGGGTTTTTTGTTTTTTTTTGTTTTTTTTTTTTTTTTTGAGACAGGGTTTCTCTGTGTAACATCCCTGGCTAGCTTGGACTTACTTTGTAGACCAGGCTGGTCTTGAACTCACAGAGATACTCCTGCCTCTGCCTCCCAGGTGCTAGGATTAAAGGCATGAGCCACCCACCACTCCCGGCAAATGTTGCTTCTTTTAAAACAGCAAAACTAGCAGGAAGGCTGGAAGGATTCTGGGCCTGCTGTGACTGTTGAAGATGAGAAGGCTGTGGCCTTCTGTAGTCCTTGTTGATGATTGCCCTCTGTGCCCTCTCTGCCAGTGAATATGCCTGGCTGCAGTCCAGGGTGAATCAGGAGATAGCCTCTGCTATATTTGCTTTTCACCTTTAATTCCATCTAGTAATGTTGTGAAAGGGGATAAGAAACAAAAATCTATCTATAGTCAGCCTGTACCTATTGTAAAGTGTCCTGGAAAAGAAAATAGAGTGGACTCAACTTTATTTTGAGGCACATAGTTCACTCCCAAGGTTTTTGGAAAGTTAGCTTGTTGAAAGAAGAAGTGACTCAGCTTCACAGATAAATAACGCCCATGTCACCCTTTGTGCCCAGAAGAAAGTGCTTTCCAACCCAGAGGGTAACCACAGGTAGTGAACTCTGTGCTTTTGACTGCATTAAGACTACCTTAGGAAAGAAACACTTCATTTTTATTGTATGGATTTTTTTTAAAGCACTTCCCACAAAAACTAAAGACAGTTTTTTCTCCAAAGGGAGAGAGTCTTCCTTTGTCTTCTGTATTATCTATCCTAGGTCAAACTGAAGAATGCTTTAAAACAATTTGAGTGGGTTTCTTTCACTCTGAAAATTTTCTTCACTGACACAACAGACTTCAGTACCTGTCTCTGCTTGCATTAATTTAGTGATCTGCTAATGGTCATCAGCAACTGCTGAACTGTGAAGTATATGGATAATTATTATTTTAATGAATATATGTTCCTCCAAATTACCACAATTACCAACTATTCTTGAGTTATAACTAATGAAGTTGAGCCCATGCTTTCTCACACCAGGGATGACTGCATAATGTGTTCTTTGGGAAAATTCTCTCTGAAGCTTTTCCCCGGGGTTTTTGTTAGTATCAGGAGTCCGAACATGTGTACAATCATAATATCAGTTTATATTCTTTTCTCTTGTTTGTTTGACATAGGGTCTCTATGTAGTCCTGGCTGTCCTAGAACTCCCTCTGTAGTCCAGCCTAGCCTTGAACTCACAGAGATCTGCCTGACTCTGCCTGTTTGTCAGTGCACCTAGCTTGGTTTGTATTCTAACCATGTATTTTCCACAACTCTCATTACTGAATTGTAAAATGGTAATGATTCCTAGAATTGTTAGTCTACTAGACTCTATGGAATATTAGAAAAAGATGTCACTAACTTGATTTTGGTCATCAAGGTGTATAATTTACTCACAAAGTAGTTTTCCTACCAGCAAACTATAATATTCTTTAGCTTTTCCAAATTATCACCAAAAATTTCCAGAAATACCTTCCATCCTAGAATATTGCCATTTTTTCATATTTTTCTCTTTGTGACTCTTTCTAGGATAATAGAATTGGGATCTTTCTTTATTTCTGTTTTTCCACAATCTATAATAAGTATGTAAAAGGGCCAGAACTTTCATATGAACCACTGTGTCATCACAGGTCAGATGTGTACAGATCAGAGAAGGCTCCAAGAAATGATAAACTAGTGAAACAGAAAGGACCCAATTCCTTTTTTATTTGTTTTTTTTTTTTTTTTTTTCAAGACAGAGCGTCTGTCTCTATATAGCAGCCCTGGCTGTCCTGGACTCACTTTGTAGACCAGGCTGTCTTCACAGAGATCCACCTGCCTCTGCCTCCCGAACACTGAGGTTAAAGGTATGCACCACCACATCCAGCTAACTGTCCAATTATTTTTAATTTTTAAGTATATTGGTGTTTTGACTGCATATATGTCTGTGTGAGAGTGTCAGATCCACTGGAACAGGAGCATGGAGCATGGCAGTTATGAGCTGCCATGTTGGGTGCTAGGAATTGAACCCAAGTCCTCTGGAAGAGTAGCCAGTGCTTTTTTTTTTTTTTTTTTTTTTTTTTTTTGTCTGATGCAAAAGCAAAGAACATTTATTCTGCAGAAACAACCAGTATGCTGGGGTGGACCATTCATACAAAATGGTGACAACCCGGAGAGAAGCTTACAGGCTCCTTTTAAGGCACTTAGGGGAATACTAATTGTGACTATGTGACCCTTGTTGGGATTGGCTGGTGTCCATGGCTTGAGGTACCTGTGTAATTCTGATTGGTCCCGATCTTGAAGGAGGAAGAATTACATTTTAGCCCCCCTCTTTTTTGTCCAACTATAGCCTCTGACCAGACTTAAGATGGAGGCTTTATCTAAAATGGAGTAATTCATATCCTCTCATTAGTAGTTTCCTAGCTTCTGTCTCTACAAACAGAACAGGTAATAGACATTATTTTTCATATTTAATGAACAATTGGTGATCTTATTTCTATACAAAAATTCTGTAAATAGGATGGACATAAATTTATATGAATTTATATTTCATGCCACATTGATTGTAGCCAGTGCTCTTAACTGCTGAGCCATCTCTCCAGCACCTAAGTGTCCACTTCTTTTTTTTTTTTTTTACTTCGAGACAAGATTTCTCTGTGTAACTACTCTGGCTGTCTTGTAACTCACTCTGTAGACCTGGCTGGCCTTGAACTCACAGAGATCTGCCTACCTCTGCCTCCTGAGTGCTGGGATTAAAAATGTGCACCACCAGGCTGGCCAAGTGTCCAGTTCTTAAGGGAGGAAAAAGAACTTAAAACAGTAAGGGTTGTAATTTCTATTTTTCTTTCTCTCATTTAAGATTCCAACTCCACAACACCATCTGCCACCCATCTATAGTAATAATGATCTGTCTAGAAAATACTTTGCAGTTTATTTACCTTACGATTTTTCATGTAGTGTTAATGTCTGTCTGTCTGTCTTGGGATAAGATATCACTTGTGTATCTATCTGTCTTGGAATTCTAAACCAGGCTAGCCTTGAACTCACCTGACTCTACATCCTGAGTGCTGTGGTTAAAGTCATGTATCAGCACCCTTGACCATTTCTTAAAAATCTGTAGTTAAAAGAGCTAACACTTGGGGCCTGAGAGATGGCTCTGGGGTTAAGAGCACTTGTGGCTCTTCCAGAGATTCTGTGTTCAGTTCCTAGGCACCCACATTATGACTTAAAACATCTGTAGTTCCAGTCTCAAGGGATCTGATGCCCTCTTCTGGCCTCCATAGGCACTGTATGTGTATGGGTCGAACAGCCATATATGTAGACAAAAAAGTTGTACATGTCCAGCTCTTGAAGCTAATGTTACACAAGAACAGACCATTACTTGAACGTGGGTCTTCTGACCCATGGTTTCTTCAGCGTTCCACTCTGAGGCTCCTGTTTTCCTACCTGTGTCCTGTAGTAAAGGCTGGGCCAACTGAAAGTAGATGGAAAGGACACGCTCTCAGTCTCGGGTATTTACTGCAAGCATTTTGTGATAATGCATGTAGTATCAATATGGTTGGTAAAAAGGAAGAAATTGTAATCATTCTTGTTTTCTTTTTTATTTTTGTTTGTTTTCTGTTTGCTTTTCTGGGCAGAGTTTCTCTGTAGCCCTCGCTGTACTGAAACTCACTCTGTAATCGGGTATGCCTTAAACAGAGAGATCTGCCTGCCTCTGCCTCCCAAGTGCTGGGATTAAAGGTGTGCACCACCACCTCCATACAGCATATTCTTGTTTTCTAATTCCAGCTATCAGTTAATTTGAAATCTCTCACATCTACCTTAATAAAACATAGTATATTTGTTATGATACCACTGTCATTGCAGCCAAATTTACAGCCTTTGTAGGATCAAATTGCTCTCTAATTTGAGCTATCTTTTACTCTTTTTTTTTTTAAAGTGTCTTTTTTTTTTTTAAAGATTTATTTTATTTATTTTATGCATGTGTGCTCTATCTGCATGTACACCTGCATTCCAGAAGAGGGCACCAGATCACATTGTGGATGGTTGTGAGCCACCATGTGGTGGCTGGGAATTGAACTCAGGACCTTTGGAAGAGCACTAGGCAGTGCTCTTAACCGCTGAGCCATCTCTCCAGCCCCTCTTTTACTCTTTTTAACTCTGGCTTTCTTCTAAGTACCAGGTTGAGAAATCTGATTAGTCAGGAAGGAGCCTGCAGAGGCACATGGTAAAGACTTGTTTTACAAATGCCCAGTGAAGGGTCAGACCAAGTAAACATGCAAGTTCTGCAGTGTCTTCGACAGAAAACGTGGAGCAATTGGAAAATGTCCCAACTTGGCCCGTAACATTTGTAGAATCTTGTTTAGATTAGTTGTAATGAGCTGGACTGACCATCTAATGATGTGACATTGCTCTTCTCTGTGTTTGAATTATCTCTTCCCCCTCCCCCCCAAATCCAGCTTCAGACACTGATTCAGGAGACTGACCCTGGTGCAGATTACCGCATTGATCGAGCCTTGAATGAAGCCTGTGAATCTGTAATACAGACAGCCTGCAAACACATACGATCTGGAGACCCAATGTAGGTTCTCTTATTTGTATCACTATCCATATTGTATTTTATTTGGCAGCACAGAGAACATTCCCTCAAATGACTTTAGAGTAGCTGAACATCTTGGCTGAAATTTTGTTGGTCAGGGACACACACTAAACTTTCACTAAAGCTAATATTAAAATTGAGAGTTCTGATATGCCTCATCCATGATATAGAGACACCTAAACTCAGAACTGTGATGCTATTGTTGACAATGACTGGGCATATGTGGGCCTCTCTCTACTAGTCACTGAGTAAGTTCCTGCAATGCAGAGACACTCAGGATAAAGTGACATGTACACTGCACTCCATCCTTCATCCTTTTGTATACTATCTCATTGTGTATATTGGTTACTTGAAAGTCATCAGAAAGCAGTTAATTGTAATTGATACTGAAGAGAAAATATGGTATTTAGAAGCTATGGTCATAGGCAAACTGAACAGTGGCATTTTATCCATGATAACACAAAACTAATTAAATGCTTAAGTTATTATAAAATATTTGATTTTCATTTGCTTTATTCCATTATGTTGTGAAAACAGTTCCTAAAACAATATTCAAGTAAGAACAAGTTTTCTGTTCTATATAACTCTATATCTTGCATCTGGCAGTGCCTGACCAAAAAAATGATGCAGTCCAGGTATTTCTTTTGAGACAGGGTTTCTCTGTGTAGCCCTGGCTATCCCAAAATTCACTTTGTAGACCAGGCTGTCATTGAACTTGGAGCTTCTACTGCCTCTGCCTCCTGAGTACTGGGATTAAGTACTACCACCGCCTGGCCTGTGTTTTAATTTTGTATGAAGCATTTACCTTTTTATTGTTTGTGTTGATATGATAATGATCTCAAATTTTGGAGAAATAGGCTGAAGTTTACTGAGATTTACTTCAATTATCAGCAAAAGATACTGAGTTAAAACAAATTTGGTTAAAGGTTCACAAAACCTCCGAGGAGAGAAAGTGGCCAGTACACTGTTGTATGTGTTGGAAAGTTTTCATAGTAAATGATTAAAAATAGAGCTGGTCCACAGATCTTATGTATGCAGAGTTTGAAGTACAAAATGACCTAAAGCTGGTAGAATAATTACTGTCAAGTTCAGTTAATTTGTGTGATTCTCAGAAAAATAAATCATGTCACCCTAGGGAAATACTATATTGAAATGAGAGTTTTGGAGCCTGTCATCAAAACACTTTTTTCATTATAATTTCACCTCTTTAATGACCAGGATTCTTTCATGTCTGATGGAACATTTATACACAGAGAAAATGGTAGAAGACTGTGAACACCGTCTCTTAGAACTGCAGTATTTTATCTCTCGGGATTGGAAGTGAGTATTTTAGAACCAGTGGAAGGCACTGCTTCATTTTGTTCCCTTGCGTGATCAGTATCAAATGGCATACATATGGGAAAGAATTTAATAGTTTAGCAGTGTGTACGTATCCATGATGTGTGTCAGGTTTTTTGCCCCAGTGAGCATGTGGGAGTCAGAGGACAACCTTATGGAGTCTATTCTCTTCCCTCCACCCTTACATAGGCACTGAAAAACTAGGGTCGTCACCAGGCTTGTACCAAAATGTTCATTACCCACTGAACCACCTCACCAACCTACAAGTGGTTTGTTGTTGTTTGGTTTTTCAAAACAGGGTTTCTCTGTGTAACAGCCCTGAATGTCCTAGAACTCTCTTTGTAGACCAGACTGGCCTTGAATTCACAGAGATCCACCTGCCTCTGCCTCCCAAGTCCTGGGATTAAAGGTGTGCATCACCACGGCCAGCCCACATGTGGCTTCATTCTTGAAGAGTATACACTCCTGTACTAAACTACTAACCACATCCTACTTTTATATTTTATGATAGTAAATAACAAATTATTTTCAAATTCTGAGATAGCTAGCTATTTCCAACCCCCAGAAAACCTATTCTTACTACTTCTAGAGCAATATCTAAAAGCAGAGTCAACCCACTGCCCTTCTGTACCAAGCATCCCTGTTCACCACTGCTTTGGAAGTTGGACTCAAACTGTTCTGATACCACAAATATCTATTGAGAGAGTCCTGGTACTTGTGCAGACAGTAATAGCACCTTCAGCTTTGACTCTAAAAAGATAACTACATAAATAACCATTTGATTTTCTAATCTCTCTCATCCTGTTAGCAAAGTAAAATGAAAGAATGAAGTGGGAAAATGCTCTTCCAGTCAATCACTGTAGTTTATTGGCTATGTTCACCTCTTCTTTCTGTACTCTGGTTTCTTTCCCATCTCCCATGCTGCTAACACTGGGTTCCACTGCTGCTTCTGCCTCCCGTAAGCTGCTTCCTGTTTAACTTACTTAAATCACTATACTGTGGTCTTTACTCTTTTTTGATTATTAACTTATGTTTTGTTGACATGTGTCAAAAGAAAAAGTTTACTTGAGGTTTGATGTGTTTTTTATAGATAAGTCTGGAAGGCCAGGCATTGTGGCACATGAGTGCATATGTGTATAATGAAGGCTGAAGCAAAATTATTCCAAGTTCAAGTAAGCCCTTGACTATATAGCAAGAGCCTGTTTCTTTTTGTTTGTTTGTATGTTTTTTTGAGACAGGGTTTCTCTGTGTATCCCTGGCTGTCTGGGAATGACTCTGTAGACAAGGCTGGTCTCAAACTTTTAGAGATCCACCTGTCTCTGCCTCCCAAATGCCAGGATTAAAGGTGTGCGCCACCACACCTGGCAGAAGAGCCTGTTTCAAGTAAATAAATAGGGATGAAAAAGATCAAAGCTTTCCTGAGCTTCCTCAAGCCATCTAAACTGAAATAACTTGACTTTACTGTACCTGTCCCTAGTCAAGACAGTGATTTCTCCTCTTCTCAACTTATTCTCCCATGACCAAAAATGTGATTCATATCTTGCAAAAGCTTAATATTAGCTTTTCTCCTTCCATTAAATAGCTTCCCATAGTCGGGCATGGTGGCGCCTACCTTTAATCCCAGCACTGAGGAGGCAGAGGCAGGCAGATCTCTGAGTTTGAGGCCAGCCTGATCTACAAAATGAGACCAATACAGCCAGGGCTAATGCACAGAGAAACCCTGTCTCAAAAAAAAAAAAAAAAAAGGTCCCCCTACAGTTGAAAATAAATTGTCCCCTACAGTTGAAAATAAATTGTGGCCCAATTCAGGCATTCCTTAGTCTGATTTGAAGAAGCAGCTTCATTCAATACATGATCCATGTCCTCAGATGATTCAGAGTGAAATTTTTTATAATTTGATAAGCAATTTTCAGGCAGATTAAAGAAACCACTGCTTTATCTTTCATAAGACAATGAAGAGAATGGTTTTGTTGTTGTGAGAGTTTTGAGTAGGAGAAGCTAGTGTATCATAGGGTTGCATTGTATTCATCGTAGGAAATAGTACTTAGTGAAAAATTGTGAATTGCCTAGGCTAGCAGCAAACCTAGTTTTACTGTCTGCTGCCTGGCTTGCTGAGCCTTACAGTAACAGCAGATATCTTACAGTGCCAGAGTGAAGTCTTTGAGGGAGAGTAGGCATCTTCTGTATGAAGGTTAACACATTTCTATAAATTGAGTATCGTGTCATTATGAGTGGCATTCAGAGTGGATTGTGGCTGCTTATGCCTGTCATCTCAATTTAGGAAGTGGAGGCAGGAGGATCAGGAGTTCATCCTCAGCTACACAGCAACTTCAAAGCCAGCCTGAATTATATGAGACCTTGTCTGAAAGAAGGGGAAAACAGCAAAAACCATAGCATGTACGAGAAGAAAAATATGGAAAGTAATGCTTCTGTTTTAACTCTTAACCTTCTAGGTTGGACCCAGTTTTATACCGAAAATGCCAGGGAGATGCTTCTCGCCTTTGCCATACCCATGGTTGGAATGAGACCAGTGAACTTATGCCTCCTGGAGCTGTGTTTTCTTGCTTATATAGGCATGCCTACCGCACAGAAGAACAAGGAAGGAGGGTATGCTATCTATCACCCTTGGTTTCCTCCTACTTTCATTTGTTGTTTCGGTTTCTGTCATCACAAGGAAGCCTTTCAGATGTATGTTGTGAGATGGGAGGGTACTGTACTACTAGAAACAAGCCTTCAGTAACTATCCCTGCAGGTACAGTTGTTGCACTGCTTCCTTCCTGTGTGTTGGTTTGTTTTTGTTTTAAACAAAATATGTGGGGAAACATTCCCAGGTTTTCTCTTTAAATTTTCAAAATCCAAATTACATATGGACAATTAAATTCTGCTGTTCTAACTTTATTTAGCTTTAAAGTTCCATTAGAAGCTTTTAGCCAGGATACAAATGGTTCCTGAGGCTTCTGCCTTTGGCAGCCAGACACAGATGCTTTACATTAGTGAGCCCTTTCTGGCATTGCACTAGCTGGAGCAGAAGCTTCTGTACAATCGTCCTGGCATTTGCCTGCCCCAGTTGCCACCTTTTCAGATATTTGTGTGAGCTTAGCTATCTTCTGGTGCCACCCAGACATACTGCTTGCTCTCATTCTGAGACCCTATTGAATGTCATTTCTGCATAAGGTACAGATTATAGCCATGTTATTATTTTATATCCCTGAGTACAGATATCCCTTCTGAGCCTAGTCTAACTGTCTAGGATTCAGAACCAGGAAGTACAATTAGTAAATGTCACACTTCAGTTGCTAAAAGCCTGACCCCCAGTTTCTATTCTTGTGTGTATGTGTACATGCATGCGTGCATATGTGTGTGTGTGTTTCAAGACAGAGTTTCTTTGTGTAGCCTTGTCTTTCCTGAAACTAGCTCAGTAGACCAGACTGGCCTCGAGCTCAAAGAGCTCCTGCTGGGATTAAAGGTATGCAACCACTATTGCCTTTTTCTATCATATCAGATGCCTATATCCTGGTATCTCTATTAGACACATAGTAGGAGGTTCCCTCTCTTATAAATAAAGAAAGAATAGAATCCCTTGTGCTAACTTTTTAGAATTTTTTCAATTATATTTTTATTTTGTATACATACACACACACTTGTCATGGTATGGGTATAGAAGCCAGAAGACAACTTGAAGAAGTTTGTTTCTTCCACCATGTAAGTTCCAGGGATCTTTAGGCTCAGTGAAGGTGCCTTTACCCACTAAGCCATCTTGTCATATCCCTTGTGCTAGCTTTAAAAAATACTTTTTAAAGAATTGAACTGAAATTCACAGAACATAAAATTAATCCTTTTAAGGAAAAAAAATTCAATGGCATTTGGTACATTCACAGTATTGTACAAATCCTGTCAAAATATTCTGTGACTCTGGTAGGGAAGTCCTTGGGCCTGACTCAGTGGGTAAATGTGCTTGTTGCTGACTCTTATACCCTGAGTTCAGTCTCCATAAACCATGTAAGAGACGGCAAGAACTGACTCCTGTAAGTTGTCCTCTGATGTCCACACATATGCCATGACACTTGCACAACTACTATATGCAGGCAAAAAATAAGTAAATAAAGAAATAGATGTAATTAAAAAATAGGTGAAATGAAGTCCCATATACCCACTAAGGAATTATGTCTGTGTCTCTACCTCGGGTATGTATGTTTTAAGATGGGAAGCTGCTGGTTGTGGTGGTGCACAAGCCTTTAATCCTAGCACTTGGGAGGCAGAGGCAGGTGGATTACTGTGAGTTGGAAGCCAGCCTGGTCTACAGAGTGAGTCCAGGGAAGGCAGGGCTACACAGAGAAACTGTCTCGAAAAACCAAAAAAAAGAAAAGATGAGACGCTGACTGTACTGTACCTATTGATGACATTTTATGAGCATCCAAAAATATTAGTGTTCACCTGTTTCACTAATCTGCTCATTTTATGTAATTCACCTATAATATACATTTGAACAGATCTAGTTTTTTTTTTTTTCCAGGATACTTTCAGAAAGAACACCATTTTTTTGGTAATAGTTTAATGAAAATGCTGACATAACTACTTGCTTGTAGAGATTTGAACTTCTAGCAGCTTCCTAAAGCATTTAGTTCTTTTTTGTTTTGGTTTTTCAAAACTGTTTCTCCGTGTATCCCTGGCTGTCCTGGACTTGCTTTGTAGACCAGACTGGCCTCAAACTCCACCCGCCTGTGCCTCTGGAGTGCTGGAATTAAAGATGTGCACCACCATGCCTGTCAGCATTTAGTTCTTGTCCTAGAAAATATAGTTTGGTATAAAGTTTGGGGGTAAAATAAACTACAGGGCTAGTTATTAGTTTGCTCTGTCTAGGGACATCATGTATTTATTTTTGTTACCTTTAAAGTCTCTTCCTCATTCTTTCTCATGTAGCTTTCACGAGAATGCCGAGCTGAAGTCCAAAGGATCCTACACCAGCGTGCCATGGATGTTAAGCTGGATCCTGCCCTCCAGGATAAGTGCCTGATAGATCTTGGGAAATGGTGTAGTGAGAAAACAGAGACTGGGCAGGTTGGTGACAGGTTTCCATTCGCTTTTCCTCATCATAATGTTAGTGACTTATATTTAATGTAAAGCACCCATGAAGTCCATCTCAGTGTTTGCTGGTGTGATTTGTTATATTTTCAATGTTCTTTCTAGAAGAAACCCACTAGAGGTTTGGTTTAAGTGATATTTTTCCCATGTTTTAATGTTATGGTTTCAGTATTTTTAGAGTTGATTATTTTCCCTCTTTGTGTAAAGTTTAGAGTCAGAGGGGCTAGGAAGATGACTCAGAGGTTATGAGCACTTGTTACTCTGTTAAAAATTTTTAAAAAGAAGCCGGGCGGTGGTGGCGCATGCCTTTAATCCCAGCACTTGGGAGGCAGAGGCAGGCGGATCTTTGCGAGTTCGAGGCCAGCCTGGTCTACAAAGCGAGTCCAGGACAGCCAGAGCTGTTAAACAGAGAAACCCTGTCTCGAAAAAAAACAAAAAAAAAAAATTTTTTAAAAAGAAAGAAATCTTAGAGCCAAAATATGTCCTGCTCTGATAATGTGCTTGCCCTAGAGGAGCCCTACAAGGTGCACTTAGCTGACCAAATTGAGGCTCAGAGAACAACTCAAGGCTAACTCTACCAAGCATTCTTTCCATATAACCTCTCTGAATACAAAGAACGGGCCAGAGGAGAGTAGCCTGAATACTTACATGCCTGCGTGACTGGTCCCTAACATTGTGGGTCTAGTTTGCGGAAAATGTGACTGAAAGTTATCAGCAAGGCAGTATGTCTTCATCATGGAGCAAGATAATCAGTGAAGAGTAGGTGCTTGCTTAGAGACTTCCTAATACTAGAATAAGGACTGAACTCAGGGCCTCCAGGCTTTGTTTATACCATGACAAACCCCTTCTGGAATTTTCAAAGTCTCACATAGCTAGGCATGGTAGCACATGCTTGTAATCTCAGAGCACTTGAAAGGTGGAAGCAGGGTGGCCAATTCAAAGATAGCTTTCACAGCAGGCATAGCTCACTTTTTTTTTTTCTTCCTTGAGACAAGGTTTCTCTGTGTAACAGTACTGGCTTTTGTGGAACTCACTTAGTAGGCCAAGCTGACCTTGAACTCACAGAGTTCCTCCTGCCTCTGCCTCCCTTGTGCTGGGGTTAAAAGTTTGCACCAGCATGGTCAGCTGTGGCTCACTCCTTTAATTCCAGCACTCAGGAGTTTCAAACTCACTCTGTGAGTTTGAAGCCAGCCTGGTCTACAAAGTGAGATCCTGTCTCAAAAAACAAAATAACAAAAAGATAATCTTTGACTACCTTGAAAATTTGGAGCCAGCCTGGGCTTCCCGAGATTTTGTTTCAAACAACAGGGACAGCCAGATACACAGCCCAGTTGTTAAAGTGTTTATTGTATAAGCATAGGTTTGATCCTCAGCACCCAAGGGCCAGGTGAGCTAGCTCATGCTTATAATCCCAGCACCAGGGAAGCAGAATCAGATCCCTGGAGCTTACTGTGCAACCAACCTAACCAAATTAGCAATCCCCACATCCCATTGAGAGACCTTGTCTCACAAACAGATTGGACACAGTTCTAAGAAATGATACCCAAGGTTAACCTCTGGTCTCCATATGCATGGGCATACACACCTACACATGCATGTCATGTCTACACATGCATGTAGTGGTGAAAGGACACAAGGCTTCACCCTTCCTTGAACATTATAGTCAGTTAATGGCTGTGAAGAGAATTTTTTTATTCACTTATTTATTGAGATATGGTCTCATTATGTAGCCCTGGCTGGCCTGGAACTTGGTACATAGACCAGGCTGGCCTCATACACAAAGAGATCTTTCTGTCTCTGCTTACCTGAGTGCTGAGATTAAAAGTGTGTGCCACTACATCCAGCTATGAAATTTTGTTCAGTAGTGTTAAGTGTTACAGCTCTGAGAGGAAAGGTATCCTGGCAGTTGGCAGCCAAGTAATACCACAAAGTTACTCTGCACAAAAAAACCTGACACAAGAGATTTAAAGGGAGAAACACAGGAGAGTAACTGCCTCTGCCAGGGAGAAAAGCACCAAAGAAGTGAGCAGGAGGCAGACTTTCTATTGGGTTTCTTGGGGGTGGTGCTTTCTAGGGTGACCTGGGATTGGTGGGGTTTTGTGGCCCGATCTTGGGCATTGGTGTATTCTCAGGGGCAGGACCTGGTGGTGGGAGGGCCTCAAGGTTTGGGCCTGGCCACAGAAGGGGCTTCCAGCTAGTATAGATACTCAAAAGTTGCCCATGCTTCCATAAATAACCCCTTACATATATATGCCTCTATTAGCAACCTTAATTACTGGGTCACTTACAAAGACACACCAAAAAATTCTCATGTAGTTGGACAATTTAAAGAAACACCATAACTATTTACCAAGGATATTGGCTATAAGAATATCATTTTCGCCAGGTGGTGGTGGCGCATGCCTTTAATCCCAGCACTCGGGAGGCAGAGGCAGGCGGATCTCTGAGTTCAAGGCCAGCCTGGTCTACAAAGTGAGTCCAGGACAGCCAGGCTGCTACACAGAAAAACCCTGTCTCTAAAAACAAAAAACAACAACAACAAAAGAATATCATTTTCATTACTTGCTTCCTGAGTCTGCTCGAATTCTCTTTGCTTTATGACTAGAAAATGCCTAGAACAAAAAAAAAAAAAAAAATGTGTTGATAGAGAAACTAGAAAAGGCTTGCTTCACAGCACTCTATATGATAAACTCTCAGAAACCTGTGGCCCGTGGCTGTGTGGCTAACCCTAAGAATGAGTCGCATGGATATGATTTTTATTGTTACTTATCTGTTTTGTTTTGTTTTTATTATAAAGATAGTTTTCATTTTAATTCCAAGTGTGTGGATATGGGGCTGCTTTGCAGCAGCTGACTGATTTGCCTCATGCTCTAGCAGGTGTGATTTTGGCAGCTGCAGATGTCACATTTGGAATTCTGGAGATTTTTTCAGACAATATATAAATCTAGGGGCCGGAGAGGCATGCTGGGTTGTTGATTGATTGGTTTCAGTTTAAGTAGTCATGGACAAAGAAGAAATCAGAAGAAATTAGATATCCTGTTCTGACGGTGAAGCTCAAACTTGCCAAGGAACTCCATGCCCCTAATCTCCAGGAAATAGTCTAATGACTACCTTGCCCCCTTTCTGACCCCTGACTTTATTCAGTGATTTCTTTCCTTTCTTCTCTATCCTTTTTTCTCTTATCCAGTGTTAGAGAGTTGAAAGGGTAGAAGAAAAGGGTGGAAGAAAGTAGAAAACCCACAAATTAGCTAACAACAGCTACATCTTCTGGCTACAATGAGAAAGTTGTCTTTCTACAATGTGGCTCCCATAGGCAAGGCCTGAGTTTTGCCTAGCAGCTCCTTGATCTGAAGGATGCCAAGGAGGTGAAGGGGCATCTTTAGCGGACAGGGAGCTCAGCATCAGTTTGTTGTTTTCTTTCCTCAGGAGAGAGACTTCTGTTTCTAGTATCTTGTTTTCTTTCTGCATAACGTTGGACTTGATCTTGATGTCCTGTAGCCCCCTTGACGGGTCAAAGTTCTCGTTCTCTAGCACCTGTTGTTTCTTCCTTGCAATAGTTTCTTTCTCCCGCATCTCTCCCACTGTCTGCTCAAGCATCTTCCAGTGCTCCTTCTGTTCAGTTAAACTGAGAAAGAGCTGGCTGTTTTCGTTTTTGAGACAATCCAACTGCTCTGTCTTTTCTTGATCTCTCAGAACAAGCTTCTCCATTTCTTTCTCTGGAACTGAGAGCTGGGTCTGAAGCTCCTCTACTCTGATCCCCATGTTCTCCTTTTCTGAGGAGGTTATCTTGGTTGTATTCTGAGGAGGTTATCTTGGTTGTATTCTTTCAGCCGGAACAACTCATTCTCCCAACAGGCCTTGTGCTCCTCCACTTCCGGTCCTAAGTTCTTATTGATGCTCTCTGTGTTGTCTCCAATGCTTCCTGCTTCCTCTGGAGCCCAGCCTGCACCTCTGAGATGTGCTTCTGGAGGCTGCCACAGCTGTCTTTCAGTTCCTGGTTTTCTTAGTTAGAGCTCCTCATTGTCCTAATCCATTTCTTCCACACTTCCCTTAGTGGTAACAACCACTACTATGTCCTCCTCAGTTTCTGGACAGAACTGGAAAGGGATACCTGCCCCCAGACCACACCATCTTGATCCACATAGCAGAACTGGTAATGCTCATTATCCTTGGGCAGATAATAAGCTTTGAATTGGACTTCCTGCTGCTTGGATGATTCCTTGTTTAGGTCATTGGGCAAGGCAACCCATATGAAGGTGTATTACTCCTGAGTCGTCTTTAACCCCATTCTAAAGATGCCGATCCAGTCCTTGCGAAGACGGATGAACTGTTGCTTGAAGATGTAATAGTACATGACATCTCCTCCAGGAAAATAGTACTTCTCCACATTGTTAAACACGACCTGAGAGAAACTGCTATGTTCCAGCAAGATAGCCGATATGGGTGGGGGGGTCTCATGTATTGTCTTTTCCATGGTGGAATCCGGGAACAGCAGCCAGCAGTGGTGCAATAGCAACCTACCTATCTGTTTTACTTGCAGATGTTTGGTATATTTTTCTCTTGAGTTGTCCTCCTCCCCAATTCTGACTGTCGTAATTCCTCCAGTCCTTCTCCTGTCTTCCTTCTTATTCCTGAAGAGTGCTCAGTGTGTTGAATCTGAGCTCTTAACAGAGCACTCCGCTGGGAAGTAGCTTTTGTTAGCTTTAGAAAAGTGGCCTGGTACTGTGCTAACAATTCCAAGCAGCTGAAAGAAATAGTGAAAAAAGCAGCATCAGCTCAGTGTCTAAAGCCCAGACCAAGCAAACCAAACAAAAACCCAGTAGTGTCAAATCCTACTGTGCTCTCTTGCTCTAAGAGGGCCCTCTTTATCTAGACTAGGTCAGAATCTCCACTTACTTTGCTTTAAAGAGTTTTAAATTTTTTATTTTATTTTATGTATATTTGTGGGGGGTTTTGGTGGGGTTTTTTTGGGGGGGGTGGTATGTTCGTGTCTTAACTGTATGTATGTCTGTGTGAGGGTGTTAGATTCCCTGGGACAGGAATTAGTGACCTGTCTTGTGGTGCTGGGAGTTGAACCTGGGTCCTCTGGAAGAACAGTCAGTGCTCTTAACTACTGAGCCATCTTTCCAGCCCCCTTAAAGAGTTTTAATGTAACCTTTGTCATTCCTTGTGAAATTATTATCCAGTGGTCATTATCTATGTGTAACTTTTAAATGTGAAGCCTGAAAACACGAGTTCAGTCCTTGGCACTGAAATTGGAAGGAAAGAACCAAATCCCAAAAGTTGTCCTCTGACTTCATGTGTACCTTGCCGTGTCCTCTTGCTTACACACTCATACTCAGCATTCACAGAATAATAAATAATAAATACATTTTAAGTGAGATTTTTAAGTACAGATTTTAAATGAAAGGTAAAGAAAGAATATATGATCAAAACATATACTGAAAATGGAGTGACAGGGTGTTAATGAAAGAAAATAACAGTGTGTTGTTAAAGGGTCTGAGAGATAGCTCATTAGTTAACAGCACTGGATTGTCTTCTGGAGTACAGGAGTTCGTTTTCTAGCACCCACTTGGTAGCTCACTACCATTTGTAACTCCAGTTCAAGGAGATCTGACTCCTCCTTCTGGCCTCTGCCTCCTCTAGGCATACAAGTGGCACATAGACATACATGTAGACAAAACATTTTTACACATAAAATGTTTTTTTAAATAGCCTAGTGAAGTTTATAGGCTGAGGTTTAGTTTGAAGACATCTGAATAGTTCCTGTTGGACTTGTAAATTTGGCCTTCTGAATTTGCACAACTTACTGTACTGCTTGGCCCTCAACCACCATGTTACACCAAGCAACGAGTTACATCTTAGTTTTAGTCAGGTAAAGCTTTTGTGTTCTGTGTTGTGGGATCATTTTAAAGGGAAGATGAGTTCAAAGGAAGCAGAGACAGTGTCCCACTTTCCCCTGTTCATTTACATGACTGAACACCAAGGGCTTGCTTCCCTTTTTATGTTCAGGAGCTTGAGTGCCTCCAGGACCATCTGGATGACTTAGCTGTGGAGTGCAGAGACATAGTGGGCAACCTCACCGAGTTAGAGTCCGAGGTAAGTAACTCCCTGGTGGAGGGAGGCTGCCAGCAGCCTGGCCATTTAGCACTTTTGTCTCCATACTCTTGAGAGTACAGTTTCTCTATCACTCAGAAGAACCCAATCAGTTTCTCCCTACTTACTTTATAAAGATGTACATTGTACTGAGTCCTGACTCCTTTTCTCACAGCTCCAGAAGAGCTATTTATCCAGTTAGGTCTTTGGTTTTTCTTCACAGTTAACAGTTATTAGACTTTTTCTCACTTGAGAAAAGACGGGTCCTGCACTTCAGGTCTGAATCACATTTAAAAGCAATATAAGCAGCCATAGTCTCTTATCCTTAAAACTGTTTTAGGGAGGTCGTTTGGTACTGTTTCTATACTTAATAAAGTCCTGGGACTTCCAGTTACACATGAAAGATTGAGTACATATTTATCCCTGTTATATCCTGAAACCTGCTAAAATATAAAACATGAAATTAAAAAGCCTCGTAAGTGTGGAGAATACTGCTCAGAAACTAGAGATCTTAAAAACTCCAAAGAATTTTCATGTTCCAATACTACTGCCAAATATTTATCTTCCTTTTCTTAATTCATCCTCTTCATTTGTTCAAGTTGATATAAAGATCTGCCTGCCAAGTGTGGTGATGCACACCTTTAATGCCAGCACTCAGGCGGCAGACGCAGGTGGATCTCTGAGAGTTCCAGCTGTGGCTACATAGTTAAGACAGGGACATGGACACCTATAGCCTCCTCCTGTACCCCTGGCTTTTGTGAAGCAGAGTGATGAATTGATTTTATCTTCTACAGGATATCCAAATAGAAGCTTTGCTGATGAGAGCCTGTGAGCCTATAATTCAGAACTTTTGCCATGTAAGTGATGTCTGTAGGAACAAGGGTTACTAACAGAATCAAGTTCAGTGAGACTTTGGACCCCAAGGGTGTGGGTTCCTCTCCGTCTTCAGCACACACTACTCTTGAATGATAACCAACTTTAGCAAATAAAAGTTGGAACTGCAAACAAGATGGAGGGATGGGCCACCATCTGGGAACCCTGTTTGATTACAGAGCTTGATTGCAGTTACTGCACTCTGTACATAAGCGGTGTGTGGCTAGTGGCAGTGGACAAGATGACTTCATAAGAAAAGTGTGTGGCTGGGTTGTCACTTCTCAGATTGTGGGAGTGAAGTGCATTTAGTAACCCTTAAGATCTGACAGGCAGGTATAACCCTAACACTGCTGTTGGCATCATAGAAGAAAATAAGGCAGGGTCAGGGTTGTTCTTGCAGCAGATGTTCTTGCTTCATGAATTTTATTCTGCTGAATTGTTGTCTTTCCTGATTTCTCAGACTTGTTTTTGAAGAATTTATGATGTATTTCTTTTTTGAAGGCCTCCAGGGTCACTCTTATTCACATGTTCATGGATGGCACTATAGATTGTATTGTTAATTATTACAAATAAATGTAAATGTGTACTGTCTTTCCCAGGATGTGGCAGACAACCAGATAGATTCTGGGGACCTGATGGAGTGTCTGATACAGAACAAACACCAGAAGGACATGAATGAAAAGTGTGCCATTGGAGTCACTCACTTCCAGCTGGTCAGTCGATTTCCTGTCTTGGCCGTTGGGGGGGATCACTGAAGATCTTCCTGCTTTAGAGCAAAAGCAGTTCTGCCCTTTTAAATGTGACTTTCCTCAAGTGTGGCCGGCACTTTTCTCAGCAACTTAGCATGCAGTGACAATTGAGACACAGTTCTAGAAAACATTCATTATAGAGGGAATAGAGGCAAGCAAGCCAGCAACTTGCTCTGGTTACAGTGCTCATATTAAGTGATACTTAATATCCCTGGGGTCTGTTGTTTTGTGTGACTGTTCAGTGCAGCAACCTAGGTGTGTGTCAGTAGGCTGGACCGAGTCCTTTCTTTTGCTCTACAGTAGTCTTCTCTTTTTTTCTTTGTTTCCCCCACTGTGTGCCAGGGGTTGAACCCAGGCCTTGCCTTATAAACAGTTTTTCACTGAACTAAATCCCTACACAGCATATCTGGCTCTTTTTACATTTTTGATTGTGAACCTAGCCGTTAACAGCTGAGCCATCTCTCCATCCCATCTGGCTCTTTTTAAATCATTCAACTCAGATCTATCATTTGAATAGTGTGGTTGGGCCACACTCCCTGTAATGACAAGAAGCTAGGGAAGTTGGGTATAGCAAGCACTTTGTGCAGGGAGGATGATGAGTCACTCAGCTGAGATTATTAACTGCTTCTCAGAGCGTGCAGGCCACATGCTTGCATTCCATTTTGTTAATGGACTCTCTTCCCTCCTAGAATCTAAACTCTAGTAAAAGATACCAGAAAAAGTACAGTATATATCATGATCTGGGGTGATTCAAGGAAGAAAAATAACAGCAGGGGTTGGGGAATGAAGGGACTACAAGAGGAGATACCAAGATAGAACCTGCAGGAAATGCAATATAAACTATGTGAAGATCTTTCAAAGGACAGGAAGACCCATGTGCTGTTCCAGGGAGAGACATGAGATCTCAGCAGATTGTATGTAAAAGGTCTTATGAACAGGCTGGCCACAAGCCTGCTAAGTAACCATGGGTGACCTTGAACCTTTCCTGTACCATGTCTGTCTCCCAAGTGCTGGCGCCATAGGCGTGTACCACCACACCTTGTTTTTTTGTGTGGTGCTGGAGATCAAACCCACCGCTTTGTACATGCTAGCCAAGTTGCCTCCTTGGCCTGTGATTGTTGTATGTTAAAAACGTTACTCATTGCTGTTAATCAAAACTTGCCGCAGAGCTGATTTTCTTTATTATCTTCCAGGTACAGATGAAGGATTTCCGATTCTCTTACAAGTTCAAAATGGCCTGCAAGGAGGATGTGTTAAAACTTTGTCCCAATATAAAAAAGAAGTATGTATCTCTTGATTTGTATGTAATTGATTCATTCTGCTTCCCAAACCTCCCTCAGCTCCTGAATGAGTATTCCCGCTGTCCTGCAGCAATGGTCCAGAGGCCTCCTGTGTCTCTCTTTGGTAGTGCATCAAAACTCTGCATTGTCTGCACAAACCATAGCCACAGCTGCCTACAGCTGTGCTTCTTCATGGGTGCTCTCAAAAGAAAAGCCCCTGGAGTGTGGGAATACCTTTAATTTTTTTTTTTTTTTTAAATATCTCTAGGTTCAGACTGCCTGTCTGAGCCAGGTGTAGGAAGTACTGGGAAAGGGAAGTTGCTGAACCAGCTTCTTCCTGCATCACCCCAGTGTGTCATCTTGGCAGGGAAGCCACACAGGCCTCACGGAAGTAGCGCTTTAGGAAGGAAGTAGATCGCGACTGACTTGGGAATTAATCTGAATGAGGAAACTGATAAGCTTTGACAGCACAGGTGCCCAGATCTTACACATTGTTCTTGAGGGGAAGACATTGCTAGAATACATTTCCCTTCCACGACCAAGTTTCCACTTGGACAGTTTTGTCTGTTTGTTTTTTGCTTTTTTTACCTGTACCTTTAGTGAATGTTTCACATTGTGTGAATATTAAGAGTACCATTCTTTCTGTGGTCACATTGCTTTTAATAAACAAGTATTGAACTGTCCTATCATATATGACCTCTGTTCCAGTCAGAACTGTAATCATCATTCAGGCTATTGCCTGACTGTATAACCTTTTCCCTATACCTGTATACCGATGACAAAGTTTAATTTATAATTAGGCACAGCAGGAAAATAAAAGTTACTAATTATATGGCCAGTTGGGGTGGCTCATGTCTCTAACCTCAGAACTCAGGAGAATGAGTAAGAAGACTAGGAGGTCCATGCCATTCTGGAATACATTGTGAAATGAGACCCTGATTGTTTTTTTCCTTTTAAGAAAAAATTAAAACAATATATTAAAAGTTATATGAATATAGAGCTGGGAGATGGTGGCGCATGCCTTTAATCCCAGCACTCAGGCAGAGGCAGGAGGATCTCTGTGAGTTCAAGGCCAGCCTGGTTTACATAGTGAATTCCAGGAGAGCCAAGACTACACAGTGAAACCCTGTCTAGGGAAAAAAAGTTATATAAATATATATATATATATATACATGGTATATAGCTCTATACATAACAACCTCAGCATACTTTTTCCCCTTTTAAATTCATAATTTTCACCTTTTTATTCAATTAAATTGAGGTGGTTGTTAGTGTTTATTTAGCATATCCAGATTGCCAATGTCACTACTTCTAGTCTTTTTAAGCCATTGTTAATAAGGGGGACAGTTAAACTACTGGAAACAACAGCAATGAGGCTTACAAGACAGATATTTTTAAAACAGCATATATATGTTCATATATCTACACACACACATATACATATATATGTATGAATACAAATTCTGCATAAATGGCATGGCCCCTACCCCTGTTCCAGCCCAGTGCTCTGGCAATCACCCCACTCAGACAGTCTCATGCCTTCTTCCACGGCAGGGTGGATGTAGTGATCTGCCTGAGCACGACTGTGCGCAACGACACTCTGCAGGAAGCCAAGGAGCACCGGGTGTCACTGAAGTGCCGCAAGCAACTCCGTGTGGAGGAACTAGAGATGGTAAGGCTTCCAGAAAGGGCAGGACCAGGTTAGTCAGCTGCAGACGACAGGGACAGGGAGATGGTTTCTGCAATTGTGAAGATAAGACATGAGCAGTTGAAAGTGTTTCCATGTGTCATTAGCATCTTCTGTACTGTTTTGAGTTTCCTTTTAAATGATAGAACATTTTTTACCACACACCACTGCAAGCCAAACCAGGATAGACTCAAAGTGAAGTCATTGCAGTCATTGGATCAGTCCTGTCCTCAAGGACAGAAGGTCTTTCCTGTCCACTCAGCTGTTCTTGGCATCAGTTTCATCCTCAGGCTGATCCTCTGTGGCTGCCTGAAACAACTGAATTGCCTACTTCACTTTTTATCTCCAGCAAGAAAGGGGGGAAAGAGAAATCTCCCTTCACCTGGAAATAAAACCCTTTCCTTTAAATGATTGTGTCAGCTCGGGGGCTGTGCTTGCTCCCCTCAGGGCCCGTCCAAGACAACTGGGGAGGGGAGGATGAGGGGACACTCAACTACTTGTATGAAGCATGAGACATGGGGTTGCAAGTGAAGTCTTACCTTATGAGTTAGTGTCTTGTTCACACTTCTGTCACCTATAGAAGTCGCTAGTCAACATATAAGGCTATAAAAATTTAACATCTCTTGGGGACTAGAGAGATGGCTTAGTGGTTAAGAGCACTTGCTGCTACTCTTCTAAAGGACCTGGGGTCAGTTCTCAGCACCCAGGGCAGGTATCTCATGCCTGTTTGTTACTCCATTTTCAGGGCATCTTGACACCTCTGGCCTCCTCCTCACTCGTGCACATACCCACATGCAGGCACACATAACTACATTTAATTTAAAACAAAGCAAATCTTTAAAAATGTATATGTTGATGTCTCCTGCTTAAAATCCTCTCACTTCCCACACTGGCTCCCTCTCTTGCAGACAGAGGACATCCGCTTGGAACCTGATTTGTACGAAGCCTGCAAGAGTGACATCAAGAACTACTGTTCCACGGTGCAATATGGAAATGCTCAGGTAACGTGTTTTTGTTTTTGTTTTTGTTTTAATTTTCAAGACAGGGTTTCTTCTGTGTAGCCCTGACTCTCCTGGACTAGACTCGCTTTGTAGACCAGGCTGGCCTTGAACTCACAGAGATCCGCCTGCCTCTGCCTCCCAAGTGTTGGGATTAAAGGCGTGTGCCATCACGCCTGGCTAGATTACATTTTTTTAAATTACAGTCAAGTCAGGGTACCATTACAAGTAGCCAGTTCCTCACTGGTGAGACAAGAGCCACTCTAACCTAATCACTTTTAATTATCCCCTTTGGCTGTCCCAGAGAGCTTTTCCCAGTTTGTCCCCTGCACACTCCTCTGTATCTGCTCTGCATCTGGTCTGCTTAGGAAGCTGCTGGTGTACCTTTAGGTGTTTCCTCTGTATGGCTTCCCCAGTAACTCCACATCTGGTTTTCACCCAGTGTTCTACTACACAGGTTTCTTAGGATCTTGTGAATCCTGGGTTAGCACACTCCTACTGAACTACATCCTTATTCCTTTCTTCCCTTTTGTAATTAGAACTGTATTAATTGTTCAAAATAAAGTGTTTTGTGACATTTTAAAAAATTATTTATTTTTTATGTGCATTGGTGTTTTGACTGTATGTATGTCTGTGTGAGGGTGTCAGATCCCCAGGAACAGGAGTTACAGTTAAGAGCTACTGTGTGGGTGTTGGGAATTGAACTTGGGTCCTCTGGAAGAGCAGCCAGTGCTCTTAACCGCTGAGCTGTTCTGCCTGGTTCTCGAGACCCCAAAGACCACCCAGGAGTCAACTCTGATGTAAATACATGAGGGTTGCTTATTCAAGCTCAGAGCTTGGACTCTCAACACTCACTGACACAGCAGTTTGAGTTGAGAGCCCCCCAGATCCAAAAGTACAGAGTTGATATAGAGACTCAGACAAAGAAGCAGGTTCTTTACCATATGATTGGATGACATTTGGGTAACTAGTCATGTCCATTTCTGATTGGCTCATTGTTACTGACTAACCAGCTGAGGTCAGCTTGACTATCAGAAAGTTTGTTTAGACTTTTTGGGTGCTTTCTCAGAGTGAGCTGTCTGGTGATGAAGAGGGAACACCCCGGAATGCAAGGTCAGGTACATTTTGTTGTTCTGGAACTGGAGGTCAGCTCTGAGTCAAACTTAGTACAAAATGGAATCTGTTTTTCAAGATGGATTCAGTCAGGCTCCACAGAGCCATCTCTCCAGCCCCCATCTTGTGACATTTTTATATGTGCATATTACATACCTTGGTTGTATTTATTCCTTTATTCAACTCTTACTGCCTACTCATGATCTGCATCCTCTTTCCTGATAGCCCCTGACACAGGAATTTTTGTGTGTTTGGTTTTTAGGGCAGGTCTCATGTTCCCTGGCTAGCCTCAGACTCCCTAGGTAGCTTAGGGTAGGTGGTCTTCAACTGCCAGTCCACCTGGCTTAACCCACCTTGCCCAGCACTGCAGGGAAACCTGTATTAGACATCAAGTGAAATCACCATAGGGCTTTTTTAAATACACAGAAACAAATCCCAGAATCACCAGGGATGAAATACAGGTTTTCGTGATTTTTAAGTGTTGTTTACTCAGCTGCCAAGGTCCTTGGCATGGTTCTTTACCCTCTCTGAGATGCTTTCTTCCCTGTCTTGTGTCTACAGTTGCCAAGGCAAAGTCTGAGTTCTTTGTTTCTCTCTCTTTCTCTTTTTGGTTTTTAGGGACAGGATTTCTCTGTGTATCCTTGGCTCTCTTGGACTCAATCTGTAGACCAGGCTGGTCTTAAACTCACAGAGATCCGCCTGCCTCTGCCTCTCTAGTGCTGGGATTAAAGGCATGCACCATCACACCCGACTTGTTGCAATTTTTTTTTTTTTTTTTTGTAGTTAATCATCTTTCTGTTAGGTTTGAGTTTTCTTTTTGATGATCTATAATTTTGGTGGAAATGAGACCAGGCAGGTTCTTGTTCTTTATCATGGTGGGCACTTGTTAGAATAGAGTCTTCCTCTGGGTGACATTTTTTCAGAAACTGCTTTGCTTTTCCTTTTTCCCAGAATTCCCATGGACAGGTTATGTTGAAGGTCTGTCCCCAGTGTCCTTTCCACTTTTTCTTAGTGCTTTCTAATCTTGGCTACTTTGTGTTGCATTTGAGGTAAATGCTTAGCTTACCCAGGAAATTGTTTATGGTTACCCAGCTTGATAACCATTCTTCAAGTCTCTCTTTTTTGGGGGGGGAGTGTTTTTTGTTTGTTTGTTTTGAGACAGGGTTTCTCTATGTAACCTTGGCTGTCCTGGAACTCACTGTGTAGACCAGGCTGCCTCAAACTCACAGAGGTCCATCTGCCTGTCTCTGCATCTCTACTGCCAGAAAATTCTCTGGTTTGAGTTTTTTTGTTTTTGTTTTTTGTTTTTTTGTTTTTTTAATTCTCTTGTTCTTTAAAGAGTGCCATTGTTTTTTGTTTTTGTTTTTTTAAGACAGGATTTCTCTGTGTATCAGCCCTGGCTGTCCTGGACTCACTCTGTAGAGGAGGCTAGCCTTGAACTCACAGAGATCACCTGCCTCTCCTGGAATTAAAGGCATGCACCACCACACCAGGCAATCACAGACAACTGTGAACTGCCATGTGGGTGCTGGGATTTGAACCTGGGTCTTTTGGAAGAGCAGCCAGTGCTCTGAACCTCTGAGCCATCTCTTCAGTCCTGCTTTTTCATTTCTTAAATCTCTCCTTCTTTTCATAACTATTATTCTAGATTCTTGTTTATCATTTTCTTCTATATTGTTCCTAAGACATTACATCTATTTTTGTATTTTTCTTTGAGTAGTCTGTTACTTTTTCCCTTCAGGTTTGAGTCCTTGGGTTATGTATCATTTCTTAAGGTATCAGTGTGCTTTAACTCATTGATGGTTCTTGGTTGTGCCTCAAGTGCTTTAGAGAAGTTTCATGACTTCATGCTGCAGCCCTGGCTTGGTACTGCTTCCTGTCTGCTTTCCTTGGTTATATATTTTCATATCTAAGCATTTGGTGTAGTGAGGAGATTACTTCAATATACACTTACCTGAAAAATCCATCCCATGACATTTTTAAGTGCCAGTCAACCTTTTCTGTCATAGCTTTGCATAGTTTGACCTCAGAGACGTTATTTGTCATGGAGGATTGGGTCCAATTCATACTTGGCATCTAACAGTATTCTTATAAATAAGTGTTGAGTTTAGTTAGATCTCTAGACCTATATCTGCTCTCTAGTCAGAGTAGTCAGATGTGTGCTCCATGAGGAATCCTGACAAGAATGGCTCCAGAAGGCAGAAGAAACCAGTAAAACCTAAGTAGGTTCCCCTGTAGATTCCAATACAGGCTGCTAATCACCCTGAATTTTTGTCATTTGATCCACTGTTGGCTCAAAGGTTATAAATCTATGAGTACAATTCTCCTTAATGAGAAAGTCCTTACTCCTAATGTCTGGAATGTGAAACAAAAGGTCCTGGAGTAGAAAAACAGTGTAGTGTCATACACTGAACTGAGTGCTGCAGTCAGAATAGATGATTCTCAAACCCTGAAACACTTTCTAACCCAACCATAACTCTTACATTATACATAACTGCCAATAGATGAACTATCAGCCCATGATAAACTTCCTAACTCAGCCGTAATGCTTACATTATAGATTATTGAATGTCTGAAGGAAAACAAGAAGCAACTGAGTACCCGTTGCCACCAGAAAGTGTTTAAGCTGCAGGAGACAGAGATGATGGACCCAGAACTGGACTACACGCTCATGCGAGTCTGCAAGCAAATGATTAAGGTAAAGGGACAAGAGCGGCCTACATGACAGTAACAGCATGAGCCCCTCTTCTTGTGTCCTGTTCAGCACAGCCAGCATGCTGACGCCCTCAGCACAGTCTGCAGTCCAGTAGCATTGTCTTCACCTGGTAACTTGTGGATTCCTGAGCCCCCAGAATCTTGACGGGTGGAACAGAGTGTCCATTAGCCCTCCAGGCAATGTGGATGCTGCTCATGTTGGGAAATCGCAGAGCTGAACTAAGCAGCTTGCACTGACCAAAGCAATAGGTAGCCAGGGTGGGTGGGCTGAGAAGCCACAGTGCAGTGTCCTCATCAGATCATCTCCCACACTCAACATGTTACTTTCTTTTCAAGATTTTAAAGTCTTATTGTAGCCAGGTGTGGTGGCGCACGCCTTTAATCCCGGCACTCGGGAGGCAGAGGCATGTGGATCTCTGTGAGTTCAAGGTCAGTCTGGTCTACAGAGTGAGTTCCAGGACAGCCAGGGCTATTACCCTGTCTTGAAAAACCTTAAAAAAAAAAGTTTTATTTTCTGTGTATGAATATTTTGCCCATGTGTGAATGGGCACCATATATGTACCTGGGCCACTGAGACCAGGATAGGGCACTGGGTTTCCTAGAACTAGAATTGTGGGTGCTTGGGAGCCACACCTCTGCAAGTACAGCAAGTGCTCTTAACCACTGAACCATCTCTAGCCTACAAAATGTGTTTCTAGTCTGTACATCCTTTTGCTTCAAATAGTCCTCCAGAGAATGTTTTTTGGTTTTGGTTCTTCAAGACAGGGTCTCTCTGTGTGACTTTTGCTGTCCTAGAACTTGCTCTGTAGATCAGTCTGGCTTCCAACTCACAGAGATTCCCCTGCCTCCTGAGTGCTGGAATTACAGGTGTGCGCCACCACTGCCTGGCTTACAGTGCGTTTTTTTTTTTTTTTTTTTCTTTCCAAGACAGGGTTTCTCTGTGTAATAGCTCTGGCTGTTCTGGGCTCACTTTGTAGACCAGGCTGGCCTTGAACTCACAGAGATCCACCTCCCTCTGCCTCCCTGCTTCTGCTGGGATTAAAGGCGTGCGCCACCATGCCCAGCTCCAATGAATTTTCTTAACCCATCAATATATACAAAGAAATTAAACTTAAGGAAATGCAAAGACACTTTAATAGCACTCATCATGTCAGCTTTCCTTTAAAGTAACTGATCCTATCAGTAAACATCAGTGGGGATTTAATATTTTTTGATTTGTATGTTTGTGCATGCATGTACCAAAGAAAATGGGGAAGGGAGGGAGAAAGAACACAAACAGTAAAACAAGCAAGAGTGACCTGGTGATGAAGGATCCTAACCAGAGTTTGAGGCACTGTGAGCAGACATGTAGGCTAACAAGTAGACTCGGAGCTCATGACTAGCCTCAGACTGAGCTCTGAGTTAAGGACAGTAATAAGTATATAGGGCCTAACCTCACATGTTTGGTAGATTATAGCCCCTCACTTAAGATAAAACCACATGTATCTTTACCCTAAATCCCTGTTGTCATTGGTTAATAGTTATTAACTATTAACTATATATACTACTAACTATAATACTAACTAGTCCTAAATTCTGCCACTGTGGTTGGGCAGGTAAGGTTTGAGGCCTGGATGGCACCTTGTACAATATTCATACTCACACAGTAATTGCACTGGTGAGATGGTCTGTACTATAACATAACCCATGCAGAATATAACCAAGGTTTGCAGAGGGAAATGTGAGAACTGCAGGAAAGCCGCTTGCTGATGCTTAGCTGTTCCCTGTTTGCATCAAGCGATGCCTTTGACTTGTGCTTGGTGAACTCCCAGGTAGCCGTGTAAGCAATCACAGACAGACTAGTTCCCAACTTGAGAGAGCCACTTTCCATCTAATCTTGGCTTTGGTTTTGTTTGTTTTTTGTTTTTCAGCGGTTTTGTCCAGAAGCAGATTCTAAAACTATGTTGCAGTGCTTAAAGCAAAATAAAAACAGTGAATTGATGGATCCCAAATGTAAACAGATGATAACCAAGCGTCAGATCACCCAGAACACAGGTACCATCTTGTCTCAGCTCTCCTGGTCCCATTGAGTATTAGCCCAAGTAGAACTGGCAGGAGATGTTGTTACCTGAACAGCTCGCATGTGAGCAGGATACCATCCTTCTTTGGAGGGTATCCAGAAAAATAGAATGGAGGTCATGGGAAGGGGGCTCAAAATCTGCTCTTAAAAAACATAGAAAAGGGATCAGCATTAGTGTTCCTAGGAAAGGAAATACCAGGGATTTATTCAAACTTCATGAGCACAGTCAATCATTTTCAGAAGGAGAATTTCAACGCTTCACTGGGAATCCTTATAGATTAGTGGAAAAAAGTGTTAGATATTTTTTTCATGATGCTTTCAAAAATATCTATTATGGGCAAGTTTCTGCTCTCTGGTTGATTTTATTTATTTGACTATATTTTATTTTTTAAATTTTATTTATTTATTTTGGTTTTTCAAGACAGGGTTTCTCTGTGTAACCCTGGCTGTCCTGGACTCACTTTGTAGACCAGGTTGGCCTTGAACTCACAGAGATCCACCTGCCTCTGCCTCCAGAGTGCTGGGATTAAAGGGGTGTACAACCACGCCCGGCCATTACAGACAGCTGTAAACTGCCATATGGTGCTCGGATTTGAACCGAGGTCCTTTGGAAGAACAGCCAGTGCTCTTAACTGCTGAGCCATATCTCTAGCCCCTTGACTTATTTTTTAAATATTTGACCACAGATCCATGTAAAACTGCTGCAGATCTGAAGGGTTCCTGAGAACCAGTGAAGTGCTCTTGAAGTGAGTTAGTTGGAAAATAGGTGTGGTCGCACACACACTTAATTCTAGTGCTAAGAGGTTAAGGCAGGAAGATTGTGAAGTTCGTATTGTCTCAGAAAATGTGACTAGCAGGCCTGCCACTATGCCTTTCCTGTTTGAACTGCAGAGCTCCCTCTGACTTAACAAACTGTTGTTTTTACTCTAGATTACCGCTTAAACCCCGTGCTAAGGAAAGCCTGTAAAGCTGACATTCCTAAATTCTGTCATGGTATCCTGACTAAGGCCAAGGATGATTCAGAGCTAGAAGGTCAAGTCATCTCATGCCTCAAGCTGAGATACGCTGACCAGGTACACTGGCGGGCTTTCTGTAGAGCCGTATTGATGAGCATTTTCTCTGTGGACATCACTAGCATACTCCTGTTGTCCTAGGCCCTTTTTATGCCTTCCTCAAACTGGGATGTAGAGGTCGGGTAAAAACCTGATGCTCTCAGGTGCGCTGATGTGTCTGTCCCTCCTTTGTCATCTCTAGCGCCTGTCTTCAGACTGTGAGGACCAGATCCGCATCATCATCCAGGAATCTGCTCTAGATTACCGCCTGGACCCTCAGCTCCAGCTGCACTGCTCAGATGAGGTAGGCGATGGTGCAAAGGAGAGCTTCCCATAAGAGCTGACAGGAGGAGCTAGCATTCTTTTTGTGCTTTCTTCCTAACACAGGGTCACTTACAGTCCTGTCTCATAGGTTAGACTTCCAGGTTCTACAGAACACTGACCCAGACTTGGCATTAGTTTGTTACTCTACAGTATTGCTTCCACACTTCACTGTTGAACAAGAACATTCTTTATTATTACTTCTACATGTAGTGTGATCCTCCCTTATTATTCTGGATGGCCATTCAGAATCCTTCAAGACTTGCCAGAAAAATAAAAGTGCTCTCCTAATGGATGTAAATGTCCTTGGAAGTTACTGGTCTTCTCAACTAGAGAAGGCCACCTGGGACTGGAGAGATGGCTCAGTGGTTAAGAGCACTGGCTATTCTTCCAAAGGATTCAAGTTCAAATCCCAGCACCCACATGGCAGTTCACAGCTGTCTGTAATGGCCAGGCTTGGTGGCACATGCCTTTAATCCCAGCACTCGGGAGGCAGAAGCAGGTGGATCTCTGTGAGTTCAAGGCTAGCCTGGTCTACAAAGTGAGTCCAGGACAGCCAGGGCTATACAGAGAAACCCTGTCTCAAAAAAAAAAAAAAAAACCTGTCCAAAGAAGGTTGTTTATTCTCTTCTCTGAAGATTGTGTTTGGGAATTCTGTGAGTTCATGTCACGTGCAATGAGCATCAGCTTGTAAATTTGAACCAGGTGTTAGGTGTTTTTCTGCTTTTAGGTTTTACTTGGCTGTTTGACCTTCCTCCTGTGGAATTACAGAGTAGCCTTTGTGAAGTTCTGGAACAATGTGACGCATTTTCAGAATTGACAGTGTTGGAACTGTGAAAGAACAGATCTTGGGAGTCTGGTGTCAGGTGCAGATGGGAGGAGGGCACACTCCACTAGGAAGCTGTTAACTAAACCTCAGGCATGTATTTGGAAGAGTCAACATTGATATATTTAGAGGACCAGGTTTCTGAAGACAGTGGCATTGTCTTAACTGTCCCTGAGAAGCAGGACATTCAGGGTCAGTGACAGGCACCATGTTTCCAAGGGTGGTTGAGCAGGGTTAGTCTTCTCTGGGAAGCTAGTTGTTACTCAGCAGGGTGGCCTTGTTTTTTTGTTCCCTGAGTAGATTGCCAACCTTTGTGCTGAAGAAGCAGCAGCCCAGGAGCAGACAGGCCAAGTGGAAGAGTGCCTCAAGGTGAACCTGCTCAAGATCAAGACAGAGCTGTGTAAGAAGGTACCACAGCGCATCCTTGCCTCATCCTCCTTTTCTCTCTTTACTTTTGGCTTCACTCCATTATTTATTGGCAGAGAGGCGTAGATTACATGGTCAAGGACCGTATTACAGTTTGGAAAGAGGTAACAGCACAGAATGCTGGATAGGAAAGCTTATGTTTGGGATTTGATTTGGTTTGGTTTGGTTTGGTTTTTTGAAATGGAGTTTCTCTGTGTAGTCCTGGCTGTCCTGGAAACACTCTTTAGACCAGGCTGGCCTCAAACTCACAGAGATCCTTCTGCCTCTGCCTCCCAAGTGCTGGGATTAAAGGCCCAGGTTTCTTTTTTTTTTTTTTTTTTTTTTTTGGTTTTTCGAGACAGGGTTTCTCTGAATATCTCTGGCTGTCCTGGACTCGCTTTGTAGACCAGGCTGGCCTCGAACTCACAAAGATCCGCCTGCCTCTGCCTCCCAAGTGCTGGGATTAAAGGCGTGCGCCACCACCGCCCGGCAGGCCCAGGTTTCTAAAAACGGTGACATTGTTTCATCTGTCCATGAGGAGCAGGCCCATTCAAAGTCAGCTTGGATTTGGTACCAACCAGCTCCTACCATTCCTCAAAATGTGGACTCGAATACTTTTAACAGAGAAGAAATTTACACTCTCACTTCTCCCTTTTCTTTTCTTCCTTTTAATGTTTTAATACCAACTTCTCAGTAATCAAACACAAGCTGGGGGTGGAGAGTTCAAGGCCAGCCTGATCTACAGAGTAAGTTTCAGGACAACTAGGGCTACACAGAGAAATCTGTCTCAGAAAAAAAAAAAAAAAAAAAGGACAAAAGTAAAGTAGAATATTTTATAAATACAAAATGTACCCTTATTCAGTTGAGAAATTAAGTCTTTTTTTTTTTTTTCCAATTGTGTGTATATATTGTCTGCATGTGGGTAGGTGCACATAAGTGCCAGGTGCCCAAGGAAGCCAGAGGTATTGGGTACTGTGAGTGCTAGGAACCAAACCCCGGTCCTCTGGAAGAGCGACAAGTGTTCTTAACCACTGTGCCATCTCTCCATCCTCTTGATTGAGAAATAGAATTCCAAAGCTAAACTTGTAGGCTGTATTATTAGAATTCTCAATCATCAATCTAATTTTTGAATTTCACATTGTTCAGGTTTCTTAAAGTAACAGAATAACTATATCAAGAAAATACTTTAAAATAATGTAGCATAACAGAATGCCAAGAATCCCTGCCTGATCATTCAATCACATCATACTGTCCTTAGCTTTCCTTATCCCTGACTGAATTCCTCAGAAGAGTTAGTCTGCATTCTATGCATATCTGGCCATATGACCACCCACCTATCCCAGAGTAGTTTCTAGTTCACCGTCCCTCTTTGGTCTGTTTGTTTGCATGTTCTGTAGAGTATTACAAGCAACAGATTGGATACATTTCCTCTTCAAAGCTCTCTCCACAATGAACTTACCTTTTCAGGAAGTGTTAAACATGTTGAAGGAAAGCAAAGCAGACATCTTTGTGGACCCAGTTCTTCACACAGCATGTGCCTTGGACATTAAACACCACTGTGCAGCCATCACCCCTGGCCGCGGGCGTCGTGAGTAATGTTTGTTCACTCTGTCCCTTTCTGGACTTTCTGGGGAGGAACAAAGGCTACCTTTGAGTTACCAGTTGTAGCTACTCTGTTCTGTGGTGATAGGCCAGCCATATACAGAATTTCCTGTATTTCTGCTTGATAGTAAAGCTAGGCCTTGGTAGCCATGAATTTGGGAATAATTTTGCAAGTTTGAACTGACCAGAGCCAAAGATTTCTGTGAAAACAGAAATTTGAATTATTTATTAGGGAATCAAAAATTCAGTTACAGCTAGGTATAGTGCTGTACGCTTTTGATGTCAGCACTTGGAAGCAGAGAGAGGCAGATCTCTTTTGAGTTCAAGACCATCCTAGTCTATATAGAGGGTTCTGGAGAGCCAGGGCTACATAGAGAGACCCTGTCTTCAAAAAAAAAGTTTAATCACTGTTATTCCCTCTTTTCCCCTTTCCTACACTGAGCATCCCAGGGGCCATAAAAGGTACTATGGCAACCCCTTAGTATTTGAAACCCAGATGATAGGTAGCTTGTTTCTGAGCCAAGGATACCCAATGAAAATAAGAGGTGTTGGGCTGGAGAGTTGGCTCAGCAGTTAAGAGCACTGGCTGCTCTCCCAAAGGACCTGGGTTCAAATCCCAGCACCCACATGGCAGTTCACAGCTGTCCATAATTGCCAACCATGGTGGTGCACACCTTTAATTCCAGTACTTGGGAAGCAGAAGCAGGTGGATGGATCTCTGTGAGTTCAAGGCTGGTCTACAAAGTGAGTCTACAACAGTACACAGACCCTGTTCCTCCCCAAAAACACAAACAAACAAAAAACGAGGTGTTAAGAGATCTGGGGGAGGGCCCGGCGTGGTGGCACACTCCTTTAATCCCAGCACTTGGGAGGCAGAGACAGGTGGATCTCTGTGTGTTCGAATTTGAGGCCAGCCTGGTCTACAGAGCAAGTCCAGGAAAGCCAGGGCTGTTACACAGAGAAACCCTGTCTCAAAAAAACCAAAAACAAAAAGAGATCTGGAGCAGCTGACAATTGGAAACCACAGTCCTCACCAACAAGATCTTGATAAAGATGCCTAGAAAGAATTTGACTTTGTTTATCCTGAAGAGTTGAGTTCTCAGATGCTTGGGAACTGTCTCCCCAATTTTAAAGAATTGTTTGTGTACGGTTACAGATTTGTTACTCATTTGCTCCCACAGAGATGTCCTGCCTAATGGAGGCCTTGGAAGATAAGCGGGTGAGGTTGCAGCCAGAGTGCAAAAAGCGCCTGAATGACCGAATTGAAATGTGGAGTTACGCAGCAAAGGTGAGACCCAGGGAGCCTCCGACATGGCAGCCCCTCTCGCCAGCTTCATCTCTATGGCATATGCCACTGGTGTTATCTTTGCTACAAATCTAGCAGTCGCTATATTCCAAAGATCAGGCCAGCCTGCTTTACATAGCGAGTTCCAGGCCAGCCAGGGCTATGATGAGCGACACTGTCTCCAAAGGAAAAGAAATGATGAACTCTCCAAATCTGGACTGTGCATGAACTCAGAACTACCATCCCCCTTGCAGCAGACTAGGTTTGCAAAGCTTTGTGCTCAGTTTCCCAGGGCCCAACACTAAAAGGTTGTCATCCATCAGCAGTCAGCCCTCCCTTCAGTCCTTTCCAAGGGAGAAACCCACCTGTGGAGCCACTGTCACCTTCCTGTACTGTTTTCCTCTCCTTTGAGCTGCTCAAGTTGTGGCTGAGTGACTTAATGCTAATCGTGTGCTAGCGACTCTTACTAGTCTTATACCTAATTCCCTTCCCTGTTCTTACATACATGTCATGAACATAGATGCCACCCAGGTTTCTCTTGACCACGTGCTTCCTGGATGATACTCAAAAGAACAGTTTTATGTGCACTTAGGAAGCCTTTGGTCCTGATTCTGTCATACTACGTACCACACTGATCCATTGGCAGATGCAGTGGGACTTGAGGATGAAAAACAGTTAAACCATAAATGTCCACAGATTGTGTGTGGTAAAGCATATTCTCTATAAGTTTTTCAGAGATTTCAACTCATGATTATACAATGTTTTTTGATGTGAAATTAGTTGTAATGTAGTGGTTAATAAGTAAAGTCAAAAATAAAAAAAAACTTGATAGAGGCCAGTGTGGTGGTGCAACAGAATGAAGAACATAAATAGAACTGAAAACCTGTGACAGTTGTGAGGACCCAGACTCCAGAGTGTTCATTGTAATGAGGGAGGAATGAGGTCTCTCTGCTGGGCTGTAAATGTGAAAGCATGCAGAACCCTCACCCAGGCCGGCATCATGTCCACAGCATGAGGACAGGTTAGTCCTCTAACAGTACTTGGGGATGATGGCCGCCTCTGTGTGTCATTCCCTATCTCGGTTTGGGCATGGGACACTTGAGTTTTGTGTGGTTTTTTTTTTTTTTTTGGCTTTTCAAGACACGGTTTTTCTGTGTAAACCTGGCTGTCCTGGACTCACTTTGTAACCCAGGCTGGCCTTGAACTTGCAGAGATCCACCTGCCTTTGCCTCCCAAGTGCCGGAATTAAAGGCGTGCACCACCATGCCTGGCAATTACAGACAGCTGTGAACTGCCATGTGGGTGCTGGGATTTGAACCCGGGTCCTTTGGAAGAACAGCCAGTGCTCTAACCGCTGAGCCATCTCTCCAGCCCCATCTTGCAGTTTTATGATCCAGAGAAAGTGCTATAGCTGTGTTGATTTCCTTTCCTCTCTCTCCTTGAACTTAAAGATAAAAATTAAAGTGTACAAGATGGCTGAATGGGTAAAGAGCCTGTTGTACAAACCTAAGGACCTGAGTTCAATCCCTGGAACCTGCTTAAAGATGGAAGGAGTGAACTGACTCACAGAGTACTCCTATGGCCCCACGTGTGCATCATGGTATGTGTGCATTCACATGCATCTTACACATATGTGCACATGCACAAAGTAAGAATAGTAATAATAAATTTAAAAACAAGAAAAGCCAGATGTAAGGACGCACACCAGTTATTCCAGCACTTGGTCGTCAGAGCCAGGTGGACCTCTGAGTTATAGGCCAGCCTGTGCTACATAGTCAGTTCCAGGCAGACAGGACTACAGAAAGAGACCCCATCTCAAAAAGCCAAAAATATTTCAAAAATTTTAATTTATGTTAAGGAAAAAAGATCATTAAACTAGAAAATCAAGGGACAAGTTAGACATAGCTCTGCCACCTACCCAGCACTTCCTCAGAGAGTCAAATTATTGTCTCCTTTTAGGTGGCCCCAGCAGATGGCTTCTCTGATCTTGCCATGCAAGTGATGACATCCCCCTCAAAGAACTACATCTTGTCTGTGATCAGTGGGAGCATCTGCATATTGTTCCTGATTGGCCTGATGTGTGGACGGATCACTAAGCGTGTGACACGAGAGCTCAAGGACAGGTAGAGCCACCTGACCACCAAAGGAACTACCTGCCCAGGGCCCAGTTTGTACAGCCTTCCTGTATAGTACCCTCTCACTTCGCCCTTCTGAAAGGCGGCACCAACACCTACAGCAGAGCCGCATCAGGTGCCCCCCTGCATCTTCCCATCCAGACTTGGTCACGTCCTTGGTGTCCTCCCTTGCTGCATTGGCAGCTGGCTGCTTTGGTGGTACCCTTTGTTGGCGAAGGGTTTACCTGCCTGTAGACAATTCTGCCATACCAACCGAATTGACAATACTTCCAGAACCAACTCACCTGACCTGCAACTCAAATTTTTTTAAAAACAAAAAAAAAAAAAATTTAAAGAAAAAAGTGTATATAGTAGCCCATCTCCTTCAGTGTTGACTCAAGCAGTAGGGTTATTTCCTTCATGTAAATGCAGCAGGTGACAGCAGGACTTGGAGGAGATATGCATATCCAGTGCCTGATCATCAAAATGTCTGGTTCCTCTCCTAGAAGCAGCTTTGGGCCACATCAAGGCAGGGGACTTCAGCAAGTAGTGAGGACACTAAGCAGCCTGCTCTGGGACCTGTTTGCTTCTTCTGCAGTGTGATGCCTTCCATCACCTACCCCAGACGAACCACTGCTACCCACAGTCCCATAGCAACGGGCATTTCTATGATCTCTCACTTCAGTGCAGAGACATAGCCTCCCTGGGTGAATGGCAAGTGGGCTAGGGAGGGAGAAGCTGTGAAGCAGGACTGAGTCCACAGCCAGCAGAGTCCCAGCCTTCATCTCCCTCCAAGATGGGGCAGAGCAGCCTCATTTCTATGGACCTTGCTGAGTGTGGGGTCTTGTGAGGTAGAGAACTTCCAGGTTCTCTACCTCAACAAGAAGTAGTTACTAAGTTGGGGTATGGGACTTCCAAGCTGAGGGCAAGGGTGGCAAGGCAAGGACAACAAGTATCGGACTCACTTTATTTTTTGAGCAACAGTAAAGGCCAGAATTGATGGCTTCTAAAGATTTAGTGTGGTCTCGGGTGTGTGACTGGCAGTGAAGCTTGACTTTCCATACACTCCAGGCACACTTCCCTGAGAAGCTCCTTTGTGCCTCTAGATGAAGGGACATGGAAAGTGATTGCATTAAAAGATGGAGGATTTTCTCAGTTTTTTTTTTTTGTTTGTTTGTTTTTGTTTTTTTCCTATCCATTTACTGCGTGTACCCACTCTAGTAGGCACTGGCTAAATGTTGTATTTTGGTGATTTGTTAACCTTCTATAATCTGAGCTTTACAGGAGCAAGATTCCCAGCCATCTTTTCCTCACTCCTCCAGTGTGAAGATGACAGGGTTGGGGCATAAGAGGGAGGAACCAGGCATTGCAGTTCACCTTTGGTGAGTTTGGGCCGTGGCATCATAGTGGCTGTACAGGAGGGTGGCATGTACAGTAGGAGATATATTTATATAATATATATTTTATTAACCTGTTAGATGTCCACAAAGTATTATAAATCATGTGCCTAAAACTGTACACATAGACCTAGGCCCGTTTGCGACGCCCTCCCTGCTCTGCCTCCCATTCGCACCCACAAGTGCTGCTGCATCTGAGCAGTGTGTGTCTTCCCTGAAGTGTGTTCAGTGCAAGCTGTGTCAGCTGTAGATCAGGGGTTCCAAATTACTCCTTGTCTGACATGACTGACATTCGTTTGAATACTGTGCTTGCCTTTTCTGTTGACAGTGAGTTCCAGGGTCAGCTCTATGTCCCCAGCAAAGGGTAACAGAAGTCAAGGGGATCTGCTTCCTAAACTACCTGGTCCCCTAAGTACTGCTTTTAGGGTCTTCCTGATTCTCAGTAGCTATCCTGGGATTCTTGAGTTGGATGAGACTTAAAACCCCTGCTGTGTAAGCAGCACTCTCCATTGCTAACTGGCTGTACCAGTCTAAAGGTACCCCCGCCTCTCCAGCAGTCTCAGTGTTACATTGGGGCTGATATCCAGAACTGCAAACATTGTTGAAGGTAGCCTGTTGACACCTCTGTGGCTCAGGGTACATTGATGTTCACCATTAG
>CAJQZJ010032054.1:3644845-3688555 GCA_907164525.1 Lophiomys imhausi | reverse complement strand
TGGAATAGGCTGTGTTCTGAGGAGATACATTTGCTTAGCAGACAAGTGGCAGGAACTGTGCCAGTTAGAAAGACAGTGCTCACAGGTCCTGGGTATGGAGGAGAAAGTTAAGCCTGACTAATTTGAGGAGTTACCAGTAGTCTGATCCAGTTTGGTGAGAGTTTGAGAGGCAAGAAGAACAATGAGGCCAGAGATAAACCAGACTGTGAAAAGTTGCACTGTGTGGTAAGGAGTTTTGACTTTTTCCTGCAAACATCATCACCCTGTCACTGGGAGGTTGTGAGGAGGGCTGTGAAATAAGATTTCCATTGTGGAAGACCATTCACCCACTCCTATGTGTGGATTGAGGTGTGTGGGAGAAAGGGGTGCACTAAAAGTAGAAGCTGCAAGCCTAGAAGCTTCCACATATGTTGGTAGAGGATTTGGAGAGAAGTAGATGGATGTGTGTGAGATTTAGGATGTAGACTAGATAGGGGAAGACCCTGAGAAATGACTGGAGAAGAGAGATGAGAAAGGGAGAAACCCAAAGGACACTGGATTTAAGTATGTGGAGCCACTGGGGACAGAGACAGCATAGGAAGGACAGAGGTGAAGGAGGTGTGTTTGCATTTGGATGTACTGGGTTTTCCCTATGGGATCAAGTGGGCATGGCCATTCTGCACTTGATAAACAGAAGCTCAGGGTGCAGGATTCTTGAGTCAGGCCATGCATCATGGTGACACTGAATCACCCTGGGGAAAGATGGGAAGGTTCGGAGTAAAAGACAGGCTCCAGCAAGGGGATGTGAGGCAGGAACTATAGGAAGGAGTAGTCTGTGGTCTTAGTGATACGGTGTGTGAGAGATACCCTCTGAAACCAACAAATTGAGTGGTTTTGGTGAGAGAAGTGTCAGTGCTGTGGTAGGGTCAAGCCCCGTGGAGTGACTGTTAAATGAAGGAAACAAGGCGCACACACGAGATGCTCTGTGTGAGGAAGTCGTGTGCAGAGGGCTGGAGAGATGGCTCAGCAGTTAAGAGCACATACAGTTCTTCCAGAGGACCAAGGTTCAAATCCCAGCACCCACACTCACTTTGTAGACCAGGCTATCCTTGAACTCAGAGATCCACCTGCCTCTGCCTCTTGAATGCTGGGATTAAAGGTGTGTGCCTCCCATGCCCTCCTATACTTTACTGTCTGTCTTTAAGGACATTTCTAGACTTTACCTTGAAGGGGACAATTTGTTTTTCTGTGTAGACCAGGCTGACCTTGAACCCAGAGATCCACCTGCTTCTGCCTCCCAAATGCTGGGATTAAAGGCAAGTGCCACCACTGCCAGGATGAACAGTCATTTTAAAAGCATTTTAGTTTCTCAAAGAGTTTTCTTCTTAGATTTGATAACCTCCTAAATTGTTAAGTTTTTTTGTTTTGGAAGTCATGTAACCCCAGGGTAGCCAAGAACTCAAGAACTTTCTGCCAAATGCTGGGATTTCAGGCCTACGCCAGTATGTACAGTTTAACCAGTTTCTAATTTGTATGGCTGATTGAGAGGAAAGGGCCCCTGTAAAGTAAAATCTTTAGAATGCCTTTATTTCTAGATAACTATTATTTCTTCTTGGAATACTTATCCAATGAGTTTCTGGTTTATTTTCCAGGATGTTACCAGTTTTCCTCTAAGTATTTCCAGCAGTGTGATATTTATTAAAGTTGACTCCCACCCATGCATGGTGAGAGGCATTGTGTCCCCACTGGGCAGGGACATTTGTAATTGTCCATTAAGGTTTTAGCTATATAATTTTAGACTTTTGATATTAGCCATGTCTCAGGCTGGCTAATACCCCTTGTCCCTCTCTTACACAAACATGGGCTTGCTTACGTGCATATGGTAGTGGTTCATGTTCATCCTTACACAGAAGGCATTCTTCTTCCCCACAACCAGGCTGCACAGAGAATTAGCTACGAGCCTATTCTTTCTTATCTGGGTTTTAAAGCCTCACAGGTGTGAATGGTTTTATTTTATCCTCTGAGAAGGCAAATAACATGTTGTAACCAAGTTAAAGGACATCTCACAAGTGGACATGAAAATAGTTATGAAAACATCTTTTTATTCATTTATACACCTAATACATGAAAATCTCAATTGAAATCCAGCCATCTAGAAATAATTCTGGCTATAAAATGCACAGTTACCCCATGGATCAAAGTCAGCTGAGTTTGCTCTTGAGAAAAGTATTTACTCCAGTATCTAGAATGTCCTCAGGACCACCTGCTGACAGGAACAGAAGGGAACTAAATACAAATTTATAGAACTTTATAGTAATTGCACTGGCGTTTTATATCTCTTAAGCATTGACTGGAGAGTTAAGTGTGAACTGGAAAAGCTTTCAGTGAAATGAGCTACAGAACTTTTTATCCCACACCCAGATTATTCTGAGGAAGGAGGGCTATGTGAGGGGATGAGAACCTACAGACTGAACATTCCACCTTCTTACCTCAGTCTGCCCCTGGACATTCTGGAGTGTAAGGCACTAGAACTGGGCTGAGAGAAGTACTCTAAGCTTCAGTTCTTGGTGTGCAAAGGAAATCTTGGCATTTTGATCTTTTGAAACATGATAAAAAATAAATCCTCCTCCTCTGTCCCTCACAGACAAAAAGACAAGGAGGTAGATGTTTCAAAGATTAAAAACAGGTGAATCAAAATATGAAGAAAAAAATATATAATTATTCAAATATGGACAATTGCTTAGAGAAGCCAAGAGTCTTATACAGGGAAATGCTGATGTTCAATAGACTAAGAGGCAAAGGAGTGTGAAACACTCCTTATGAAAATGTGTTGGTACTGTTGAGGGACTACAAGAGAAAGCCCCATATTGACATGAAAATGGGGGCTTACAGATCAGCACCTTGGAGACCAAAAGAAGTGGTGGCAGAGGAAGAGAGGTGTTGCCAAACTAACCCACAGCTCAGCTATAGCTGAGCTCAGACATCACACTTCACCTGCTTTTCCTCAATCTCTGCCTACAGATCTACAAGATGAACATTCTCTAGCATAAGAAAAGTAAACCTGTGCTGTATTGATATTATGCTGCTTATCATTTGTGAGGTGGGGGTGTTGGAAAATGAAAAATGGCATTCTTCATTGTCCTAAATATTCTAAGTCTGTTACCTCAGCTAAGAAGTAACTAACAAATACAAGGATGAAATTAGTACAGAGTGATGGAACTGCTTTTTCAGGGCTAGTACCAATACTATAAGGCATATAATTCACTCTAAGGATGGTGACAAAATTTTCAGATTTTAGCAAATGTGTTCATAAGCTAGAGAACAATTAACCAGACAATAAAAGCGGTGAATTTTCAGAAAGTCAAACATACCTTTTAGCAGTTCCTGCATTTTGTAACTCATACTGGCACTGCTACCCACATCCAAAAGCAGAGCAGTATAATACTAAAATCTACAAATTTGTTTTCACTTTTCTTGAACACAGCAGTCTAGAATACATTTGGTATAGAGGAGAGGCAGGCCAGAGCTAGTGTACTTCCTAACAAAAGCCACGCTGAAGTAGCTATCTATACCCCACTGCTGCACCAGTGGGCTCCTGGAGACCAGACTGAAGCTTGGGTTTAGTTCTGTTAAGTGATCCCCAGTGTTCTAGGACTAATGAGGCCTGTGGGAACCCACAGAAGAACTAGAAATGCAGCAAAGTAGTCTCGCAATGAAAACTATTCAGGCCATTCCCCCTTGTCCCTTTTAGCAAGTTCAGTACATATGTCATGGAGGGTAACTCTGTTACAGGCTTGAGTATGTTTCAGATGACTATGGTAGAGCTGAGAGACAGACTTTGCTTGTGACATTAATAGCTAAGGGGAAAGAAAGCCTTCACAGCCCTGGGAAGTAAATGTGACAAGAGATTATTCCAGAGAATCTGTCTCTTAAAGCTAGCCAGCTCCACAGAGCATGTTATCACACAAAGTAAGCCAAGGTGGCCTCACTGTCCAAGAATTGGAAATGTCACACAACTGAGGATGAACAGTGATTGTTCTTCCTTAGTCCTTCTGGATTTCCAATCATGCCTCTAGAGCAGTGGTTCTCAAGCTTGCTAATGCTGAGAGAGACCCTTTGATGCAGTTCCTCATGTTGTGTTGACCTGCAGCCATAAAATTATTTTCGTTGCTACTTCATAACTAATTTTGCTACTGTTATGAATCGTAATGTAAATATTTGTGCTTTCCAATGGTCTCAGACAACTTGTGAAAGGGTCACTACACACAAGCTGAGAACCACTGCTCTTGACCTAGCATTTCTGTTAACAACCTGCCTGTGTCTATTCCCGAGAGGCCCAGAATGCTCTACCAGCACTAGTGGATCAGGTGTTCCAGGTAAACAACCCCCTCAACTGTCTACGGTGCTTATGACACAAGCATAGAGAAACCTGCAACAAGACAAATACTGCCTATAAGCTCAAAAACCTGATATCAGCAACAGCTAGAATTTCTAACTGAAGACTTAACCAGAAAATTACTGTATGGCTTTTTAAAACAGCAGTTTCCCTCCAACTTAGAAAGGACAGTCAATTAGCTAGAGATTAACAAGTGCAGAAAAGAATCAAAACCTATGCCAAAAATACTCTTGATGACATCTGTATTTGAATAATATACTATTACTGTTTGGGAAGCTATAGGGTTTGTTTTGTTTTTCCAATTTGGAACTAAAGTGGTAATACTTCCAATAGTTAAAGAGCAAATTTGCTGATACTTTTTTGCTTTTGTTTTTGCAGACAGAGTTTCTGTGTAACAGAGCCCTGGCTGTCCAGGCTGGCCTCAAACTCACCAGAGATATGCCTACCTCAGCCTCCTGAATGCTGGGATCTCTAATACAGACAGACTGTATACAAAAGAAAATTAAGTGTTGGTATTATATAGCACAGTCTGTGACATCCAAGTTTCACCTTCAGAAAATATATTGTCACCTCACCTGAAATTGCCATGCTCAGGAGACTGCAAAATTGAGGCTAGCCTGCGCTCCAGTGTGAAACCAGCTCACAAAAAGAAGAAAACAATAGTTGGGGGGGGAGGGCATGGTGGTGCATGCCTTTAATCCCAGCACTTGGGAGGCAGAGGCAGGCGGATCTCTGTTGAGTTCAAAGCCAGTCTGGTCTACAAAGCAAGTCCAGTACAGCCAGGGCTACACAGAGAAACCCTGTTTCAAAAAAAAGAAGAAGAAAACAGCAATTCCACTGAAATGTGTAGTGCATTTGGTGGGTGGGGTACCCCTGTCACTTTCCATTCCAAAGATTCTATCAGGATAGCTGAAGGGTGGGGAGCCTGGAAAGAAAAGATGGAAAGCAGTCTCTGGCCTACACTGTGCTTAAGCTTTCAGATCATCTTTATGTGGCTTGGTTCATGCTAGGGATGTAACGTTGGTGCTCTGGTAGCTCTCTCGATTGCAGTATGAACAGCACAGTTTACTTACTCACCCAAAGCATCCCACCTAATCCCCTCTCCCTCTTCTAAAGGGATAAGAATGAAATGTAGGCTACACAAGGCATAGATAGCTGAGGCTAGAAGTCATCTGAAGAAAATCAAGAAGAGCGAGCTCGCTGACCTATGATTAGCTGAAAGAAAAGCAGCACTCTTCTAACAGTAGGAATTCAACATTTGCTTCACACTGTTCCTGCTGGAAACACAACACAAAAGGCAACATGGTTTTTGTTTTCCTTTCAAATACTGGCATACTTGTTTACTCAGCTAGAAAGCAACCTCATTATACAAAATAACAGAAAATAAAGAAAATTGTAGCAGGTTGTCCTGGTCAAACATCTAAGGACAAAGTTGGGGGGGCAGGAGGTACCAGGTTTCTACTTGTCCCTTTCAAAGAGCAGACCGTGTCCATGTAATCCCTCTCATCGGTGAGGTAGATGGTTAAGAGGTATCAGGTGGCAACCCACAGCACAGTGGAACAGAAGCATCTTCCTGGTTAAGACACAAGTTATTCCCGGGGCTGCATCAGGCACACAGTAATCTACCTAAATTAACAGGTTACTCTGTAAGAATCCCAGCCCAAGGGAAATAATGCACTGTTGCCCTCAGACTTAAATAATACCTACTTGCCTTACAATGAATTTAAATCAGTGTGTTACCTTAACACAACTCCACAAGTGGCTTCTGCCTTCCACTGTGGGAATGTGAGCCTGCTGGAGGGACAAGAGCCTGGATAATTAGGAGGGTAACAGCAAATAAAAGAAAATGGGAGGACAAGAAAGGCTTTCAAGGGAAAAGTTTTTAAGGTAGATCAAATTGAAAAATTAGGAAAGAGGACAAAGGTACCTTCAGTAAGAAGAGAGGGACAGAGGAAAAATTCAGCTCCCAGAATGATGTTCCTCATGGTGAGAGAATGGGAGGGAGGATGTCTTCGCATTACTTCCCATGAAAGTCACTCAGCTCCACATCATCCTTTCTACGCTTGTGAGTGAAAAAAGAGGAGATAGGGTAGAGCTTGGCCTTGGCCTGAAACCAATGTCCTGCAATGTCAATTTCATATTCTCCTCGGTTGATAAAATCTGCTGTCACCACCTGCTCTTCCCCACTGTCCTCAGAAAAATTGTGTACATAACCCAGGCATACATGGCGCTCAAGAGTGTAGCTATAGGCACTGCTGGTGGTCTTGCCAGCATACTTTCCATTCCGGTAAATAGGTTCTCCCCACCAAGGCCACAAGTCCAGGTCTGTGTCGTGGTCATCCAGGATGAACATAGCAAGGCGTTTATACACCCCATTCTGCTTCTGCTGCAGTAGGGCATCCCGACCAATGAAATCTATGCCCTAGGAAAGAAAAACGGGGGAGAAACCCTGAGATACCAGTCTACATGATAGCCCTTGGCATGTAAGGGTGAGGACCGGGTGGATAAGTGCAGTGGAATACAGCACACACATATTGCCTACATTCCTACTGGCTTTTGGGAAATTATGTTTGAGGCACTGTAAAAAGCTGTGTTCAGAGCTAGAGATGGCTGCTCTTCCAGAGATCCAGAGCTTAATTCCCAGCAACTACATGGTGGCTCACAACTAACCACAATGTGACTTGACACTCTCTTCTGGCTGCAGGTGTACATGCAGATAGAGGACTCATATACATAAAATAAATCTTTTTAAAAAAGAAAAAGAGCTGTGTTCACAGTAGAGACACCAAAGAACTTTTGTAACAGCAGAAATACAGGCTTCTGTGAATCACAAGCTTACATGGAACAAAGAATGTTAGATTAGAAAATTACTCAAGAAAACTTGTTAGAGGGATGACAGGATGGCTCAGCATATAAAGGCTCTTACCACACAAGCCTAGAAAGCTGAGTTTGAGCCCCTGAACCCACATAAAGTTGGTAGCAAAGAACCAATTCCACAAAGTTAGAAGTAACCTTGGTGTATTTCCAACAAAAAGCCCTTGTATATGTATGTACCAATGCATATAAGGTGAACAAGCTTAATAGTGATTATCTCTAATTAAAATACAGATCATTTTAATGAGTTATTAACATGCATGTAATATTTTACATCTAGTTATATGCAATGGCCAAAAAAAAATACTATAGCTGGCATGATAGCATACACCTTTAATCTCAGTACTTGAGAGGTAGAGGCTGGCAGATCTTTTAGTTGAAGGACAGCCTAGTCCACATGGAAAATTCCAGGACAGCCGGAATACATAGTGAAACCATCTCAGAAAAGAAAGACAACAAACTACAGGTGTACTGACAGAGAAATGCCCAAATACACTGCTGAAAATAAAGCAAGGTACAAATTTAACACCATCTAGGATAAAGGTGGGCAGGGGAAATCATCCACTGGCATGCTTGCAGCATGTTAACACTCTAGAACAGAAACAACTGCTGCTTCTGAGAAGCCAATGGACACTGGATCAGGTTCACAGGTGGGAAAGACTCTGTGGTTATTATCTCATGAACTACAGTTTTCTAAATAATAATGCCTGGGGCTGGAGAGATAGCTGAGAGGTTAAGAGTTCTTGTAGAGGACCCACCCTCAGTTCCCAGTGCCCTCTTTTGGCAACTGCACTCAAATGGATATACCTCACACAGATATACATTCATACACATAATTAAAAATTAAAAATGGACAGCACTTTCTGGAGAAGGGTCTGAATGGACAAAGCAGACTTTGTCTGGAATATTCTACTGAATCTCCTCCCCTAATACAAGCCAAAAATAGTTTGTTTATTGTTTTGTTTTAAAGATATTTTTAGCCGGGCGGTGGTGGTGCATGCCTTTAATCCCAGCACTTGGGAGGCAGAGGCAGGCGGATCTTTGCGAGTTCGAGGCCAGCCTGGTCTACAAAGCGAGTCCAGGACAGCCAGAGCTGTTAAACAGAGAAACCCTGTCTCGAAAAACCAAAATAAATAAATAAATAAATAAAGATATTTTTAAGTTATAAAGCTGTTATTTTGTTAGCAAAATTAATGTGTGTTTATTTTAGGAAATATGAAAAATACAAATAAACAGGAAAAAAATTTTAAAAAGAATCTATTTTAAGAAAAATTACACAGCTGGCTGTAACATGACTAATTTGAATAAATACTGTGGTACATTAATGAATGACCACAATCTACTAAAAAAAAAAAAAAAAAATACACCAATGTAAACATGGGCTGTCAGGGTATTGGGATTTCATGTGAAGATGTGCAACCCACACATAAGTTTCCTGTCCTGAGGACTCTATTCCTTGTGATTTACTTGATGCTGGCTAGCACTTCCCTGTCTTTCTTGCTCTTCCTTATTTGTTCGGCTCTTCCTAGCCTAGACAGATTATACTTCTCAGCTGAGAGGTACAAGGGAGATCTGGATAAATAGTACCTTCTCTAACTTCACTCGAGACTCTCCTCCACATTCCAGAGGCGTGGTAAGGGTGTTTAAGTCCTGACCCCAGAAGGCAAAAAACTTCTCAATTCGGAGACTACGAAGAGCATAATACCCAGCATTCCGGATTCCATATTTCTGTCCAACACTCATCACCTCATTGTAGACATGTAGAGCATACTATATGAAGAGAAGAAAAATTAGCAACCAGTATACTTTCTAATTAATTGAAGTAGTGTATCCCATTGGTTCTTGGACAGACTGCATTATATAGATTTTATCATTTTTAATGGTTAACAGTTAATTTTGAACAGATATATTCACATTTAAAAATAAAACCTTGGGCTGGAGAGGTGGCTCAGAGGTTAAGAGCACTGGCTGTTCTTCCCAAGGTCCTGAGTTCAATTCCCAGCAACCACATGGTGGCTCACAGCCATCTACATTGAGATCTGCCCGGGCATATATGTAGAGCAAATACTGTATACATAATTAATAAATAAATAAATAAATAAATAAATAAATAAATAAATAACTAAATAAATAAATAAATAAATAAATGTTTAAAAAATAAAAATAAAAATAAAACCTTGATGCTGCTGAAGACTGTTTTCCTGGCAGTTACAAAGCTCAGTGTAGAATACTTGCCTAGCATGCACATAACTCTTGGTTCAGTTCTGGGTAATACACATGCAAAAACAACCTCATACCATATATCAAAGGACAACCTAGAAAAATGTATCATGTAAAAAAAGTACCTAAAGGGGCTGGAGAGATGGATCAGTGGTTAAAAGCACTTGTTGCTCTTGCAGAGGACCTTGGGTTCAACTCCCAGCAATCACATGGCAGCTCACAACCATCCCATCCTCCTCACAAAACTCCAATCTCGGGGACTCGACACCATCCTCTGGCCTCCATGAGTACTGCACACGTGGTGCACAGGCATACGTGTAGGCAAAACACTCATACATATAAAAATCATATATTCAAAATATTTTAAATGAAATATCTAGAAATAAACTAATTTCTCTGCTTCCTGACTGTGGATGCATTGTAACTAGCTCAATTTTGCCACCATAGTTTAACTTACAATACACTGAACCAAAATAAGCCCCACCCTTAAAACAGATAGACAGACAGACAGACAGATCTGTCAGGCTCAGTGGTTTAGGTATTTGTGCCCTCATGTAACGATTTGAGTTTGTTCCCCAGATGCCACAAAAAGACAGAAAAGAACCAATCCTCTAAGTTTATCCTTTGACCTCTACATACATACTATGACACAGGTATGCCCCTCCCCCAACACACACACACTACATAAAACACCAAGGCTGCAGTGTGGTGTAAGAGAGGAAGCCCAGTAAAATGGGAGCTTTCCCAAGTTGGTGCAAGAAGGCAGAGTTAGAGGCTAGCTTGAGCTACAAGCCAGATCTGGTCCTGGGGCGTGGTGGATGGGGAGGTAGCATGATCAAAAGAAAGATAGGACCAAAAAACCCCAGGAAACATCTACTCTGACTTATTATGTGACACCTATTTCCCTATGGGATATAAAAACTTTACAAGGAAATCTCAGGAATACACAATATTGGATAGTGTTAAGTGCTACAGAAAAAAAAAATACAAGGAGAGAGGAAGATAGCTTTAAATAAGGTCTCAGAAGTGATATGGCTGGACATGGTGGTGCATGCTTTTAATCCCAAGCAGAAGCTGATGGATCTCTGAGTTCGAGGCCAGCCTGGTCTACAGAGTGAGTTCCAGGACAGCCAGGGTTACACAGAGAAACCCTGTCTCAAAGGACAAACAAAAACAAAACAACAAATAATAAAACATGTAACCCCAAAAGGTGCTAAGAACTCCCTTCCCCGTCTTTGAATTTATTTGCATATGCATCAAAATTACATTTTTGAAATTAGTAAAAATAATACTACTATATTAAATTATTGTTAGTTGATTGGAACTTGTTACATGTTGATCAGTTTTTATCCACATAACTGCTTTCATACGTTTTAAGTTGAAGAAAAAAATATGTTGGTGTTTACCTTTTTGGTTGTGAGCCTAGCCATCTCTCTAGCCCACTACGTGTTGGTATTTGAGACCCCTAGAGTCTTGTGTATCCCAGACTAGACTGAAAGTCCTGCGTCCACTTTCCTGTGGTCATATGTTACCATGCCCAGTTGATATAGTGCTGGGGATCAAACTAAGGACTGACTAAAATGCTAGAAAAACAATCTGCTAACTGAGCTACATCCCCAGTCAATATTTTTTTCTTTCTTTTTTAAAGATGTTTAAACACTTTATTTCTATTCCATGTATGTGACTTTTGCCTGTATGTATGTATATGCATGCCTGGTGCCCGTGGAGGTCAAAAGAGGGCAGTGTATCTCCAGAACTAGAGATAGAGATGGCAATGAACTACTGTGTGCTGCTGAAAGAGAACCCAAAATTCTATCCTCTCTCAAGTTTTTATTTTATTTTTTTAAAGATTTTATTTATTTTATGTGTATGAGTCCTCTATCTTCATGTACACCTGCAGCCAGAAGAGGGCATCAGATCGCATTGTGGATGGTTGGGAGCCACCATGTGGTTGCTGGGAACTGAACTCAGGACCTCTGGAAGAGCACTAGCCAGTGAGTGCTCTTTCTTAACCGCTGAGTCATCTGTCCAGCCCCTCAAGTTTTTATTTTTAAAATGAATGTACCTCTTCAACATTAACTGTTAAAAATGATAAAACCCCTTCCCTGTAGCCTACCCAAGACTCGGTGGGACACACCATTCCAAATGTGACAGTGCTCAGGGATCTTGGGAAGCTGGTCGCCCTGTCCAAAGGCCATGGAAAAGGAAGACTGAGCCCTCTCACCTCTATGGGGATATACAGCATGAATCCTGGCTCTCCTGTGTGAGTCATACTCATCACACGGATCCCATTTGCATAGCCCACACTCATCTCCTGCAAAAAAAAAAAAAGAAAGCAGCTGGCACTAGTCCCTCATGATAGTTAGGAGACTAAATACCTGTCAGGGCCCACCCTCTGTTGAAACATAAAAGAGCCATATACCAAGGAAAGCATTTCATTCTGAAAGTAGAACACAGCTTCCACATCTCATGAACACTTCCAGTGTCAGATAAGCTGGTGATGACAAGTGGTGGCATATTCTTTGCTCGTACAAAATATTTTTCTTTGTCAAATCTTGCTAAAACACTTGAATTAGCCAAGGAACATCAGGAACAATAAAGACCAATCAATTGTCTTCTCTGTGGGACTCTGAAAGTCAACGTCAGGCATCTGCCACACAAAGGACAATGCCCACAGAACATAATCATCTACCCTGGCACCTGAGACTCAGTTTCTTGTGTTACAGCTGCTCAGTTGCCTTGACAGGGTCACTGATACAATTGCTACTCTATAAAGGGAAGTGCTAAATTTCAGATGACACTGAAACAAGTCACTTCCACAGGAATTCTGACAAGACATGGCATTTGCCAGGCTAAGGGTATGGGCTGGATCATTCTTTTTTTTGTTTTTTAAATATTTTATTTGTTGTATAAAGTGTTCTGTCTGCATGTATGCCTGAAGCCCAGAAGAGGGCGCCAGATCTCATTATGGACGGTTGTGAGCCACCATGTGGTTGCTGGGAATTGAACTCAGGACCTCTGGAAGAGCAGCCAGTGCTCTTAACCAATGAGCCATCTCTCCAGCCCAGGCTGAATCATTCTTTAAAGTACAGAGAGACTAGAGAGGGATCTGATCACTAACATGGAAGTTTTGTTGTTTTCTCTGCCTGGGAGAACAGAGGAAATTATTAAACAATTTTCTATGAAAATCTCAACTCAGGTTTGAACTTCCAAGTGCTCCATTACTAATGGCTGAGCAGATGCATGGTACAAGTTGCCGAAGTGGCTGTGTGACTGCTTCCTGCAAAGCATGCAGTTAGTTATTCAGTTGTAGGGTGTGCCAGGCAACTAGTTGTGTGTGTTATTTAGGGTTCAGCTACACCATGTCTTCCCTGAAGATGACACAAGTACTATGTGTCTGAAACAAAAGAAAAAAAAGGAGAAAAAAAACCTGACCTCAATGTACATTTTACCTTTACCTTTTGGCGTTTACCTTTTGTCCATTTCTTTTACTTAAAAATTTAATTCAGCTGCTACAGAAATCAATAAATGTACACACCTGGCATTCAAATAAGTTAAATGTACTTCAGAGAATATCATAATCCTTCTTAAATAAAGCTTGAAAAGTAAAAATAAATTTTGCTTGGTCATTCTGTTTAAGAAAGGTCAAAACACTACGTAAGTATTAACACCATATTAGCAAGATGAACATGCCACCACTATAAAACAAATAATCTCTAGCATTTTAAAAAACAGAACTTATGCTAGGGATGTGCCTGCTGGTAGAGTGCTTGCCTACCATTATGGAGCCATGGGTTTGATTCTCAGCACCATATACATCAAGTACATACACACCTGCAATCAGAGCACTTGGACAAGAAGATCAGAAGTGTAAAGTCATCCTCAGCTACATAACAAGTTTGAGATCAGCATGCACTACATGAGACCCCATCATAAACAATAAATTTGGATTACTAACACCTACCTTGCAAAAGAGAGTTGGAAAGTGGTCTGGAGTCATAGGGGCATAGGACAACTCAGACAGCACATCCACAGCTCGAGGGCCAATCAGATTGAGGGCTATTGGGTAAAGAACAAGACATGTGCAGCCTCTCCAGGGGAACAGCTGAGCCAATGCAAAAGGTCTCTTCTGAACTTGTCCACTGTCCTTATTTCCTCATGTACTACTGTGATAAACTGACAAAAGCAACTTAAAGGACAGTCTGTTTTAGTTCACAGTTGAAGGTCAGTCCATCATGTTGAGGTAGTCAAAGCATCAGAAGCTTACAGTAGTTGGCCACATGACACCCACAATTGGGAAACAATGACAAAGGCATACTGCTGCTTAATTCCTGCTCTCGATTTATACAGTATAGGATCCATATCAGGGGATGGTGCCACCCAGTTTTTTCTACCTACCTCAATTGATAAGCTAATTTTCCACAGACATGCACAATTATTTATCTCCAGGTAATTCTAGATTTTGTCAAATCTGCATTCAGACTAACCACTACATCCACCTAGGACCTGGCCTAGAGCTGGTGAGACTTAGAAAAGTGTCCCTTTACTTAGGGACCTGTGGTTCAATGACAAGTACCTGGGCTCTGGCACATATATCTCTGGTGACAAACCTGCTGAGTACAGGTACTGACTGGCTGTTGTGGTTCTTCTCCCAAGTTGATGGGAAGGATATATTTTATAGTCTTCTCTGCAGTGAGATTAGGGTCATAAGAACAAGAACTAGCCAAGAAGACACTTCCAGGGCTGGCCATATACTGGTACTGAGTAGTTGGTTCTCTTTCTCTCCCTACATGATGGAAATAGCCCCAATCCCAAAACAGTACCCAGAGAATTAATTGTCTATCTACTCTAGACATCCAACGTCCTCACCATCATCAATGGAACTTCACCATGGACCCACCTACTTCTGCCTCCCGGATGTTGGGATTAAAGACATGCATCACTTGGCTCAGCGGTTAAGAGCACTGATGGCTCTTCCAGAGGATCAAGATTCAATTCTCAGCATCCACATGGCAGCTCACAACTATCTGTAACCCCAAGATCTAATACCCTTCACAGTGACATACATGCAGGCAAAACACCAATGCATATTAAAAAAAAAAAAGACATGCATCACTACACGTAGCTAAGGATTAAAGATTTGCTTATTTTAAAATCTTTTATGCTTAATCATGGTTTGCATATATCTGTGCACCATGTTTATGTAGTCCCCAGAGAGACTGGAAGAGGACATTGGATATGAGCTGCCATGTGGGTGCTAGGACGTGAATCCAGGTGCTCTGGAAGAGCAGCTAGTGCTCTTAACTAAGCCATCTCTCCCCAGCCCCAAGATTTTTTTTTAAATTTTACTTTATGTATATGGGTGTTTTGCCTTCATGAATGTATGTGCACACATATGCAGGTGTACATGGAGGCCAAAAGAGGGTATCAGATCCCCTGGAACTGGAGTTCCAGGCAGTTGTGAGCTGCCCTCTGGGTGCTGGAAATAGAAACCCAGTCCACTACAAGAGCAGAAAGTGTTCCTAACAGCTGAACCATCACTCCAGCACCAGCATGTCTCCTTAACACTAATTCTGACACTTGCTTGTAAAGTCAAATATAAATAAGGTATATGTAAAGTAGAAGGCAATCTGGATCTGGCTGACTCCAGAAGGCTAGTTACCTGTGTATTTCCAGGTGACATCCTCCAGCAGCAAGTTTCTGTCTTTTGGCATGTATTTGTTAAGCCAGGCCCAACAGTGGACCTGCTGGTCAGTTGGAGAGATCATGAAGAAACTGAAAATAAGAACCCCCCCCCCAAATAATCAAAAACCAAAAGGCAGAAAAAGAACCAGGAACCAATCAGGTTCTCATGTAGTTTCAATGTTCCACTGACAACTCTTAGAAACAATCTTTCAGGGCGGGCTATTTCACCATTCTAGATAATATATCAACAATGGGAAAATTACACAGACTTCATAAAGAACCCTCTCCTGTAAGGAGAACTAATGTCTACATAGTTTTACATAATACAACTTCTTCTGGTTTTGTTTTACGTTTTTAGGCAGAATGAGTCTCACTTCATAGCCCAAGCTACCCTGGAAGTCCTCATGTTGGCCTCAAACTTGTGGTAAACCTGCTTTAGATTCTTCACTTTTTTTTTTTTTTTTTTGGTTTTTCGAGACAGGGTTTCTCTGTATATCTCTGGCTGTCCTGGACTCACTTTGTAGACCAGGCTGACCTCGAACTCACAGAGATCCGCTGCCTACCATGTGCTGGGATTAAAGGCGTGCGCCACCACCGCCCAGCGTCAGATTCTTGACATTATAGGTATGAGCCACCCCATCCAATCTGGGATCTTCTCTGTTTACCTTTGCTGACTTGTTTACAGCTGCCTAATGATGTAGACAGGAGCGTATGAAATAGTTTCTGGGTCCCTAGGACTTTGGAGCTCCTAGAGAAGTATGAAGTGCTCTGCTTCCAGAGCCCTTGAAGTGTCCGTTTTGTGGAAGGAGCAGAACAGAACGGCAGCTCAACTCACCTGCGTTTGTTCAGACGTGCAATGCTACAGTCATTTTCGTACCCTCCACATTCATTGAGCATACCAGTATGAACAATGTGGCCCACGGGCACATCCAAGTCATTGGAGAAAAGGTACTGCAGACTTTCTAATGCCTGATCCCCAGTGGACTACAAGGGAAGGGATAAGGCAGGAATCATAAACACAGGAGCACCTAAGAACATAACCATGCAGCACTGCACCTTACTGAGGAAATTCAATGATACAATACCCACAGGGCAGTATTTGCAGGTTTACTTTCCTGTAAGAAGCCACGAGCTAACTATGGTACTTAAGATAAATGGGCCTTTCTCGGGAACTTCAAAACTGTTGCAGGGAGTGGGTGTGGTGGCACACACCTTTAATCTCAGCCCTTGGGAGGCAGAGGCAGGCAATGTCAGTGAGTTCGAGAACAGCCTGGTCTACAAAGTGAGTCCAGGATAACCAGGGCTACACAAAGAAACCCTGTCTCAAATAACAAAATAAAAAAACAAAAACTATTATATGAGATAAATTTCAGAAAAATATGATTATACAGATGAAACCCTGAAATAATATAGAGTTCTTTCAGAATCAGCTTTGAAGTGGCATATGAAAAATAGGCATTTGAGGGCTGGAGAGATGGCTCAGTGAAGAGAACTGGCTGCTCTTACAAAGATCTTGAGTTCAATTCCCAACACCCACAGGTCAGCTAACAACCATCTATAACTAGAGTTCCATGAGATCCAATGCCTTCTTCTTCTGGTGTGCAGACACATATGCAGGCAATACACACTCATATACATAAACAAATCTTTGCTGGGCTGGTGGCATCCGCCTCTAATGCTAGCACTTGGGAGACAGAGGCAAGTGGTTCTCTGAGTTGGAGGCCAGCCTGGTTTACAGAGTGAGTCCAGGACAGCAATGGCTATACAGAGAAACCCTGTCAAAAACAAAACAAACAAACAAACCCCAGACATTTGGGGGCAGAAGAAGTGGCTCACGATTAAAAGCAATAACTGTTCTTCCAATGGACCTGGGTCAATTCCCAGCACCCACATGGCAGCTCACAACCATCTGTAACTCTAAACCCAGGGGAGTCCAATGCCCTAACATGAAAGAAGAAAACAAAAATAAGCATTCAGTAAGTAGAAAAGGTTTCCCACCCTGCTGTTTTGGTTCCCAGATACTTACAGTTATTTCAAATTTTGTGAAGGAAGACATGTCAATGACACACACAGCTTCCTTACAGCATTTGACTTCAGACTCCACAATATCAAACCAATCTGGCTTGTAGAAAGTCTTGCTCTGTTCCAATGCAAGAAGGTCTATGAAACAGAAAAAACAAAGTGGAAAGAAAAAGTTTTGACACTGAGGAGTCCCCATATATTTTATTATGGCCTACAAGATTTTATTTTTTATTCTTTCAGGACTACATTTTAGCTAGATGGACTTACTAATTCCAGTTTTAAGTGCAGGTAAGAGGAATTGGCTCAGTAGTTAAAGTGTTTGCTATGCAAGCGTGAGGACTTGAGTTTGGATCCCCAACATACATATATAAAGCTAGGTGCACCACTATAATCCCAGCAATGATGGACAAAGATAAGAGGATCCTAGGGGCTTGATGTCCAGCTAGTTTAGCCAATCACTGAACTCCAGATTCAGTGAGAAAATCTGTCTGAAAAAGGTGGACAACAATAGAAAAGACCCACTCAATATCAATCTCTGGTTTGTATAAGGGTGTACACACACATAGACAGACACACACACGAAGTCAAGTATAATGGGTTATGCCTATAATCCCACCACTTGAAATACTTAAACAAAAGGACTGATAAGGATTCAAAGCCAACTTAAAATACAAAGTAGGTTCTAGGCTAAAATGTAAGAGTCTGTCTCAAAACGAAGACTAACAGACATACCTTTGTTGGGTGGAACAAAGAACTTGGGCCTCTCGAATCCGTGTTTCTCCATCCATCTGGCTCCTTGAGCATCCAGGCGGTCATAAAGAGGAGATGTACGTAACTGCCTCCCAGTCTGGAAGTCCCAACGGGGAACCTTCAGATCGTACATCAGAGCTAGAACAGACAAGCACAGTCTGTCAGCTGGGCCTGGCAGCACAAGCTAACAACCCCAGAGGCTTGGGTGCCACAGTAGAAGGACTTCTAATACAAGGACTACCTGAGCTACCAACTACATTCCAGTCAGGCTAAGCCTGGGCAACTTGTAGTGGTTTGAATTAGAATGGCCCCACAGGTTCATATATTTGAATGTTAGGTTCCAGGTTGTGGAATTATTTTGGGAAGGCTTAGGAGGTGGAGCCCCGTTAGAGAAGGTATGTCACTGGGGGTGGGCTTTGAGGTTTCACCCCAAGCCCAGTGTCTATCTCTCTGCCTCCAACTTACAGATAAAAATCAGCCAGTTCTCTAGTGCCAATCTTGCCTGCTTGTTGCCATGCTCCCTACCAGAATGGTCATGGACTTACTCTCTGGAACTACACACAAGCCCCCAGCTAGATGCTTCCTTTTATAAGTTGCCTTAGTCATGGTGTCTTTTCACAGCCATAGAAAAGTAACTTGGACAGCAACCCAGCAAGTGCCCATCTCAAAGTAAAAACTCAAAAATAAAGCAAAGGACTAAGGGAGATACACTCACCTAGCATGCATGAGGCTCTGGGGTTCAGTCCCCACTACCATGAAAAAAAAGGAAGGGGGGGTTTGGAACAATTCTCAGCAGTTCCAAGCACTGGCTGCCCTTCCAGAGACTCTGGGTTCATTTCCCACCACCCATATGGTGGCTCACAATTGTCCTTAACTCCAGTTTCAAGGGATCTGATGCCCTCTTCTGGCCTCCATAGGCATCAGGCATAAAAGTAGTACACAGGCATACACAAAGGCAAAATATTCATATACATAATATATATTTTTTATTTTTTTAAAATCCAAAGCCAGGCAGTAGTGGTGTCTGCCTTTAATCCCAGTAGAGGGAGGGAGATCTCTTGAGTTCAAGATCAGCCTGGTCTAAGAAACAAGTTCCATGACAGCCAGAACTACACAGAGAAACCTTGCTTCAAAACAAATAAATAAATGAATGAATAAAGTATGCATGGTAGTCTATCAAAGTCCAAAGTCACAAACTGAACTAAGAACTGAGTAACCAATATCCATAAGAGTCTGGAATTATTCCAACTCAAAAGAATAATTTGCAGGGGAATATAACTCAACTGTCAAATATCATCCAGTGGAACATGTCTAATTCAAAAGAAAGAACAATGTGTAAACTGCCACTATGTCACTAAATCACACTAGCAAGCAATTTATACCTGTTTACCTTTTTAATTCCAAGTTAGTAGGCAGAAACAATGGAAGAAAGGCCATGTGTCTAAACCTTGCTAAACTCTCCAAAGCATAGATAAATTTTTCTTTTTCTTTTTCTTTTTTTTAAGTTTTTCAAGACAGGGTTTCTCGAGCCAGGAATGTTGATACACACCTTTAATCCCAGCATGAGGAAGGCAGAGGCAGGTGGATTTCTGTAAGTTCCAGGCTAGTTAGGAATACACAGTGAGAGGCTTGGGGAAAAAAAGTATGTTAGAGGCCAGCTGCTTTATATAGCAAGTTCTAGGCTAGCCAGAGCTACAAAGTGAGACCCCCATCTCAAATAAAAACAAAAAGAAAATTTAAGTGGAAAAAAGGCACTTGATTCTTTGCTGTGCTGCAGGGATTCTCATGTTTTATAGAGTTTCCCTTTAATATGTAACCTCTTTTGAAGAGAAGGGGTTTGTAGCCTACCTTCATTTGATGGTTCTGATATCTGAAAGGTGATATTATTCAAGTAACAAAACTAAAATCCAAATTAATTTCTCTCTTTTCCTTTAAGATTTTATTTTTGGCCGGGCAGTGGTAGCGCACGCCTTTAATCCCAGCACTTGGGAGGCAGAGGCAGGCAGATCTTTGCGAGTTCGAGGCCAGCTGGTCTACAAAGTGAGTCCAGGACAGCCAGAGCTACACAGAGAAACCCTGTCTCAAAAAAAAAAAAAAAAGATTTTATTTTTGGAGCTAGAGAGATGGCTTAGCATTAAGAGCACTAAACTACTCTTCCAGAGGAACTGAATTCAATTCACAGAAACCAACTCTACACAAAGTTGTCCTGACCCCCACACCTGCTCTGTGATACATGTACCCACACCCACACAACAGACATAAATACATATAATAAATTTTTAGAAAGAAAACAATGGATATTGGTGATACGGTAGAGATGCAAAAGGCTCTCAATCCTTAGCACCCCCCCCCAAAAAAAATAAAAAATAAAAAAATAAAATAAAAGAGAAGCCAAGGAATGGTGACGGATACCTGTAATCCCAGCACTTAGGAGACAAAGGCAGGAAATCTAGGAGGTCAAGGCAATATAGCAAGCTAAAGACAGCCTGGATTCTATGAGACTCCATCTCAAAATGACAAAAAACTACCAATGATCTTACAACCTAGGTAGGAAGTTGAGGAAACACTCAAAGCCAACTGAAAAGTATGCATTGCTAGCAACACACAGGAAGCTGCAACATACTAGCTGCAAGTCCTACTCTACTTTCCTACTCCTAAAGGTAAGCATGGTCCAATACTGAAATGTTCCTAAGTGTCAGATGGGGCTTATGTCCCTATCATCAGACATGAAATACCACATATGAGAAACACAATTCAAAATAGTTATTAGCAAGCTAAGGGAAAACCTTGACTGATAAAACATGCCACTTAAAAGATTCTGAGCTCAATGCAGTTAGAGTAAAAGTACACTTACGCATGACTTCCATGACCCGGTGGCGCAGAAAGGTGCGGCTGCTCTGGAGGGCTCCAAAGCGCTGCAAGTCCAATTCCCAGACATTTTCAGAGGGATAACCATATACCATCCATTCAGCAAGGAATCTGTTTAGATACAGACAAAAAGCTGCTGGGCCTCAGATGATACACAGAGAACAATTCAAAAAATATCATACAAATCAAGAACCAATGAAATCAAGAGTCTGTGCTGACATAGAAGCTGAGCAATTCTAGGCAATTTCCTTACATTTTCTAAAATGTACATGGATCTAAGTACTGTCCAAGTACTGTTCTCACAGAATCACTCCACTATGAGGACTTTTTTTTTTTTTTTTTTTTTTAGACCGGGTCTATACATAGGTTCTGGCTATCCTGGAACTCACTGTGTAGCTTATTATACTCAAATGCCACCATACCCAGTTTTGAGGATTTTTTTTTTTAATGTGTATAAGTGTTTACCCTGCATGTAAATTTGTGTACCAAAACAGCTGGTGCTTACAAAAGACACAAGAGAAGACTGGATCTGCTGGGACTTGAATCCTGGGTCCTTTGGAAGAACTGGCATACTCTTAACTGCTGAACTATCACTCCTGCCTCACTCTGAAGATTTTTTTTTTTTTTTTTTGGTTTTTCGAGACAGGGTTTCTCTGGGTAGCCCTGGCTATCCTAGAACTCACTCTGTAGACCATGCTGGCTCTGAACTCACAAAATCTGCCTGCTTCTGCCTCCCGAGTGCTGGGATTACAGGCATGCGCCACCATGTCCAGCTTGAAGATTCTTTTTTCTAGAGGTTTCTCTGTGTAACAGCCTTGGCTGTCCTGGCCTCCCTTTGTAGACCAGGCTGGCCTTGAACTCAAAGAAATCCTCCTGCCTCTGCCTGCCATGTGCTGCGATTAAAGGTATGAGCTACCAAGCCCGACTCACTATGACAATTTTAACTCTAGTAACAGGATTCTCTAGAAAGTGATTAAGAGGCCAAGTATGATGGCACACACCTTTAATCCCTGTGTTCCAGAGGCAGAGGCAGGAGGATCTTTGTGAGTTCAAGGCCAGCCTGGTCTACAGAGCTAGTTCTAGGACAGCCAGAGCTACACAAAGAAACCCTGTCTCAAAAAACCAAAAAAAAAAAAGAAAAAGAAAAGAAAAAAAGTGCTTAAGATATAATTCATATCTATAAAGAAATTTATGTATATATTTTTATAGACCAGTCACTTGGAGAGAATTGTATAGTTGCCTCACCATGTCTTTGTCCCAAATGTTTCTGTTAATTCTGTCTTCAAAGCCATTTGGTTAAGTCACTGAAAGATACTGACTTCATGAACTTTTTTCTTTGATTATTCCTGTGTATGTACATGAATGGTGGGAGCTGGCACTCGTGAAGGTCAGAGGGTAACTCTGTGGAGTCAGCGCTCTCCCTCTACCTCGACAACGGCTCCTGAAATTAAACTTCGGTTGCCAGGCTTGTGCAGAAAGCTTCTTTACCCACACAGCCATCTCACCAGCTCCTCGAATTCCCTGGAAAATACTTTAATTATGCTAAAACACAGTTGATCCTTGATGGTTTTGGACAAAGCAGATATATTTATTTCTGGATTTTAAAAAATAACTCATTTACCTTTATTTTATGTGCATTGGTGTTTTGCCTGCATGTATGTCTCTGTTAGGGTGTCAGATCTTGGAGTTACAGTTATGAGCTGCCATGTGGGTGCTGGGAATTGAACCTGGGTCCTCTGGAAGAGCAGTCTGCTCTTAACCACTGAGCCATCTCTCTAGCCCCCTGGATTTTTTTTTTAATTGTTGCTTTGTGACAATTAGGAAAAAACCCAACTCACTTAGCCTACTTATAGCAAAAACATTGAGAGTTAGGAGGGCTAGAGAGATGGCTAAGTAAAATAAGAGCACATACTGCTCTTTTATAGGACTTGAATTTGGTTCCCAGACCCACCCTATAACACGAGCTCCAGTAAGGGGATTCAACACCTGGCCACCACAGGCTCCTGCACTCATGTGCACATACTCATATCTACATAGTTAAAAATAGAAGCTTCTTTTAAAAACAAGGGCTGGAGAGATGTTTCAGCAGTTAAGAGCCCTGGCTGCTCCTCCAGAGGACCCAAGTTCAATTCCCAGCACCCACATGGCAGTTCATGACTGTCTGTAATACAGTTACAAGTGATTTCACACCCTCACACAGGCATACAAGCAGGCAAAATACCAATGTACATAAAATAAAAATAAATCATTACCAAAAAAAAAAAAAAGGAGCTGGGCATTGGTGGCGCACACCTTTAATCCCAGCACTCCAGAGGCAGAGGCAGGTGGATTTCTGAATTTTTGAGGCCAGCCTGGTATACAGAATAACTTCCAGGACAGACAGGGCTACAGAGAGAAACCCTGTCTTGAAAAACAAAAACAAAAAACAAAAAAGTATGTCAGAATGCATCAAATACATATAGATAAGCCTATCATATTATTTATTAGCAGAAAAAATATAGAGAGACAAATATTTTTTTTTTTTTTTTTTTTTTTTTGGTTTTTCGAGACAGGGTTTCTATGTTTAACAGCTCTGGCTGTCCTGGACTCGCTTTGTAGACCAGGCTGGCCTCGAACTCACAAAGATCCGCCTGTCTCTGCCTCCCAAGTGCTGGGATTAAAGGCGTGCGCCACCACCGCCCGGCGAGAGACAAATATTTTAATATATAAAAATTTAAATTAGTTTTTTGGGTTTATTGGGGGTGTTGTTGGATTTTTTTGTTTTTTAAACAGTTTGCACTCTTCTGTTTTGTTTTTCCAGACAGGGTTTCTCTGTTAACAGCCTATGCTGTCCTGGAACTCAACTTTGTAGACCAGGCTGGCCTCAAACTCATCTGCCTGCCTCTGCCTTCTGAGTGCTGGGATTAAAAGAGTGCACCACCATGCCAGGCCCCAATTTCTCACTGTTAATCCAGTTTAAACAGAAATTACTATGTAATTCAGTCTGGCCTCAAACTCACTGCAATCTTCCTCCATCAGTCTCCTAAGTGCCAGGATTACAGGCATGTACCACCATGTCCAGATGATCAACCTTTTTTTTTTAACGTTTTTTTTTTAACCTGAGACTTAAGGTGTCCTATGCTACTAAGAATGACCTCAACCTCCTGATCCTCCTGCCCTTTACCTCCCAAGAGCTGGGATTATATGCATACGGCAAGGCCAACTGATCAACTGTGTTTAAGTGTGTGGCTCAGTGGAATTAAGTCCATCTGCTGTATAATCAGTGTCACAATCCATTTCCAGAGCTCATTTCATCTGGCACAAGTGAGACACCAGACCTATTTAACAGTAACTCCCCACCTTTCCTTCCCCTGGCAACTACTATTTTTCTGTTTCTATGACGACTTAAGCACATCACATAAATGGAATTGTACAGCTTTTTATCCTTCTGTGACTGACTTATTTTTTTTTATTTTTTGAAACAGAGTCTCACAAGTAGCCCTAGCTGATGTGGAACTCTCTTCATGGACCAGGCTGGACTCAAATTCACAGAGATCTACCTGCTCTGCCTCCCCAGCTGGGATTAATAGCATGTGGCACCATCCCCAGCTGATTTTAATTTCTATTAAATTATTTATTTTTATTTTATGTACATTGGTGTCTTGCCTGCTTGAATGTATGTGTGAGAATGCCAGATCCCCTGGAACTGGAGTTACAGACACTTGTGACCTGTCATGTGGGTGCTGGGAATTGAACCCAGGTCCTTTGGAAGACCAGCCAGTGCTCCTAACCACTTAGCCATCTCTCCAGGCCCCCAGCTGATTTTTATAAGTACCTTTTTTAAAAAAAGATTTTATTTATTATGTACACAGTATGCTGTCTGAATGTATGCCTGCAGGCTAGAAGAAGCTACCAGATCTCATTATAGATGGTTATGAGCCACCATGTGGTTGCTGGGAATTGAACTCAGGACCTCTGGAAGAGCAGTCAGTGCTCTTAATCTCTGAGCCATCTCTCCAGCCAATAAGTACCTATTTTTAAACTAAAATTTTAATTGCCTATTTCACTTACCATACCTGGCTACTTCTAACCTTACACAATCAAAACAGTAACATTTGTTACAACTGAAAAGTTAAAAAAAATTTCTAACTAAATGCATTCCCAAAATATTTTATTCAGTAACATTTATGGAATGTGAATAAAGTAACTACTTTGAAGATAATAACATACTACTATTAACATTACTATCTGGCCACAGAACATATCAGCAATGAGTAATATGAAAGGGAAGAATGGGCAAGCTATGGTATCCACAGATGAGTCTATAAAGACTTACTTTCCAGCTCCTCCACCCAGCGACAGGCCAGCAGAGTTCATCCCTGCCAGGACAAAGTAGCCCTGTACTACAGGAGACTCGCCCATGATGCACTTCATGTCTGGTGTGAAGGTCTCAGGGCAATTCACCAACTTCAAAATCTCCAGGGTCTCCAATACTGGCATCCTACGCAGGAGGGAACTCAACAGGGGCTCTGAGCAATCAAAACAAACCCAAACAGAGTCCTCACCATTAAGGAATTAAACTTTTTCAAGTTCTTATACTTTTCACTCCTCCTTTCAAAAAGTTCTTTGGAGATTTTTTAAAGAGTCATTTGGTCAGTTATCAGGAAGAAGAAACCTGGTGGAATTACAGAACACACCTGCAAATGCCTGGCACTCAAATAAGAACCACCACAGTCTACAAAGGCAAAGAGCCATAGAAATAACATGTGAAGTCGGGCGGTGGTGGCACACGCCTTTAATCCCAGCACTTGGGAGGCAAAGGCAGGCGGATCTTTGTGAGTTCGAGGCCAGCCTGGTCTACAAAGTGAGTCCAGCACAGCCAGGGCTACACAGAGAAACCCTGTCTCGAAAAACCAAAAAAAAAAAAGAAATAACATGTGAGGCTGCACACTGTAATTCTGAAGGGGTCAAGGTATGTGGAAAAGATCTTACAGACCACCTAACATTTTCATGAAAGACAGTGTTTCCCACATTGAGGTGGACGTAAAAACAGCTTTGCACCTTGATCTGTACTATCTCTGGCCACTGTCCCATGGGACAGTGGTAACAGATGGAAAAAGGAGTAATTGGTTGATGGGCACAAGGGTTTAGTTTCCCATAAGCAGAAGTTGATTTTTTTAAGAGCTCATCATGGATGGAAGAAAAATTAGGAGATTTTTCATACCCTTTCTATTTATAACCATGTTACTACAATAATTTTTCAATAAGACAATTAAAGTTATTTAAAGACTTAATGAAGACCACATTAGCAAAATAATCAGCTTTACAGTCATCCTGCCTCAGCCTCCCTCCCACAGGCTGGGATTACAAGCAGACATACATCACCATGCCTGGCTAGTAGTTCAGCTTTGTATAAACCTCTTCAGTTTCATTGAGTCTTACTAAAATTTTGACAGTAGTACCCTTGCAAAAGTTTCAGCAGTGATTTAGGTAAATAAATGATAAGTTCGTTAAGCAAGAATGTAGACCCCTGAATCTAACCAGTAACCATATCCTTATATCAAGCAAGCTCTAGACTGTTCTTCATAATTACTATTGTACTTCCTGAAGTTGTCTTTTCTTTTAAAGATTTATTATATTATATATACAGCATCGTGCCTGCATGCATGTCTACACTCCAGAAGAGGACACCAGATCTTATTATAGATGGTTGTGAGCCACCATGTGGTAACTGGGAATTGAACTCAGAACCTTTGGAAGAATAGCCACTGCTCTTAACCTTTGAGCCATCTCTCCAGCCCCTGAAATTGTCTCAAAGATAAATAAAATCTAGTCATGAAAATGCTTTGAAAAATATAACAACTTAGATAAGTAAAAGGCATTGTTGTTATAATTTACTTCACATACCAAAGTGATCCCAATCTTCCTGAAGGTTCTGAATTTCCAACTGGTTCTTGCCTTCAGTGAAAATAGGTTTTGGGTTCTTCTCAAAGCCTCCAGACAAGATGCCACCCTGCCAGTTCCTAATGTAAATTCTTCCATCAGCATCCACAATAGCTGAAGAAGAGAAATGACAAAGAAGTGGGACAAAGAGAAAAACAAGGCGTTAGAGACCAGCCAGATTCCTAGATGGAGAGAAAAAGAAAACACTCATGAATGGCTTTACCATCATCACAGCAGTTAATAAACAGAGGCATCCATTAGTCTTCAAATGCCATTGGAGGTCATGGTAGGATCTTCCCACTCCAGATTACAGAGAAGATGGCTTCTCTGATTATCCCGAACATGACCACGAACCTAAAAGCTTTGCCAACACCTCACAATCAAACTATAGTACCACCACTGTGCCTAACCAAAGTCTAACAGGAACGAGAGGTGCAGAGTTCATTCTCTGAAATGGTATCAAAACCCTTCTAAGTTCATCATGCCTGTCTCTGCCTCCATGCCCACAAAAGTGAGTTCCAGGCCAGCCAGGACTACACAGTGAGACCCTGTCTCAAAAAAATAAAATAAACCCCACCCTTCCTCCCTTGGGTGATTTGTAACCATTAAACCATAAAAGTATGTTGCCTACTAATGCACTTCTACAACTGATACTATTCAAGATAATAATGCAAAAGTTATATTCTAAATTTAGCTTATAAAACAAACAATAAAGTGTTTAATGGTGTGTTCATTTTGGCCATCTTTTCCTAAGAAGTAATTAAAGAAGAGTTAGAATTGGATCCACCTCCTTGTAACATGCTCCAGAAAAGGAGAATCCTCTAGGCATGTGTTCTTAACGAAAAGTCTTCCTTTCAAAGGACAGGACACTAGCAAGGAGATAAAATTATTAAAAACAAAAAAAGAAGAAAGAAAATGAAAAGTACAAGTCCTCACTTGGTGTGTTGCTCTGCAGAGGGGTGTCCCAGGGACGAGTCAGAAGGTAGAAGTGTTCACAGGCATGTAGCGGGATACTAACCGGCTCCTCGTTGGACAGACCCAGCTCGTATGCCCACTACAATGGACAGTTTGTGGGTGAGAAGAGGAACAGAAACACAAATGAGCAAGTTCAGCCTCTTGAACTAATTTCAAGTGGCTTCTGAGTGCTCCTGCTACAGTGTCAGGTGTCAGGTACAGGAAGTCAAGTTCGGCCTGTTTCATCTAGTTCAAATATTTGAATATCAAGCAACACTATACTTTTTAAAGCATAAAATTACCTTTTCAATGAAAAGAAGACAGAGTTCCCAGTCAAATTAGGCCCTAGAAATAAAATGCCTGGTCTCATCTAAAAACCTCACATGCCAATTATTAAATAAACTTTCTATAGCGGAAAGTATTTCCTAGGTCCCCTGAAACTGTAAGGAGGAAAGCATGTGACCAATCTGCCTCAGAAGTAGAAGCAGCTACGTTCTAGAAACTGGATCCATGGTTCCGGTATTTTATTTGAGTTTGTAAAATGGATTCATGTTGATTCTTATTTGGTGGCCCTGTGACTAAGATAGCACTACTTTACCCGGTACGGAAAAAAAAAGGCTACAGCTAGCTGCCTGTATCTGAGGAGTAAATGTAGGTTTCTGGTTTAGAATACAATTTTGGATTATCCAGTCCAAATAAACAGTGTAGTAGCTGGTGTCTCTTTAGTCAGTAAAATGATACTCTTGTATCTCTACAGCAAAAAAAAATCCAAGTCAAATAAAGTCAGAAACCTAGTACTGTTACCAACCTACCTGACCAGCACAGTTGACAAAATACTGGCACTCAATTTGCCCTTTATCTGTCTCCACACCAGTAACTTCACCTTTTTTGATCAATACATGAAGAACACTTGTCCGGTCATAAATCTGAACACCTGTTCCAAAATAAAGAAAAAGACGGCAAATTCTTAGGCAGGCAGTGGTGGCACACACTTTTAATCCCAGCACTTAGGAGGCAGAAGCAGGTGGATCTCTGTGAGTTCTAGGCCAGCCTGGTCTACAGAGCGTGTTGTAGGAGAGCCAAAACTACACAAAGAAACTGTCTCAGAAAACCAAAAGAAAAACATAGAAGACAAATTATTTGGTGTTACAAAAATGGTGACAAACAATTGTAATTTCAGCACTTAGGAGTCTGAGATGGGGCTTTATGCCAAGTTTCAGGCCAGCCTGAATACATAGTGAAGCCCTACTTAAAAAAAAAAAAAAAAAATCAATGATAAGAAATACAGTTCAGCCAGTCATGGTGATGCACGCCTTTAATCCCAGCACTTGGGAGGCAGAGGCAGGCGGATCTCTGTGAGTTCAAGGCCAACCTGGTCTACAAAGTGAGTCCAGGACAGCCAGTACTGTTACACAGAGAAACCCTGTCTCAAAAAACCAAAAAGAAAAAAAGAAAAGAAATACAGTTCAGTAGTAGAACATGCTTGGCATCCCCAAAGCTCTGAGTTCAACTCTCAGCACTATAATAAATCATAAAATATATGTAACACTCTGGATATTAAGTCTTTCTCTGATTTACTCTGGACCACATTTAAGCTATAGATTAAACTCCCAAATTTTTCCTCAACCCTGGCACTTCTCAAGTCCAGGGTCAAGGACTCTCTTAAGTCTGACGTGTATTAATCAGTACAAATAGTTCCTCAGAAAAAGAAAAATAAATGACATTGAGGAAAAATATTCAATGGATACTATTGGAAAATACAGTGTAGTGGTCAAAACTGGAAAACTGAATATTCCATACCTTTCCTTCTCCTTTTCTAAGCTGGTGTTGCTACCTCTCTTATTTTTTTTTTTTTTTTTGGTTTTTCGAGACAGGGTTTCTCTGTGTATCCTTGGCTGTCCTGGACTCACTTTGTAGACCAGGCTGGCCTTGAACTCACAAAGATCCGCCTGCCTCTGCCTCCCAAGTGCTGGGATTAAAGGCGTGCGCCACTACCGCCCGGCGCTACCTCTCTTATATAACCTGTTCTTCCCAAACCCAAGCAAATAACAATATAATTAATTAATTGATACACAAAGACCTACTCACCATTCTGGGAGGCAGCACTTGCCAGGGCAAGAGCCACATCAGCAGATGACACTATTGCATCCTCAGGAACATGCATGGCCCCCACCAGATCATGCACATTGAGGAGAGGGTGAAGTTCAGCCACTTTCTTTGGGGAGATGATCTCAGAAGGGATACCTACAACACTGCCACAGAACACAAGGGGACAGTGACATTTATGGGCTCTCTGGAAGAGGTCAAGTGTACAAAGTCAGGAGGGGTATCTAGTCTCTTACGTACTTCAGCCTTGAGTTGATACGCTTCAGAGAGATCAACCGGTCCTGAGTTTGTGCCAGAGAGATTGAGCCTGTCCTTATGTAACCTGTAAGAAAAGTCAATTAAGTGAGCAGTCCAGCGTGATTCACTAGATTTATAGGTTAGACCTATTATGAATCCTAGGGCCTCCACTCACTATCCTTGAATAAGTGAATTTGCTTCCTTTGGGCTTCGAGCAAAATGTAAAACACAGTAGAGACATAACTACTCTCAGCTCACAGTTTTGTAAGGGTCAACTAGAATTCTAACACATATAAAAGCATTCATAATAATAATGAAAGCTACTATGGCTAAGTCTTGCTAGGCCAAGAACTCATCCTTTCATTATTCCTTTGAGCTAGTTTACCTCTTTCCCTTTTAGTCTTAGTGGGGGTGCATTCCTTGGTAAAAGCCATTCATAACATGCTACCAGAGAGACAGACAGATCCCCACTCCTTACCCAGTTCAGCCAAACAACAAGCTGTTACCTAAGCAAAGCCAGTAGACCTTCTTAGAACATTCAGTCTTGAGCAAGTGGCTGAATGACTGGAAGACCTCTCATGTCCTGCAGAGACAGTCATGTTCTGGACAGCTCATTCCTCTTCCCTATATCCTGGCTCCCTAGCCTGTCTATAGCTGGAAGTTACCTAGAATTAAGTTATTTAATACGTTTTGATTCCTCTTGGCTGGGAAGGTCTTCTAAAATCAAGACCCAATGCCATCTCTAGTTTACCTTCTTCCAAACTGATTTTTTTCCCTTAAAAAAAATTTTTTTTTTAATAACCAGACCTGATAACATATGCCTTGACCTATCCTCCCAGCACCTGGAAGACAGAGGCTGGTGGAACTATGTAGAAAAAAATGGTTAATTAAGTTATTTAACAGTATATTATTGTTAATTGATTGGGCAGTTGTTAAACCTTAACCTACTATTATAAATGAGCACATACAGACACCACGTGGATTTTAACAAGCCTCGGCCTGAATTGAGCAATCTTGGCCCACCTAAGCTAGCTCATAATTCTATTACCCAAATATGACCCCATATATACATACGTCCCCTTGGACTGCCATTCTCCACAATATGCGGATTTTCCTGGCCATGTGGAATGAGGTTCTTTTTTCTAACCCATGGTGTGTGTCCTTCTTCCTGCTCCTGGCTGGAATGAATTAATCCTCTGTCTAAGGCACAGGTTTCCTGTTCTAATCTCAGGAAGTCCCACTTTTCTTTGTCTTTGCCCAATCTCAGCCCTCAGCATTTTATTTAACCAATCAGAGTCAATGTAAGTAACTGAGAGCAAGCGGACCAATTAACATTTAGAATGCTTAACACTACCCCATCAGATCTCTGTGGGTTCAGGGCCAGTATGATCTACATAGTAAGTTCGAGTCTAGCCAAAGCAACATTGTGAGACCCTGTCTCAAAAAAACAAAAACAAAAAATTTATTATTAATGTATTACATGACATATATGAGTAGATATACAAATGCCGCAACATGTGTGTGGAGGTTGGAGGACAACCTTCTCAGGGGTCAGTTCTCTCCTTCCACGTGGGCAAGCAGTTTTACCTACTAAGCCATTTCACTAACTTCTTCTTTACCCCCCCCCCCCCCCCCCCATGCAGTGCTGAGCATCAAACCCAGGGCTTCATGAGAGGCAAGCACTCTATATATGAGCTATGCACCTAGCCCTAGGGGTTTTTTGTTTGTTTGTTTGTTTGGTTTTTGTTTTTAAGATTTAATGTTTGCAAAGGCCAGAAATGGGTGTTGGGAGTCCCTGGAGTTGGAGATACAGGCAATTGTAAGTTTCCTGATGTGAGTGGTGAGAACTGAACTTAGGTCTTCTGAACACTACATGCTCATAACCACTGAACTATCTCTCCAGTCCCCTGTTCTGCTTTTTAATCCAGGCTGTTCTGGAATTCATGGCAATACTCATTCCTGCTTCAGCTTCACAGATACTGAGATTACAAGAACTTCCCTCATCATTTTTAACCTAGTGATTAATCTTGATTGTTAACCTAACAGGATTTAGAATTTCCTAGGAAAACAAACATCTGGGCATGTCTCTGAGGTCATTATTAGGGAGGTTTAATTAAGGACCAAAGACTTTTCCTGAATGTGGAAGCACCATCCCAAGGGCTGGGGTTCCAGATGAAATAAAAAGAAAGCAAGTACAATAACAACATTCATTTGTCTTCTAACTGTGAACTTAAGGTGAGGTGACAAATTACCTCTTGCTCCTACCACCATGTCTTCCTCACTATCTGTACCCTCAAATCATAAGCTAAAATCAACCCTTAAATTGCTTTTATGAGGCATTTTGTCACCAGCAACAAGTGATACACCCTGCTTCTCCAACACTGAAAAGCCTGGTTTTTATCCTTAATGTATTTATTCTCCAGTTACCAGCATATATTACTCATTTGTTGAATCCCAGGATGAACAAGAAAAAAAACAGAGCCATCCACATCTCCTCAGGAAACAAACTTGTTAATTAAGGGTCAATGGTATCAGATATATCTGTCTTTAGACTAAGAGGGAACAGTTTAAACACCTTGATCAAAAATGCATCTATAATCTCAGATATGCAAGAAACTGGAGAAAAGGAGTTCAAGCTCAGCCAGGGCAACGTAGCAAGATCCTAGATCAAAACACAGAAATCAATCAAAAGCTGCCTAGGTTAATTCTCTTACCTTACTTTAGTGTTAACAGTTACCCACTTAAAATACTGTTGTTCTTCGCATCATTCAAGATTATATCTCTGAGTATATAATGTTAAAATGATTCAAAAGTAGGGCTGGACAAATGGCTCAGCAGTTCAGCACTCTTGATACTCTTGTAGAGGACCCAGGATCAGTTCTAAGAACCCACATGTTACCTCACAACCACCCATAACTCCAGCTCCAAAAGATCCAACACCCTTTCTTGTCCTCCATGGGCCCCTGGCACATACATAATACATATACATACATGCACACTTGCAGCAAGCTGTTGCAGGATATCTGATCACACTTGAACCCTAAGATTCTTTTATTTACTGGAAAAACCTGTTTTGTTTTGATGTGGCTCAGACCTAGTACACATCTTTAATCCAAGAACTTTCTGAAACCATACTTTTAATTTTTTTTTTTTTTTTTTTGGTTTTTCGAGACAGGGTTTCTCTGTGTAACAGCCCTGGCTGTCCTGGACTTGCTTTGTAGACCAGGCTGGCCTCGAACTCACAGAGATCCGCCTGCCTCTGCCTCCCAAGTGCTGGGATTAAAGGCGTGTGCCACCACGCCCGGCTCATACTTTTAATTATTAAACACTTGTTTATTAATAACTATATTCACTTATAACAAATACACTTACTTAACTACTATTCCTATAAATTTCTACAACCCCTATGAATGCCTACAACCCCTAAGACCTAACCACTAAACCTATTGATAACTATTACAGCTATTTTCATAACCTTTTAAAAGGATACAGTCTCTGGGGCAGGTCCTCAGTCGTCAGGAACACAGTCTCTGGGGTAGACCCTTTAATGCACTTAGCAGTCTTTCTTCTGGAATGTCTCAGACGTAGATTCGTCAGGGTAAATTGACTATGGCAGTTTCACCTTAAATAAGGCTTGAGGCTTTCTTTTCTCTGGGAGACCTCAGCTGTCTGTAGGCCAACTTATTTCCTTCGTATCAGCAACTCTGCCGCTCTGCCTCAGTCTTTAAAGCTGGCCACAGCTCCATTCAGGCCACTGTTCGGACAGGTCAAACCCCTCTAGGCAAAAGCTGAGCCACAGGGTTTAGTCCTTGGCCTTTTGATGTCTTGCTGAGGCTTTCTGTGCTCACCAGCTTCTTTTTATCTCAGGGAGATCTGGCCATCAGTCCACCAGCACTTTCTCCATCAGAGGATACAAACTACTACTTGTCCTTTCTAGCGTGAGGACTCGCTAGCATCGGAGCTGTCTAGCATTGGAGCTCTAGCTCTCTAGTGTGTCCCCCCTTGGCTCCATCCACTTGTCCTTAAATAGGATTGCTCCTTGTTCCACCTGCTTCAGTTTAATTTGGACTCTGCCCACTTAGCAGCTGAAAACAATGCCAGGTAATAAAGTCTTTCCTTGTTTCACCTGGCTTCAACCTTTTTTTTTTTTTCAGGCCATAGAGACTCCCCTCATTTCACCTGACTTCATCCATAAGCTGATAAGCTAATTGCTCACAGCCAAGTTGATCTTCATCCCCCAGATTAAGAGACTGTATCAGAAACCTAGATATTTAATAAATCTAATTTATATTAATCTATCTCCCTACAGCTTTCTGCTTGACTATTGTAAACAGGATTAAATAAAGTCAAACATAGGTCAAGAGGTGGAGCAAGCAGGAAGTGAACACAGGATTATCAAGAAAAAAAAAACAGAGAGGAAGAGAAATTAAGGAGGATGGATAGAGACACACAGGAAGTAGAAGGGAGGACATTCAATTTGCAGGAAGTTGTTTGAGACATATGGCTTTGTTGGAGAAAGTGTGTCACTAGGGTTGGGCTTTGAGGTTTTAAGAGTCTACACAAGGCCCAGTCTCATACTCTCTCTTCCTCCATCTTGCAGATCAGATGTAAGCTCTCAGCTACTGCTCCAGCACCATGCATGCCTGCTGGCCTGCCTTCTGCCATGCTTCCTACCATGGTGACTATGGACTCTAACCCTCTGAACTGTAAGCAAGCCCCCAACTAAACACTTTATTTTATAAATTGCCGTGGTCATAGTATCTCCTCACAGCAATACAACAGTAACTAGGACATAATACATGAAATAAAATTTAATCTTTAAAAAATATATATGAATGGGGGGGGGCCTCACTACATAGCCCTGGCTGACCTGGAACTGGCTATGTAGACCAGGCTGGCCTTAAAATCACAAAGATCCACCTGGCTCTGCCTTCTGAGGGCTGGGACTAAAGGCAAGCAGCACTACACCCAGCTACATATGATTTTTAAAGCCAAAATTATGAAAGTTAGACTTAGACTACCCTTCCTGATTGCAGTTGTTATATTCTGTTTCCCACCTACGGATCCCAGTAGATTTATTTTTCTGTATTTCTGTTTTGTAAAAATCAGCAGATAGTAGCCTTAAATATATTTATTTGGGGTGCAGAGATGGCTGCAGTTAAAAGCATGTATTTTTCTTCCAAAGGATCTGAGTTTAATTCCTAGCACCTACATCAGGTAGCTCACAACTTCCTGTAATTCTAGATACAGGGAGATCCAACTCTTCTGGCCCCTATGGGCACCTGCACTCATGCGCACATACCTACACAGAGATACATACATATGCATAATTTTTTAATAAAAATAAATCTTTAAATATATTTATTTAGTGAAGATGTTTACAGGCTATAGCCTATACATGAAGTTCTGAGAACAACTTGGAAGAAATGATTCTCTCTACCATGTAGGACCCAGGAATTGGACTCAGGTTGTCAGACTTGACAGCATCAACTATCTTACATCATTCAGTAAAACTGTTACTTTTAATTTTTATTTTCTGCATTGCTAGGAATCAAACTCAGGACTTCGTATATACCAGACAAAGACTCTACCACTGATCTACATCCCCAGCCCAAAAATCTATTAGCTTTTAGTCACATTGGTTCCACTTACTTGACAAAATTCTGGCACATGCCAATGGAAGAACTATGGTTGTGATGGCACATATCTCTAATCTCAGCACTTGGGAGGAGGAAGCAAGAGGATTAGGAGTTCAAGGTCATATTCTTCTCATTATACATGTGTCTTCAACTTCAATAACAAAAACAGAGCAAGGGCTGGCAAGTCTTCCATATAAGCCTGGTAACAGGCTAGAGCCCTGGAACCCATAGAAAATTGGATTCACTGTAGAATCTGCAGTTCCAGTGTTTTTATGGTAAGACGGGAGGTGAAGACAGAACTTTCCAGAACCTGGTAAGCTATAACCTGGAGTATACAAGGTGGCACAAGCAAGACACTCTGCCTCAACAGAGTGGAAGCACAGGCTCTACTTCCTCTGACCTCTAGTACATGAAGAGGGCAAAAAGGACTTTATATAGAGGTCAGCACTGGAGAAGCCAGGAAAGTTAAATACACAGCTCACCCCTTCAGTGGAATGAGGTGCTTAGCAACTCTTCCTGGAATGCCAGGAACGATGTAGTGTCACAACCTGGTGATCCTTTGCGGCCTGACGAGACAGGCTCTGCCCTTATCTCCCAGAATTTGTTTTTACTTATCCCAGAACTTTTCCACTAAATTTTGAGCATTGTGCTTTTTTTTTTTTTTTTTATATATACAGTATTTGCTCTACATATATGCCCGAGCAGATCTCAAGGTAGATGGCTGTGAGCCACCATGTGGTTGCTGGGAATTGAACTCAAACGTCCTGAGTTCAATTCAACTAAGAACAGCCAGTGCTCTTAACCTCTGAGCCACCTCTCCAGCCCCGAGCATTGTGCTTTACAACAGCCTAAATGACGTCTATCTTATCTCCGGGACAGGCCAATCCTGACACCAACAGGCATTATGTTTACCTCAATCAAGATCCCTAAACCCTAAATTTTGGGCACTATCTCTGAGTCAACAGTACATTCTTGTGAAAGAAGCTAGATGTACTTTGTAAAGAATCTCAGTGTAAACATGTCTTAAACTATTGTGCACTTGGGACTGTGTTAATTGTTATCTGAATACTTTTTTCCAAAACTGTGCTGTACTTAAATGTGGCTAAAGTAAAATGGTCTAGGCCAGACTCTAGAAGTCTTGTTCTAGCACCGGTTATAATAAAATCGGGTTAAGCTGAGTTTCAGTCTTATCTTTTCGTGGACTGCTTCTCCTTGCCTACTGTGAAGCCTGCAGGGAATCACCACACACAGACACGCAGATCATATACACAAATAAAAGAAAAACAAAGCAACAAGTGTCACAGCAGTTCACACAAGTGTAATGCTCTCTACCTTTTAAAATTACTATATTTTCTTTCTTTCTTTCTATCTTTCTATCTTTCTTTTATGGAGGGAGCTTATATATGCCACGATACTTGTGTGGAGATCAGAGGACAACTTGTAAGGGGTCAGTTCTCTCTTTCCGCTATGTAGGGTCCCAGGTGTTGAACTCAGGTTGTCAGTCTTGACAGCAAGCATTTTTACACACTGAGCCATCTTACCAGCCCATGTACATTCTTTTAACAGAGAATCTCAGCCAGGCGTGGTGCCGCATGCCTTTAATCCCAGCACTCGGGAGGTAGAGGCAGATCTCTGAGTTCCAGATCAGCCTGGTCTACAAAGAGAGTTCCAGGACAGCCAAGTTAAACAGAAAAACCCTGTCTAGAAAACAAAAACAAAACAAACAAAAAACAGAGAATGTCCATCACTGAAGCTCCCAAGCTTCCTTTCACCACATCAATGGTACACTACAATGAAAGTAACAGGTTAAAGTCAATACCTTACAGTCCCTGGCCTAACTCTTCCCTCTCCTCATCTCTTTGCTGCCTCACAAGCATAAAAACCAAATCAATAAGAGGTTCTAGGCTATGACCTAGAACTAATCCTAAGCTAACTTACTTTATAAATAACAAAGCCTGTGATCCTAACTCTCCTGGAATCTCACCAGCTGAATAATACAAAGCTCAGCAAGTACTAGTAAGTCAATCAGTAGACTGGGAACCAGTGCTCCACTGTGGGTCCACTCTACAGACTCACGTCTGACTCAAACTCTGGCTAATATCTGACTCAAGCACCATGTTGCTAATAGATTCAATCCAACAAAAATGGAGATTCTTTCACTTGTCCTGAAAAAAGCAAGCAGTGAAAACTGGGATCTGACACTCTTTTCTGACCTCTGCATACACACATGCAGACACAGGCACACACATACATATAAACAAATTAAATCCTAAAAAGATAAATTACAGGGCCAGATGTGGTGGCGCACACTTTTAATCCCAGCATTCAGGAGGCAGAGGCAGGCGGATCTCTCTGAGTTCAAGGCCAGCCGGGTCTACAAATGGAGTCCAGCACAGTCAAGGATACACAGAGAAACCCTGTCGCGAAAAACCAAAAATAAATAAACAAACAAACAAATAAATAAATAACAGGACTAGAGATATGGCTCAGCAGTTATGAGCACTAGCTGTTCTTCCAAAGGTCCTGAGTTCAATTCCCAGCAACCACATGGTGGCTCACAACTACCTCTAATGAGATCTGGTGCCCTCTTCTGGCCTGCAGGCATACATGCAGGCAGAACACTGTCTACATAGTAAATAAATCTTTTTAAAAAAAATTAAAAGAAGAAAAAGAGCCGGGCGTGGTGGAGCACACCTTTAATCCCAGCACTTGGGAGACAGAGGCAGGCGGATCACTGTGAGTTCGAGGCCAGCCTGGTCTACAAAGCGAGCCCAGGACAGCCAGAGCTGTTACACAGAGAAACCCTGTCTCGAAAAACCAAAAAAAAAAAAAGAAAAGAAAAAGAAAAATTACAGCCATGCAGTGGTGGCACACAGAGTACAGGGTAGATACAGTAGCACTAAGTACGGGTTTGGAGACAAGACCAATAAACAGCAGATTACCTGCTTACCTGTTTGGATCCCTGTTTCTTGCTCTAACTGATGGTAGAGTTTGTTTGAATAGTCAGCCATCTTCTGTTCAATGCTTGAATGCCTAGCAGTGCTTAGGATGCCAGCACAGAATCTTGTTGAGCCAGCAGCCAGCCTGCAGCATAGATGCAGAATACTGTTAGAGAGACTCACTTGTATCTATGGATAAAAGTCCAGATTCCTGAGCTAGAGAAGTCTCAGGAGACAGAGCAGTGGTTGTTCTTACAAAAGACCCATCTTCTCTGGAATAGTAGCCAATGCTCTTAACTGCTGAACTGTCTCTCAAGCCCTATAAATCTAAAACTATACGGAAGCAAGTAAAAATTATAAAAGAAAATGGGAAGTATGTAGCCACTTTGGTTCAGCTCATGAGCAAAGACACAGATGTGCTGTGTAAAAAGGATGATAACAGAGTAAGAGGCACTGGGTTGTGAAACCATGTCCTTTTAACACACTTTGGAAATTTGCTACCTCTCTAAAATGCAGAAAACAAGAGTTCTAGAACACTGCTAAACACAGTGCAGATTTCACCTCGAGTCTTCTCACAGTAGTGAGCAATATTTAGATTAACTACCAGGATGATGTTATGGAAAGGACAGTGAGTGAAGAAGCCTTATATACTGTCATTGCAGCCAAACCCCAAGAAAAGTCAATTTAATCCTTACCTGCCCTGCTCCAAAAGCACAATATCCTGCCATCCCATTTTGGAGAGGTGATAGGCCACGGATGTACCCATGATTCCACCCCCACAGATGACCACCTGGGCCTGGGCAGGCAGAGCAATGGAATGTGCCTCGGCAGCAGACATACTGCTTCTTGCTGATGACCAGGTCTGCCATCCTGGGCTAGTTCTTTGTCTTTGGATAATTGACAGCAACCGGCAAAGCATTACCACCTAGAAAATATGTTTTCACTCAGTTGAGAAGATCCAAAGAATCCAAACTAGAAAGAAAGAAACAAACAAACATATTTCATTCAACTTAAGTCAGTTCTCAGGACTAATGAGAAAAAAATTTAACAAAAAACAATAGCTGCTGGGCATGGTGGCACACACCTTTAATCCCAGCACTCAGGAGGCAGAGGCAGGAGGATCTCTGTTCAAGGCTAACCTGGTCTACAAAGTGAGTCCAAGACAGCCATAGAGAAACTCTGTCTTGAAAAAGAAAAAAAAAACCTAAAAAAAAAAACAATGGCTATTCATTTGACATATATTTCATGACCTAAGCTTCAGATTATGCTTTTAAGAAAACAAAAACAAAACAAAAAAAAACAAACAAGTCAGGCATGGTGGCACATACCTTTTATCCCATCATTTGGGAAGTAGAAGCAGGTGGATCTCTGTGAGTTTGAGGCCAGCCTGGTCTACATATCAAGTTCCAGGACAGCCAAGACTACATAGAGAGAACCTATCCCAAACAAACAAAGCTAGCACCTGTGCACATACACACATGCAAACAAAAAACAAGCATGAAGAAGTCTAAACTAGGTCTAGTAGCACAAGCCTATAATCTTAGTGCTTCAGAGGTGGAGACAATATATATGAATGTTTTGTCTGCATGAACATCTGTGTCCCACATGTATGCATGGTCCCTAAGGTCAGAATATGGTGTCAGATCCACTAAGACGGGAGTTACAGATGGTTATGAGCTGCCATGTGGGAACTGGGAATCAAACCAGGGCCCTCTATAAGAGCAGCCAATGTTCTTAACCATTGGCCATCTCTCTAGAACTCACAACTGCAATCTTACCAGACAGGGTGTAGAAATCTCATGCAAATGGAGAACAATTATCATTTCTGCTTCCTGTTACGCTCTATCTCAAGGTTCTCAGTCTGGTATAGTGATGCACAACTATGACCCAGTATTCGGGAGGTTAAAGCAGAAGAATTTTAAATTGTAGACCAGCCTGGGCTACATATAACCATGTCTCAAAACAATCCAAGGCAAAAATCACAACAACAAAGATATAAACTTCTCTACATGAGTAGTTTTCTAAAGTCTATAAACTCACCACAGATTCTCCACTGGGTTCTCTAGGCCACACATCCAAGTTAAATACCCACCCTTTTACTAACATTCTCTCCACTTCCAGTCTCAAAGGAAACACAGCTCTCCCTGGAGAATTATCTTAGCCCTTCCTATTCTATTATCAACCATTACTGCTTGGTCATGCTTGGAAAAGACCCTTGGATTGGCTGGTTTTATGTCAACTTGACACAAGCCAGAGTCATTTGGGAAGGGGAAACTTCACTGAGAAAACGCCCCTATCAAATTAATCTGTGGGCAAGTCTGTGATATATTTTCTTGATTAATGAGTGATGTGGGGAGGACCCAGCTGTGGACAGTGCCACTCATGAGCAGGTGGTCCTGGCTGTTTACAAAAACAGGTTGATCAGCCATGTGTGGTGGCACACACCTTTAATCCCAGCACTGGAGAGTAGAGGCAGAGTTCAAGGGCAGCCTGGTCTACATAGCAAGTTGGCAAACAGCCAGGGCTAGAGAGAAAGACTTTGTCTCAACAAACAAAAAGTAGGCTGAGCAAGCCATGGGAGTAAACCAATAAGCAGCAGTCCTCCATGGCTTCCATATCAGTTCCTGCCTTCAAGTTCCTGCCCTTACTTCCCTGGATGATGGACCTGAGATCTGTAAGATGAAATAAATCCTTTCCTCCCCAAGTTACTTTTGATTATGGTGTTTTATCACAGCAATGGAAACCTAAGACACCCCTGCTCCTTTGTGATTCAGGTTAGCATCCTGCACCAGCTTAGAACACAACACGGAAAACAGTAAGCATCTCTACTCAGGGTTCTGAGCCCACAGCTTGCTCTTCTTTCTGCCTTCTTCCCACCTACTTTCCTCCCGCACTAAGCAGACAGTGTCTCTCAGCTCATTCCTGAAACCTTCTGTAGTGAAATGTATAGTAATGCCTTTACGTCTGGCATTAAGTTGTTATAGTCCTATCTCGGTGGGATCTCCAAATGTTAGAATCCAGACAAACCATTTCTAACTGATCTTTAATTTGAACGGTCCCAAGTGGAGCTGCAGTTGGGTACTCTTCAGAGTGTCAAGGTAACAAAGTATGAGTAATTTCATCATATAAATGGTGACTGAAGACAAAAATGGCTGCAGTTATATAGTAAGAGCTAAAGCAGGCCTCAACAAAGTGAAATGCATAGTAAAGCCTTTGTGTCTAGCTTTGAGTGAAATGTTTCAGTAAAGCCTCTGCTATGTTTGGGTTAAACAGGAGAGGGTAAAAAATTGTTTTGAGACTGTTTGAACTTTGAAGAAATGTCTCTTTAGAGAATCTGCACTAGGTGCTACTTGAGGGCTCGTAGCTGAACTAACCTTGGTCCTCAGACATTCCTGGCAAACCTAGATCTTACTTTTGATTATGGGCTGGCCATGGTCAAAAGGGACTGAGATTTGTGTGGATTGCCTGCTCTCCAAGGCAGCAAGGGCAAGATAACTTTGGTAGCTGGAACCTTTCCCAGCCCCAATTAACCTTGTATAATGTTTGAATAAAGTAACTGGAGTGAGCTAGGCAGGTGTCACTCAGTCTTTTCCAAAGAGGCTGAAACCCTCTGCTCCTTCAGGAAATGTAGGCATCTTGGTGAGCTTCTCTCTCTACTGCAGCACCTATGACTGACATCAATCAACAAATAACCTTCAATAGGCTGACAGTACTCTCCTCACAAGTGTTAGAACACCTCATTCTGCCTTCTCTGCACCCCAGCCCAATCCACTGACTTCTTTCACACCCTGCAATCAATGGTTCCCTGCCATTTGCCCCTTCTCCTCTGCATGGTAATACACTCAAGTCCCTCCTAGATAACCTAATAAAAGAAACAAAAGCTCATCAAATTTTTATTTCAAAAAATTTGAAATTGTACAGATTAACGTTTGCAAAAATCTCAAATACATAAAGGAACTAGGAGTTCCCATATCACAATAGTCAATACCAGTATGCATAATTTCCTAGAATTTTATGTCTTCCACCATTCAAACACTAAGTTCCAATTTCCTCATACCTTAGTGACTAGACAATGGCCACTGAGATTTTAGTCCTTGTTCTAAGACAAAATCTCCTGTATCCTAAACTATGTAACCAAGTGTGACCTTGAACTCCTGATCTTCCTATGACCATATCCCAAAGAGGCAAGATCACAGGTGTGCACCACCACCCTAGTTCTATCATGGAGGTTTTTTGTGGGTTTTGTTGTTGCTGTTGTTGTTTTGCTTGTTTTGTTTTGTCTATGTGTGTTTTGCTAGCATATTTGTCTATGTACCACATGTTTGAAGGGCCCAAGGATGCTAAAAAAGTCACCAGATTCCCTTGGAACTAAAGTTACATACTGGTGTTGGTATCGTGTGGGTTCTGGGAATTGAACCTAGGCACTTTGGAAGAACAGCCAATGCTCTTAACCATGGGCCATCTCTCTAATCCCAAACTGATTTTTTTTTTTTTTTTGGTTTTTTGAGATAAGGTTTCTCTGTGTATACCTGGCTGTCCTGGACTCACTTTGTAGACCAGACTAGCCTTGAACTCACAGAGATCCACCTGCTGCCTCCCTAGTGCTGGGATTAAAGGCGTGGACCACCACGCCCAGTCCAAACTGAATTTTTAAACAAATATTTATTCTTGAGGATGGGAGTGGTGATACACACCATAATCTCAGCACTCAAGAGGCAGAGGCAGCCGGATATCTGGATCTCTTCTGTTAGGGGCCAGCCTGGTCTACATAGCAAGGTTCAGGCCAGCTAGGACTATGTAGTGAGACCCTGTCTCAAACAAACAAACAAACAAATAAATATCTTTCAAAAATGCATCTTTCACTTGACAGTAAATTGATAAACAGAGCTTTGGGCTGGGCATGGTGGCACACACCTTTAATCCCAGCACTCAGAAGGCAGAGGCAAATGGCTCTGTGAGTTCAAGGTCAGCCTGGTGTACATAGTGAGTTCCAGTATAGACAGGGCTACACAGAAACCCTGTCTCAACAACCAAAGCAAAACAAAACACCTAAAAAAACAAATACCAGGGCTTTGACCCTACCACAGCACTGACACTTCTCTCACCAAAACCACTCAAT
>CAJQZJ010032054.1:3611069-3639845 GCA_907164525.1 Lophiomys imhausi | reverse complement strand
TTGGCAGAGCCCATCGCAAAGCTTGTTCTACGGGCCTGGCCGGACCTCGGGGGCCGTGAGACATGACTTCCCATCTTACTCCTTGCGCCTTCCCGCCCGGAGGAAGAGGCATTGTTTACTGGAGCATCAGAAACATCGCCTACCTTCCGTCCCCTCAAACTTACAGTCAGTCCCATCTGTGGTCCTAATGCAGCAGAGGCTGAGAGAGATTGAGTAGGACTGTACTAGGGTCCAAGTGGCAGAAGAGAAGGGTCAGAGAAGACAGTTGGTGCAAGAAGAAAGAAAATTGAGTAGGGCTAGGGAAGAGAGAAAAGAAATTGAAAAAGACAGTAGAATGTGAATTGGGCCACCAGAAAAGACAGTTGGTGACAGGAGACACTGAGCTGATCAGATAGGCTAGAAGTTATAGTTTGTGTAGTCCCAATGATGCCGACGCCGCTCCACCCCCACCCCCACCCCCAGAAGTGTCAGTAAAGTCTCTGAGCAGCACGCTGTAAAAGCATGCTGCCAGAGCTGTCAGCGCCCCCTTTCCCGCCCCTGCCTCTGTGACTGGAGCAGTCAAAATGGCAGCGCCTGTGCTGCCGAATTGGGAGCTGTCCTGCCTCAGCCTGCTGCAGTCTAGGGGAGCTGTCCACGTGGTGAAGTCTTTTCTGCCTCAGCCCTCTACCCCAGGAGCTTTCCACTGAGAGGACACCTTTCCTGCCTCAGCCTACGACTGTCCAGAGAGGCGTTAGCATTTGGCCAGCACAGATAGGAAGGTATCCTGAGACTGGCGATCCCAGGAACTACACCACTCTGAGGGGAGAGGGTGTAGTCCTAATGCAGCCGCCTCGGCCATGATGAAAGCTGCCGCCAGAGCTGCAGGAGCAGTTCATCAAAGTGGTCCAAACCCGCCCCACCAGCAAGTATCAGTACAGTCCCTGAGCAGCACTCCACAAAAGCTTTAAGGGGTGTACTTCCAGAACTGTCAGTGCCCCCTTTCTGGCCCCAGCCTGTGGGACTAGAACAGTCAAAATGGCGACTCCTGGCGCTCTAGTCAGAATGGCGTGCTGTGCGGAGTAGGGAGCTGTCCATCAAGACCTCATCTTTCCTGCCTCAGCCTACGGCTGTCAAGGGAGCTGTCCACAGAGACAGCCCCTCCTCTCCAGAGTCTGTTGGCTATTCCTACTGCGGGAAAGACTTCCCTGCCACAGACTCCCTTTGTAATCTTAGCAATTTTGTAAACTTCGTAAACCCTCAAGGCAGGAAAAAGCCACCAGATCCCAGTCTGAGGAGCTCCAGCAGCCCAGCCTTCTCTCATGCCCTCAGATCTCTCTGTCATAACATTTCCAAACTCTGTAACTGTCACAAAAATTTTAGCACCTCAATAGGACTCATCCCAGATTATGCTTAATTAAAGTGAAAAGTCTGGACAAAGGACCAACCAATCCCTGAGCTCTCCAAGCCCAGAACCTGAAAGTCCACCAATCCCCACTCTGGAAATCCCTGCCCTAGAAAGCTCCGCCCTCCCCCCAATAAACCCCATATAAGCCCTGCACTTTTTTCAGTTCGCTGCTGCCCTCTCTGGGAACAGGGGCAGCTACACCCTGGATTCATCCCTCCTCACCCTGGACCCTCCAATAAATCTCTCTTGTGAGATTTGCTGCCTGCTGAGACTCATCAGGAAGAAACAAAGAAGCCAAGAAGCAACGAAGAAGAAAAGAAGTGAAGAAGGAGCAGGGGTCAGGCCTCAGTGCTCCACAGCTCAGCTGGGGTTGGGGAAACCCCTGTGAGCTACAACGGATGGAGAAGGAGCAGGGCTCAGGCTCAGACTCCTCAATTCAGCTGGTGTTGAGGGAACTCTCCCGTATGAACTGCAACATCTCTGCTGAGGAAGCCTCCTCTCAGAACTGTGTGGTTCCTGGGCTCCCATGCCTCAGGATGCCCTTCCACTGGGACATTGTCCCATCTAAAAAGAGCTGTGTGGTTCCTGGGCTCATGAGTCCCAGGATACCTTCCTCATAGCTAAAGCACTTTCACGGGGCTACCCTCTCTCCTCAGAGCTGCATGGTTCTTGGGCTCATGAATCTCGGGATACCTTTCCATCCATGCAGGCCAAATGCTAACAACATCCACCCAGTTTTCTTTCCTTCACAGAACTCATCACTATCTCAATTATGTGTTCGCTTACGTGCCTTTACACTGGTGTAAATGCAGCTCTCTGATCTCTTGAGAACCAAACTTTACGTGCACCTTCTCAAGTACCTTCAGCCAGCGCCTAGCACACCATCTAATATATCCTCCATGCAGATAACAATAAAATGAAGCATCTTGGAGTTTCCATTCACTGGGCCAAGCCTATCTTGTCATACAAGCCAGTCTTGAACATTGTTGCTGTGTTGAGTGATCTGGCTAAACAGGGGCTTCTGCCCCTGGTGCTAAGGCTGCAACCCATCCATTCCCCAGCTTATGTGATTTAGACCCAACTCACTAGCCATGAGTTTCTTTAAGACTGCCCAGATGGTCTGGAGAGATGGCTCAGAGGTTAAGAGCTCTGGCTGCTCTTCCAGAGGTCCTGAGTTTAATTCCCAGAAACCACATGGTGACTCTCAATCTATAATGGGATCTGGTGCCCTCTTCTGGCCAGGAGGCATACATGCAGACAGAACACTATACATAATAAATAAAATATTAAAAAGGTGGGGGGGGGGCTGGAGAGATGGCCCAGCGGTTAAGAACACTGGCTATTCTTCCAAGGGACACGGGTTCAAATCCCAGCACTATATGGCAGTTCACAGCTGTCTGTAATTGCTGGGTGTGGTGGCACATGCCTTTAATCCCAGCACTCGGGAGGCAGAGGCAGGCAGATCTCTGTGAGTTCAAGGCCAACCTGGTCTATAAAGTAAGTCCAGGACAGCCAGGCATACACAGAGAAACCCTGTCTTGAAACCCCCCCCTTCAAAAAAAAAAAGCTTTCTTGAAAATATTTTTTTTTAAAAAGACTGCCCAGATGATACAGCTGGGTGTGGTGGTACACACCTTTAATCCCAGCACTCGGGAGGCTGAGGCAGATGTATCTCTGTGAGTTCCAGGCTAACCTTTACAAAGCGAGTTCAGGACAGCAGGACTTCATACAAAGAAACCCTAAGCTTATTATTTGTTTTATTTATTATTGTTTTATTTAAGTTTACTTGTATTTGTGTGCATGTCTGTGTTTTCAAAGACAAAGCCTCATATACCTAGGCTGGATTCAAACTGTGTAGGGAGAGGATGACTTAGAATTTTTGGTTCTCCTGACTCCACCTCCCAAGTGGCTTGCTTTGGCACACATCCAGCTCCCCTTGTTCTCCTGATACATGAAAGAACGTTCAAGGCATTTGGAATCCCCTGCTAGATGATTCTTTCACATTTTGGTTAAGCATTTAATGACACCTAGCCAAAAAGAAAGGACAGTGACCTATCAAAAACATCTGGGGATAAGCTTTTTGTGCAATTTGGGAGGAACCGGAAGATTTGTTTTTTTTTTTTTTTTTTTTTGTAAGCCATCTGTCTCTCACCATTTTCAGGCATACAAAGTTTAGAGAAACCTAGTTATTTTCAGGAAAGAGTGAGTGAAATGAGGTTGTGTGTCATACATGCAGTAAGTGCTTCCCCCACCCATAGCTGTTACTGACTATTGAAAATTGCTACATCTATTTGTAGCATTTGATTAAAGGTGCTGGCCTTTAATCCCAGTACTCAGGAGGCAGAGGAAGGTGGTTCTCTGTGAGTTCTAAGCCAGCCTGGTTTACAGAACTAGTTCTAGAACAGCCAGAGCTACTTGGAAAAGAAACACTGTCTCAAAAAAAAATGTTAAATCTAAAAGCATTGTTAATGGTAAGATTTGTTCTTTGTAATTTCTTACAGTGTTGGGGTACATTTAAGAAGGTCTGAAGGGTTTTGCTTTGATTTCTTTGTTTTATGTTTTTGTTGGTACTAGGGCTTGATCCTAGGTCACACATGCTAATCAGGCTCACTATCATTGAGTGACAACCCCAGCCCTATTTTTATAGTTTTGCCTTCTCTTTTTCCATAAATCATCAGAGGTATTTCTTGATTGGCTCCTGACTTCTCTATGCTGAAAATCCCATGGAGAATCAATATTTTGCATGACAAAAATGTTTCTTGGAAGATTTGAATGCACTTAATGTTTTGTCCTTTGAAAACATATTAGGCATCCTTGTTTATCTGTTTGTCAAGTACAGAGACTGCAAGAGCAAGAAGGTATTGTTAGCACTTGTTTCTAAAGATCCACTACAGGGTGTTCTCTGGGTACAAGAACTGGGGTTGAAACACCTTTCCATAGCCTGGTTCTGCTGCATTACATTCCAGAATGTTGGGTAGCTGTAGACAGTTAGAATGAGAAGGAACAGGAGTGTTTATTTTGGACTGTAGGCTCACATTAGCCCACCAGTCCTTCCTTCCTCAGAACAGACAAAATAGAAGACTATGCAGCTCATTTCACAAAAGGGTTTTCTAGTTTACACTTAACTCTTTGGTCAAATCTTAGTATATATCAGACACCACTGTAACTTATTTGTGCTTATGAGTGGTATTTCTCCTCTGTTGAAAGTGGCTTTTATTATTTTTTAATAAAACTTTTACTGTAGTTAATACCTCCACCTCCCTTCCGACCCTTGTTCCTTCCAACCCCCCAACCCTAGGTGGGAGAAAAAGAGGGGAAAGGGACAGGTGTAGGATTCTTTCAGATACTTCCTGCTGATTAGGATCCTCATTTTTTGTTTTGTTTTTTCTGTTTGTTTGGTTTTGGTTTTTTCGAAACAGGGTTTCTCTGTGTATCCTGGACTCACTCAGTAGACCAGGCTGGCCTGGAACTCACAGAGATCCACCTGCCTCTACCTCCCGAGTGCTGGGATTCAAGGTGTGCACCACCATGCCCAGCCTTCTTTCCTTTCTTTTTAAAAAGCTTTTTAGGGGACTGGAGAGATGGCTCAGTGGTTAAGAGTATTGACTGCTCTTCCAGAGGACATGGGTGCAGATCCCAGCACCCACATGGCAGCTCACACTGTAACCCTAGTTCCAGGAGGTCTGATACCTTCACACAGACATACATGGAGGCAAAACAGTAATGCATATAAAAATAAATCATTTATTTGTTAAACGCTTTATAGACTTAGTGTATGCATGTATATATGTGCCTAATTCGGGTAGAATCCTGAAAGGGTAATGGATCCTCCAAAACCAGAATTATGGATGGTTGTGAGATACCATGTGAGTGCTGAGAACCAAGTTTGGGTCCTCTCCAGGAGCAACAAATGCTCTTAACTGCTGAGCCATTTCTCCAGCTTGGCCCCTCTTTGAGACAGGATCTCACTATATAGCCCTGACTGGCCTAAAATGATAAATGTTCTTTTATTTCTTCAGATGAGGGGATTGTTATCAGTTCAGGAACCAGGACTGAGTCCCCAAGCCATTCTCAGAGAGAGTTTTAAAAGGAAAAATCATAATCAAACAAGAAAAAAATCAACTCTATTCCAGGTACATTGTGTTCAACCATGTAAGAAGAACTAATTCTATACCAGGTACCTCATACCTAGGCAGCTAAACAAAGCATTTTAAGCTGATTGGCTGGGATTTAGAGTTGGGGAAACTTAAGGATTTTGATATTGTGGTTTTGTTTATGTAGAACACATATCATTAATTCAAGCAGAACATTTAACAAAGGCTGTTCTTATGTCTGGCCAGGAGAGCCTGAGAACCCAAACTTAGTTTGATCTTATGATTAAGATGGAGACTAAATCTACAGAGTGAGTTTCAGGATAGCAAGGACTACACAGAGAAATCCTGTCTCAAAAAGACAAACTAAAGTTTAAATTTAAATTTAAAAATGGAGACTAAAGCCGGGCGGTGGTGGCGCACGCCTTTAATCCCAGCACTCGGGAGGCAGAGGCAGGCAGATCTCTGTGAGTTCGAGGCCAGCCTGGTCTACAAAGCGAGTCCAGGACAGCCAGAGCTACACAGAGAAACCCTGTCTCGAAAAAAAACAAAAAAAAAAATGGAGACTAAATGGCAGTAGGTATACGAGGCAGGAAGGCTGGACATGTCTTGATGTTGATGAGCTTCAACGGGGAGAAGAGGAAAGCTGTTCCCAAGCATTTCTAGCTCTTTCTGAACTCTCGATGGCTGGTTCAACTCAGCTATCCTGGCCTAAACTCCTCTTTAAGCAGACTGATTAAAACTGGGTTCTTTTGACTTCTAACTGGATTGGTCTGCCTCAAACTAATTCTGGCAATCTGTTCTAATCTTCTGGCTCCTCCTCATTCTCTGGCTCGTTCTGTCCTCACCTGTGTCTAGCTTGTTCTCTCTGCAACCTGGCTCTGTAAAACTGTCCCGGTAAGAAATGCACCATCACCCCTGGCTATCTTTCTTTCTGATATCCCTTTATTTGTCTGTCCTCCTATAGCGTGAACTTTTCCTAAGGAGACTCAAACATCTAGTTACCCCAGGGCACAAAGACAGACTGAAGTAATGATGCCACCAAAGCCCTGTTAGGCAACAGAATCAATTTGTTTGGCTTACTTGCAGAGCATCGTGAGACATTACTTACAGGAACATGGAGGACTACAAAAAGTCTCAACACAGCTCAGACGAATTCCCCCCATAGCTGCACAGATGGCTTTACTTCCACACTCAGTATACTCTGCACCTCATGAGACAATGAGCCCTCTTGAAGCAGGTCAGAAATACATACAGCTGACAAGTTGGTGTAGGAAGGAGTAGCTGGAATCTCAGGGAAGAATGTTTGTAGCCGGGCGGTGGTGGCGCACGCCTTTAATCCCAGCACTTGGGAGGCAGAGGCAGGCGGATCTTTGCAAGTTCGAGGCCAGCCTGGTCTACAAAGCGAGTCCAGGACAGCCAGAGCTGTTAAACAGAGAAACCCTGTCTCGAAAAACCAAAAAAAAAAAAAAAAGAATGTTTGTTATAAAGCTTCTTAAAAGATCTTTTGCCACCAGGCATGGTGGTGCATGCCTTTAATCCCAGAAATGGGGACGCAGAGGCAGGCGGATCTCTGTGAGTTTAGGCCAGTCTGAACTCTCTACAGAGAAAGAGTTCCAGATAGCCAATGGTACACAGAGAACCCCTGTCTCAAAAAACCAAAGCAATAAAAAAATTGAAAGAAAAAAAAAAGATGGTTTGCTGCAGGGCATGTTGGCGCATGCCTTTAATCTCAGCACTCAAGAGGCAGAGGCAGGTGGATCTCTGTGAGTTTGAGGCCAGCTTGATCTACAGAGTAAGTCCAGGTCAGCCAGGACTTGTTACGCAGAGAAACCCTGTAAAAGAAAAAAAAAAAAAAAGATTGTCAATCTTAAAATGAGGATTACCTGTAATTGCTTCACAGATCAGAAGGGACCCAATTCTGCCTATGTCCTCATATTGACCACTAGGTGGCTCTGGGGCCCGTGGATTGAAGTGACCTGGCCTCCTGCATCCCTTACCATGCACTGAGTGAATTGTTAGGATTAATTAGAAACCCAAACCAGACTTAAAAAAAAAAAAAAAAATCAGCCAGGCGGTGGTGGCGCACGCCTTTAATCCCAGCACTTGGGAGGCAGAGGCAGGCGGATCTCTGTGACTTCGAGGCCAGCCTGGTCTACAAAGCAAGTCCAGGACAGCCAGAGGTGTTATACAGAGAAACCCTGTCTCGAAAAACCAAAAAAAAAAAAAAAATCTCGCCATGAAGGCTGATAACTCAGAGTGACTCTCTGGTGAGGGAGCCTTGAAAACAGGACATAGTAGGACTGATGGTTCAGGTCTGTAATCCCAGCAATTCAGGAGGCTGCAGGACTGCAGTTTGTTTTATCATTGTTATTTTACCTTTGTTTCCTTGCTCTTGTTCTGGTTTAGAGGGATGGAATATATACAAGATCTCTTGTAGTCTAGATTGCTTTCTAACTTGCTTTATAGTGAAGGATGATCTGGAACCCTTTGTCCTCCTGTTACCACCTCCAGAGTATTGGGATTACAGGCATGTGCTATCATGTCACCTATATGTGGTACTGGGGATTGAACCCAGGTATTTATGCATACTTGACAAACACTATAACAACTGAGCTACATCCTAAGCCCATGGATTGCAAGACCAGTCTGGGAAATTCATTAAGACTGTCTCAAAAATAAAGAATGGAAAATAACCACAACAAAAACCTAAAACCAAGCCGGGTGTAGTGGCGCACGCCTTTAATCCCAGCACTCGGGAGGCAGAGGCAGGCGGATCTCTGTGAGTTCGAGGCCAGCCTGGTCTACAAAGCGAGTCCAGGACAGCCAGGGCTACACAGAGAAATCCTGTCTTGAAAAACCAAAAAAAACCCTAAAACCATGCAAACAAACAAATAAACAACCTAACAACAGAAAGTGGATAGAAAGACTAAAGGTATAGCTCAGTCTGAGAAGTTTTTCTAGCAAGCATGAGGCCTTAGGTTCAATTCATAGTAAACAAAACAAAAAAAGCTCTGTGTGGTCGTGTATTGCTGTAATTCAAGCACTTGGGTGGCCAAGACAAGGAGATTGCTATAAGTCTGAGGTCACCTTGGACTACATAATAAATACCAAGCCAGCCATGACTAAATAGTGAGACCCTAGTACACACACACAGAGAGAGAGAGAGAGAGAGAGAGGCAGAGAGAGAGAGACAGACAGACAGACGTGCGCGTGCGCACGCACACAGAGAGAGAGAGAGAGAGAGAGAGAGAGAGAGAGAGAGAGAGAGGCAGAGAGACACACAGACAGACAGACAGACAGACGCGCGCGCGCGCGCACACACACACACACACACACAAAGGAGGGCTGCTGTGCAAGCATGAAAACCCAAGTTCAAATTCTCAGTATCTGCATAAAGCTAGACATGGAAGCATAGCTCCATGATCTCAGTGTTGGTACAGACAGATAAGAAGCAGACACTGGCGAATCCTCAGAAATTCACACTCCAGCTAGCCTGGCATACGCAGCATCCTATTTCAAACAAGTTGGAAAAAAAAAAATTAACACCGGAAATTGTTTTCTGAGCTCCATACACATGCCACAGCATTCAAATGACTACATTCACACTCGGGAAAACACACACAAATAAAAATAAAGGGTGGAGCCGGGCATGGTGGCGCACGCCTTTAATCCCAGCACTTGGGAGGCAGAGGCAGGCGGATCTCTGTGAGTTCGAGGCCAGCCTGGTCTACAAAGCAAGTCCAGGACAGCCAGGGCTGTTACACAGAGAAACCCTGTCTCGAAAAACCAAAAAAATAAAAAATAAAAAATAAAAATAAAGGGTGGAGTTGTGCAGTGGCGGCACATGCCTTTAATCCCAGCATTCAGGAGGCAGAGCCAGGCAGATCTTTGTGAGTTTGAGGCCAGCCTGGTCTACAGAGTGAGTTACAGGAGAGCCAGGGCTACACAGAGAAACCTTGTCTCGAAAAACCTAAAACAAAACAACAATAAGAACAACAAAGGCTAGAGAGATGGTTCAGTGCTTAAGAACACTGGCTGAGCCAGGCGGTGGTGGCGCACGCCTTTAATCCCAGCACTTGGGAGGCAGAGGCAGGCGGATCTCTGAGTTCAAGGCCAGCCTGGTCTACAAAGCGAGTCCAGAACAGCCAGAGATACACAGAGAAACCCTGTCTCGAAAAACTAAAAAAAAAAAAGAACACTGGCTGTTCTCCAGAGGACTTGGCTTCTATTCCTTACACTCACATGGTGATTCACAACCTTCTGTAACTCTAGTTCCAGGGTATCTGATGCCTGCTTCTGGCCTCTTTAGACATTAGGCACACATGTGATGCCCAGACATACATGCAGACAAAACATCTATACACATAAAACAAGTTTTTAAAAAAATGTTAAACTAATAAAAATTAAAATAGGCCAGATGTGGTGACTCATGTCTTTAATCCCAGCCCTAGGGAAACAGAGGCAGGCACATCTCTGTGAGTTCAGTCCACTTGGTGTACACAGAGAGTTCCAGGCTGGCTGGAACTAGATAGTGAGACCCTGTCCCCCAAAATATAAAAATAAAAATAATGATGTGACATTTCCCCTAGTACATGATCTCTGAGACATCACCTATTACAGCCAGGTTTGGGATGAATCTCACTCTGGGCTTGGCTTGCCCTGGACCTGAAAGCAGATGTTGCCTTTCTCTTGTGTATGGTCCTGAGGTTATATTGCCTAGGTCTCTGAATTAGCTGGAGAGCTCCTGAGAAACAGAACCAACAGGACTTACAGAGCGAAAGAGCATTTTTACCCACTGAGCCATCTCAGTAGCCCGTGTACACTCTTTAACAGAGAATCTCAGCCAGGCGTGGTGCCGCATGCCTTTAATCCCAGCACTCGGGAGGTAGAGGCAGATCTCTGAGTTCCAGATCAGCCTGGTCTACAAAGCGAGTTCCAGGACAGCCAAGTTAAACAGAAAAACCCTGTCTAGAAAAAACAAAAACAAAACAAAGAGAATGTCCACCACTGAAGCTCCCAAGCTTCCTTTCACCACATCACTGGTACACTACAATGAAAGTAACAGGTTAAAGTCAATACCTTACAGTCCCTGGCCTAACTCTTCCCTCTCCTCATCTCTTTGCTGCCTCACAAGCATAAAAACCAAATCAATAAAGGGTTCTAGGCTATGACCTAGAACTAATCCTAAGCTAACTTACTTTATAAATAACAAAGCCTATGATTCTAACTCTCCTGGAATCTCACCAGCTGAATAATAAAAAGCTCAGCAAGTATTAGTGTCCAGGTGCCATGGAGGTCAGAAGAGGGCATTGGATTCCCTGGAACTGGGGTCACAGAGGACTGAGCTGCCTGCCACATGTGTGCTAGTAATGAAACTTAGGTCCTCTGAAAAGCAGCCATGTTCTTAACCACTGAGTCATCTCTCCAGCCCTGCAGTTTGTTTTTTGTTTTTTTTTTTCGAGACAGGGTTTCTTTGTGTAGCCCTGGCTGTCCTGGACTCACTTTTTAGACCAGGCTGGCCTTGAACTCGCAAAGATCCGCCTGCCTCTGCCTCCCAAGTGCTGGGATTAAAGGCGTGCGCCACCACCGCCCGGCACTGCAGTTTGTTTGTTTTTTTTTAAAGATTTATTTATTGTGTATACAGTGTTCTGTCTGCAGGTATATCTGCAGGCCAGAAGAGGGCACCAGATTTCATTATGGATGGTTGTGAGCCACCATGTGGTTGCTGGGAATTGAACTCATGACCTCTGGAAGAGCAGCCTGTGCTCTTAACCACTGAGCCATCTCTCCAGCCCTGCAGTTTATTTTTTAAGACCAGGTCTCTTGTAGGCATTCTGGCCTCGAACTCTGACTCCTCGTGCCTCCACTTCCTCAGGGCCTTCCTCCTATTTCTGAGCTGAAAGAGAAAGCCTTTAGTCTCGCCACTGTAAAGACAGCTGAACTTTTTGTAAACACTGTATTTGTTTGTTAGGGCCACCATAAGAAGATACTACACATTACGCGTCTTAAACAGAAATGTATTTTTTCCTAGTTCTGACCATTTACAGGCCAAAGTTCGGGCATAGTTGGTTTTCTCTGAGGTCCTCACTCCTCAGCTTGCAGATGGCCATTTTCTTCTTAAGTGCCTATGTTTTCACCCTTTCTTCCAAACTGGGTGAGAGCACATCTAAAAGACTTATTTAACCTTAATTACCCCTGTAAAGATCCTAAATAAGTCATATTCTGAAATATAGTGCTAGAAATCTAATTAGGGATGATAAAAGTCAGTCATGACAAGGACTGTTTATTAGAACCAGGATTTTCATCTACCATCTGTCTATCTACCTATCTATCCATCTATTTTATTTTTTTGTTGTTGTTGTTTTTGGTTTTTCAAGACAGGGTTTCTCTGTCTAACAGTACTTTGGAAGAGCAGTCAATGCTCTTAACTGCTGAGCCATCTCTCCAGTCCCTAATCTTACATTCTTGTATTAAGTACTATGTAGTCATGGTGTTTGATCTACTTTATATCTTTGCTAAACCAGATTATACACTCTGTTGAGAGAGGTTTAGAGTCTATATTCATAAGGAGTATTGTAGGGGTTGATAGATTAATATAAGTTAGATTTAGTGAATATCCAGGTTTCTGATACAGTCTCTTAATTCGGGGCATGAAGATCAACTTGGCTGTGAGCAATTAGCTTATCAGCTTATGGATGAAGTCAGGTGAAATGAGAGGAGTCTCTTTGGACTGAAAAACAAGGTTGAAGCCAGGTGAAACAAGGAAAGACTTTATGACCTGGCATTGTTTTCAACTACTAAGTGGGCAGAGCCCAAATTAAGCTGAAGCAGGTGGAACAAGGAGCGATCTTATTTAAGGACAAGTGGATGAGCCCGGAGAGCAGAGTGCTAAGGGCCCCTGAAACGAGAGAGCTCCGAGAGTACTGCTGGAGAAAGTGCTGGTAGACCAGTGGCCAGATCTCCCTGAGGCAGAAGGAAGCTGTTGAGCAGATAAAGCCTCAGCAAGACAGCAAAAGGCCAAGGACTAAACCCTGTGGCTCAGCTTTTGCCTAGAGGGGTTTGACCTGTCCGAACAGCGTCCTGAACGGAACTGTGGCCAGCTTTAAAAACTGAGGCAGAGCGGCAGAGTTGCTGATACGAAGGAAGTAAGTTGGCCTACAAACGCTGAGGTCTCCCAGAGAGAAGAAAGCCTCAAGCCTTATTTAAGGTGAGACTGCCATAGCCAATTTACCCTGATGAACCTGCGTCTGAGATATTCCAAAAAAAGGACTGCTAAATGCATTAAAGAGTCTACCCCAGAGACTGTGTTCCTGGCGACTGAGGACCTGCCCCAGAGACTGTATCCTTATCAATAGGTTTAGTGGTTAGTTCTTAGGGGTTGTAGGAATGTATAGGGGTTGTAGGCATTCATACGGGTTGTAGGAATTTATAGGAATAGTAGTAGGTGTATTTGTTGTAAGTGATTAATAAAACGTTTAAAAATTAAAAAGGTTGGGTTACAGAGTATTGATCTGTGGTTTCTGTAGTTTGTGATGTCCATATTTGGCTTTGGTATTACTACTGACCTCAATAGGAAAAGTTGGAAAATATTTCTACTTGTGTTGGTCAAACTTCACAGCTATGTAAAACTACCTGTGGTTCTAGGCATAGATCCCAAATCCAAAATACTTTGGGCTAAATATGAAAAAAAAAGTTCCAGAAAAAACATTGGTGGAATATAGTTGTCATCATGGATGTCAGGTAGTGGGGACAAGGCCAGGCAGCAAGGTGTGCAGCCTTGTACAATACCCAGGGCCCCAGGAGCTTCTGCCTCAAACAAATGGCCTGGCAACTTCAAGCTCATCTTATTAGAGAGAGACGGCTCAGCAGTTAAGAGCACTGGCTGTTCTTCAGGAGAACCCAGGTCCCATTCCCAACAACCACAGGCAGTTCGCAACTGTCTGTAACTACAGTCCCAGGAGATCTGGCACCCTCTTCTGATTCTGTGGGCACTGAACATACATGATGCATAAGACATACATGCAGGCAAAACACCCAGAAGCATAAAATAAAGGGAAAAAATTTAAAGTTGTTCCACCAGTAAGTATTTTCCTCCTATCCAACACAAAGCCCAATGACAATGAACCATTGGAGCCCAGGAGCAAGAATTGGGTCATTTATCACCAGCATAGAGCAAAGCTATTGAAAACTGAACACTGAAAAATCCACTATGAATGTAAATTAAAACCCTGGGAATGTGAACGTAGAGACCCTGAATTAGCTGGGATATGTCTTGGACAATCCCATGTCCTGCTTCCCCATCTGCTAAATGGCATCAGTACAAGGTTCTTGTGACATGAATATGTTATGGTTGTAAACATGCTTTGTAAGTTCTATTAAAAGGGTGGCTTGCCGGGCAGTGGTGGCGCACGCCTTTAATCCCAGCACTTGGGAGGCAGAGGCAGGCGGATCTTTGTGAGTTCGAGGCCAGCCTGGTCTACAAAGCGAGTCCAGGACAGCCAGAGATATTCAGAGAAACCCTGTCTCGAAAAACCAAAAAAAAAAAAAAACAAAAAAAAACAAAAGGGTGGCTAAGCCAGGCAGTGGTGGCGCACGCCTTTAATCCCAGCACTTGGGAGGCAGAGGCAGGTGGATCTCTGTGAGTTCGAGGCCAGCCTGGTCTACAAAGTGAGTCCAGGACAGCCAGGGCTACACAGAGAAACCCTGTCTCGAAAAACCAAAAAATAAATAAATAAATAAAAGGGTGGCTATGGGGATGGCAAGGTAGCTCAATGGGAAATGGTCCCTGCCACCAAGCCAGATGACCTGAGTTTTACTTCTGGGAACAACAGTAGGAGAAGCTGGGCATGGTGGTGCACACCTTTAATCCCAGCACTGGGGAGTCCTAGGCAGGTGGATCTCTGTGAGTTCGAGGACAGCCTGGTCTACAAAGTGAGTCCAGAACATCCAGGGCTCTATTCTGCCTCAAAAACAAAAATAAAAACAAAAAACAGAAGGAGAAAAGTCTTTCTCTTAAAGGTTGTCCTCTGACCTCCACATACATTGTAGCACCCAAACACCTATACTCATATGCATACATAATAGCAGTAATTTTTTTTACAAATAAAAATGAAGCTATTACTAATCATGGATAGGAACTACTATGGTGAGCTTGAAGTTGCCAAGCAGAAGTTTTTTTGTTTGTTTTGGTTTTTGGTTTTTTGAGACAGGGTTTCTCTGTATAACAGCTCTGGCTGGCCTGGACTCGCTTTTGTAGACCAGGCTGGCCTCGAACTCTCAGAAATCTGCCTGCCCTCTGCCTCCCGAGTGCTGGGATTAAAAGGTGTACGCCATCACTGCCTGGCCGCCAAGCAGAAGTTTGAGGCAGAAGCTTCTGAGGCCCTGGGTACTATACAAAGCTACACACACCTTGCTGCCTGGCCTTGACCCCACTGCCTGACATCCATGGTGACATTCATATTCCATAAATGTTTCTCCAGAAGCCCATGCAGGTCCACCTGTGCCCCAACAGAATCTCCAAAGGGGTGACATCTGAGAGAATGCTGACTCGAGGGTTAGGGACTACACCAACTTCAGAAGGACAAAGTAGAGCTTGCAAGGCTGTGCTTTAGAATGGCTGAATAACATTTGTGATCATTTGAACATGGTCCACATGTCAGCCTTTGATTTGGCTGTGTTAGAAAATCAGTGATTCTGGTGGGATAATGTAGGCTTCAGCTAGGCCCTAAATACTATGACAATTTGCTCCTTCCTGCTGCACTGTGGCCTGTTTGTCTTGAGGCAGGCTTGATCACAACAGGACTCAAGTCAGCCAAGGGCATCCAACACATGCTTTCCTCTCTGTCTACCTTGGCTTTGTCTTGACCCAAAATCACATAGATAAGCATGGTGGGCCCTGGGGCTAGCCTCGCCCTCTCACACTGCCCTGACATATTTCTCTAAGGCACACACCTTTCTTCCTGAAGGTGCAGCCCAAGCTCACTCCTCTATGAGCCCAACAGTGGAGTCTGTCTGGTGAATAGTTATTTCCTGCTTTATGTTTAATTCATGGCTAGGGGTTTGGGATGAGCTTCCCAAGAAAGGAAAGAACTCCCCTGGGAGTTCCTGCCTGCTTTATGGGCCCACTGCCAAAGTCCCAGCCTCCTCCCCATGACTGGGGCTGGTGAGTAGAAGCTGTCCATGGGCTTGGCAGACATTGTCCCTGCCAGGGTACAGCCATCAGTTGCTAATCCACAGCCCTGGAATGTCTGTAGGCCAATCAGCAGGGTCTTTGGGGGCTCCCTGAGGGTGCTAATAATCCTACAATGATTAGCAGGGGACACAGGGTCAGTGCACACTGCCCTGCTTTCTGTTGTGGAGCAAGCTAGCCAGACACTGAAGCTGGAGTGTAAGGAGGCATTTAGAAGGAGATCTCTATGTCTTCTTTTGAAGCCAGTGCACTGCTGAGGGAAGGCTGTTTGGACACAATGATGACTCACTAGCCTCCTCCTTTTGTCTGGCAGCTTAGCCTGACCCCTCGAGACTGTGAATAGCTTCACGAAGCCTGGGAGGCTAGCTGGAAGACTGAGGGAAGCCATGTCTGCAGCACCAGGCAGGCCAGTGATTCAGCCGGAGGCCTCACTGGGGCTGGGAAGCCAGAGTCGATGGCTTGGTCTCTTGCTTGTGCTCCTGCCTCTCCTTGGCATCACCCGGACAGAGGTACAGCCACCCCAGTTGCCAGGGCAAGCTCCCACTCTCCAAGGTAAGGGATACCTGGACAAAGACGGGAGTAAAAGTGCTGTTGTGAGATTGAAGAAGGGTTATCAAGGGGTTTCTAGCAGTCTGGTGTCCAGGACGGAACCCTGTGTTATGTTGATGTGATATGATGGGGATCCATTAGGACAATTCAGGGGAGCATGATGGAAGGATACCAGGATGGAAGGATACCAGGGAAGAAGAAGGATGAGGCAGATGGGTCCAGGGTTAAGGTTAAGGAAAGACACTGGTTCGAATCTGCAGCTAAGACCTCAGATGAGGTAGAAAGAAGCCGCAGCCAGGGCCTGCTTCTAGTCCAAAATTGAGTTTCTTATTTTCCCCATCACCCTCCCCACCACCTCCAAGCCAGTCACTCACGGCATTGCTGTATACTTGTTCTGTCCTCACCTATCTTCCTGTTTCTCTCCTGGCCTCCCTCCAATCCTGTACCGGGAGCTCTCCCCTCCACACCTACCTACCAATCTCCCCTCATCTCAGATCTGTGTCCTTGGGGCGGGTTGTACTCTCACCAGGCTATGGTGATGCCCCAGGTGCTGCTGGTCATTGTCATCGGCCTAACCCTCTCTCCTGGCTTTCAGCCCTGAGCAGGAAGGAGAGTTTCTTAATCCTCTCCCTGCACAACCGCCTGCGCAGCCAGGTCCAGCCTCCTGCAGCCAACATGCAGCGAATGGTGAGTATGCCCAACCCCTCTCTATCAAGAGGGTTCCCAGAGTTACTGAGTCCTAGAGTGAGCTCAGTAGGCCTTGCCAGTACAGAACCTCCTTTACCCCCTAGGGGTACCATGGTCTTGGTTGCTGGAGAGCTATATGGCTGCTGCCTTCAGGAAAAGCCCTTACTATAGGAAGGAGGTCAGGGCCCTCAGCAACTCACATTTGCATTGAGGACAAACCTGCCTTTCCTGGCATCCTGTTGCCACGGAGATCAACAGACATGGAAGGAGTCAGGGTTCCCTCCTCCTGGGAAAAGGAGCTACACAAAGGAATCCATCAGGAAAGGAGAAGTGAAGAACAGGGAGCAAGAAGGATCCCACAGGGCTGAGGGGGACTGGTATGTGACCAGGATTTATCTAGCAAGTATCTCAATATTGGCTTTTCCCAAGCCCCTCACTCATTCACTTATTTGCAACTTAGAACCTCCATGACTGAGGCTGCAGCAGGATTGGAGCTGACCATCCTGGGGTCTCAGATATATATATATTGGAACCCCAATAGCTCCAGCCCATATAAACAGGCCTGGGCGCAAAGGGTGGAATGGGGAGGGGAGGGTAAGGTTCCCCATGGCTGCCTCCCATAAAGTCCTCAGAGGAGGACAGCCACAGTGGGTGGCGACCTTGAGAGCTCAGGGGTCAGTTTCCCAGGAGGTGGGGGAGGGCCAAGAAGGAGTGCTCAGCTTCTCACCCCTGCCCTGCTCTGAGTGGCTCTATCTCCCCATGCCCATGTCCCCGAGCAGCCAGGATTTTCCAAATTGTAGTGAGACCTGGCAGTGAGTCCTTCTACCCCCAGCACCCTGCAGGCTGGGGGTATGATTAGTGGGCCGGGAGTTTGTACCTTTCCTGGGGCCCTCTGCTTAAAGGCCTGGAAAATTCACATTTGGCCAGATAGTAGCAGCAGAGTTCTTCTGACAGGGTCAGCTCTTTAAGGAAAACACAGCCAGGCAGCCTGAAAGTCTGGGCACTGTCCAGATTATTAGACACAGAACCATGACATCAGAAGTCCACCCCTTTGCCTAGATTGGTGTTGTTCCCAAGGCAAAGCCAAAGGTGTGTGTGCAAGACTCAGGAAGATGAAGGCACAATTTGCTTTCCTGACATGTTTTGGGCAGCTCCACAGATCCTTTCAAAGGCCAGTTGTAACTAACGGTTGGTTTTGATTGTGCCAACTTGACCCTCAGAATTACCTGGAAAAGGAATTTCACTGGCCAGTTGTCTAGATTAGGTTGGACCATGGTCACATGTGTCATGGATTGTCTTGATTATGTTAACTGATGTAAGAAGAGCCAGTTTAAAAATGGGTGGTACCAGCCGAGCATAGTAGCACATGCCTTTAATCCCAACACTTGGGAGGCAAAGGCAGACAGATTTCTGTCAGTTGTAGACCAGCCAGGTCTACACATTGAGTTACAAGACAGCCAGAGCTACACAGAGAGACCCTGTCTCAAAAACACCAGGAAAAAAGTGGGTGGTCTTTCCCTGGGGTTGAGTCCTAGTCTGTAGAACCAGGGAAAAGAGGCTAGGAGCTAGATAAAAGCATGATTTCAATCTCTCTCTGCTCTTGACTGTGGACATAACTAGCAGCTTCAAGTTCCTGCCAGCTTGACTCCTCTGTAGTGATGGCCTGGAACTGTGAGCTGAATAAACCCTTCTCCCTAAGTTGCTTTTGTCACACAGCAACTGGAAGGGAAAAGAATACAGATACACCACCTGGGGATGTCTTTGTTTGTGCCACTCCCAGGACTGGAGTGAGAACCTGGCTCAGCTAGCTCAAGCCAAGGCAGCCCTTTGTGACACTTCAACCACCCCAAACCTGGCATCTACCCCACGACACACACCACAAGTGGGCTGGAATGTGCAGCTATTGCCCATGGGCTCGGCATCCTTTGTTGAAGTGGTCAACCTCTGGTTTGCTGAAGGGCTGCAGTATAGACACAGGGATGCTGAGTGTGCCCACAACGCCACTTGTACCCACTACACACAGGTGAGTATATAGCAGATAAGTCTGGGGCATGGTCTCCACAGTCATCTTAGAAGAGGTCATACTTGATCCTTAAAGAGACACTGACTAGACTTAGAGGATGTTACCACACCAGAGCCCTGTGCCTCCTTATTTTCCCTCTGTCCCTCCCCAGATGAACTTTCATTCTCAAGAAGGTTTCCTTCTTTTTCTCCTCTATTCAACAACTACGGATTTTTTTTTTTTGAGACAGGGTTTCTCCGTGTATCCCTGGCTATCCTGGAACTCACTCTGTAGACCAGGCTGGCCTTGAACTCACAGACATCCATCTACTTCTGCCTCCTGAGTGCTGGTATTAAAGGCATGCTCCACCACCCCTGGCCATTACAGACTGCCATGTGGGTTCTGGGATTTGAACCCAGCTCCTTTGGAAGAGTAGCCAGTGCTCTTAACCACTGACCCATGTCTCCAACTCCAACTACGGATATTTATTGAGTTTTTTATATACCTGACACCGATTAGAGGCTAAGTGCAACACTGAATAACACAAGCAAAATTCTCAACATGTTTTAACACCTTTATTATAATGAGAGAGAAGATGACTCATGAAGTGAGGTAGAATCTTTCTCTCAGTTCCTGCTTTCTAGAATAATTTATATAACATTTGTTATAATCTTCCCCTAAAACTCTTGGGCCTTGTTCCATTTTGTGTTTGTGTGTTTTTCTATGTGTGCCTGAGTAAATGGGCTACTGTTGTTTTGTTTAAAATATTAATTCAAGCTGGGCGGTGGTGGCGCACGCCTTTAATCCCAGCACTTGGGAGGCAGAGGCAGGCGGATCTCTGTGAGTTCGAGGCCAGCCTGGTCTACAAAAGCGAGTCCAGGACAGCCAGAGCTGTTATACAGAGAAACCCTGTCTCGAAAAACCAAAAAAAAAATATTAATTCAATATTTCATTTGTTTATGTGTGAATTTGGGGGAATTGGTCCCCTGCTCTTTTTGGTGTGGGTCCTGGGGATCAGATTCTGTCAATTCTGTATAGTTGGTGCCTTTTACCTGCTGAGCCATCTCTCTGGTCCATTGTTTTATGGTTTGTTTTTGCTTGTTTGTTTGTTTGTTTTAGATTTATTTATTTACTATTTATACTGTATTCTGCCCGAATGTATACCTGCAGGCCAGAAGAGGGCACCATATCTCAGAGATAGTTGTGAACCACCATGTGGTTGCTGGGAATTGAACTCAGGACCTTTGGACAGTGCTCTTAACCTATGAGCCATCTCTCCAGCTGTCTTTTAATAACTAATTATTTCCTTAAATTATATTTTATCCTCTCTTTCTCCTCTTCCTTTCATTCTTTATTTTTGTGTATGTGTAGTACTAGTGATCCAACCTAGAGTCTTGCACATGATAGGAAAATATCTTACCACTGACCTATAATTTCTAACTCTAAAATTATAAGCCTAAAAAGTATGTTGCATTAAAGCAAGACATGGTACATGCCTGTAACCCTAGTACTCAGGAGGTACAAGCCGGAGGATCAGTAGTTCAAAGTCACCCTTGGGTACACAGAGAGTTTGAGGACAGCCTAAATGACACAATATCTTTCTTTAAAAAAAAAAAAAAAAAAGTTTGGGCTAGTGAACTGGGGGAATGTAGCTCATGGATAGAGTACTTACCTACCACATGCTAGGCCCTGGATTAAATCTCCAGCATAAAAGAACAGTCTATAAACTAAGCATGGTGGTACATGCCTTTAATTTCAACACCTGGGAGCCAGGGATAGGTGGAACTCTATGAGTTTGAGGCCAGCCTGTTTTACATAGTGATTTCCTGGCCAATGCTGCGTGTTGCATAATGAGATCTTGTAGGTAGGTAGGTAGGTAAATAGGTAGGTAGGTAGGTAGGTAGATAGATAGATAGATAGATAGATAGATAGATAGATAGATATTGATATATACAAAATTGATATATATATATGTATATATATATACATATAGAGAGAGAAGTGAAGACTTGTGGTCATTCTTACAATCTTACCCAAGGGCCTTTATATCCAAGTCTTTCTTTTGTTACTCTTTCTGCCTGTCTGTAATCTTTCCTCCTTTCAACACTTAGTAACCCTCAAACTCTACTATTCTCTCTATCCCAAAAGCTTACCTCAATTCTGATGGCTGTGCTCAGCACAGCTGCTGTTCCTGCAGGCTCCAGGGACATAAGGGAGGCATCTGTCTGCCTGGTTGAGGCCAAAGCCTCCCGGGTGTGCATTGCATGTGCTGCAGAAGTAAAGTCAGAATGAAAGAGTTTCTGAGTCCTTGTGTCCTCTGCAGCTTGTGTGGGCCACCTGCAGCCAGCTGGGCTGTGGGCGGCATCCGTGCTTTGTGGACCAGGCAGCCATGGAAGCTTTTGTCTGTGCCTACTCCCCTGGGTAAGCCACTCACCATAAGCTGGGTGACAGCTAGGGGTGGGTGTAGGTGAAGGGACCAGGAAACTGTGGCTGGAGGAGGGAGGAGTGGGTAGATGACTTTCACTCAGTGTGAGATGTGCACCCAGCCACCCAAAATGCCTGTACCCCTTGGCCTGCACGGGAGAGAAGATAATGAAAGGAAGAAGATACAATGGATCCCGGTATGCAGAGCAGGACTTAGCCGTGAATGCTCATTCCTGGATGCGTGGCCCTGCTCTGAGGGAATGTGTCCAGGATTGATCTAAAAAAAAAAAGGCCATCTTTTGTTTCCTAACCGATCTCCCTGCCACATCCAGCTCCTTGAATCCCTAACTGGGCCAGAGGTGCTAAAGGAGCCCATGGGAAAGGCAGCCAGGACCCACTCCTGCCCTGCCCAAGACCAGGTTCTCCAGACCCTCTGATGTTTGCTCTCACAGAGGTAACTGGGATGTGAATGGAAAGACAATCGCCCCTTACAAGACAGGCACCTGGTGCTCGCTCTGCACAGCCAGTGTCTCTGGCTGCTTCAAGGCCTGGGATCATGCAGGGGGGCTCTGTGGTGAGTATCCCATCCTATTTGCCTCCTCCTGGAGCAGCAGGTACATGAGGGGCTTAGAATTGGTGACCCTGGCATGGGAGCTAGCAGTCTGAGGGACTATCCCAGAAGCCTTGGCCTCAGCACCTAGGAAAGGACCCCCCGCCCGACCTGCTGGACTCAGAGGCTCCTTCTCAGAATCACCTGCTCTTCTTACCAGAGGTCCCCAGAAACCCATGTCGCACGAGCTGTCGAAATCACGGACATCTCAACATTAGCACTTGTCACTGCCACTGTCCCCCTGGCTACACAGGGAGATACTGCCAAGGTGAGGAACCAGTGTCCACTCAGGCTGCCCTGGGCATAAGGGAGATGCACCTCTGTGGGCATACACCTGTCCTGGGGCATGTACTAGAGCTGGTATGGTGGGAGAGTTGCAGGGCTGGGGTGGCCAGAGACTCTGAGGGAGTCTCAGGTGCACTAAAGGTATTGACTACTGGGTTTTCACACTGCATGCATTCAGCCAATAAAAACTCACTGAGCGAGCCCGGCATAGTGGCGCACGCCTTTAATCCCAGCACTCGGGAGGCAGAGGCAGGCGGATCTCTGTGAGTTCGAGGCCAGCCTGGTCTACAAAGCGAGTCCAGGACAGCCAGGGCTACACAGAGAAACCCTGTCTCGAAAAACCAAAAAACAAAACAAAAAACTCATTGAGCTCCAACTGTGTGCCATCCCCTGAGCTATACATATGATTTTAAATACTTAGTACTATAATCCCAGTGCTTGGGATTGTCATGAGTTCTAGGCTAACCTAGGCTATATAGTGAACTTTAGGTCAGCTAGGGCTGCAGAGTAACACTCTGACTTAAAAAAAAAAAAGGAATCAGATTTGGCCCTTCAGGGTAGCTATTAAAACAAAGATAGAATTAGGAGACAGAAGGGGTCCCTTTCGCCCCCATTGCCCACTTTCCATGGCCTTCCAAACCTCAGTTTGCTTCTCTCTACAATGAGAATCAAACCAAAGCACCCAAGTGTGGCAGTAGCTGGAAGCCCCCATGGGCTCTGTCTCTGGGAGGGTATTCTTGCTGTGGCTGGCCTGTTAGGTCAGTATGGGGTCCAGGTGGTTAGAGGTGGAGCATTCCGCCCTTCTGCTCTGTCCCGGCAGTGCGGTGCAGTGTGCGGTGTGTTCATGGCCGGTTCCGGGAAGAGGAGTGTTCCTGCATCTGTGATGTCGGCTATGGGGGAGCCCAGTGTGCCAGTGAGTTTCACCTTGAAGTTGTTCTCAGAACCCCTCTTCAGTGGGGCTCTGACTCTGACTTTCTCAGCTGGTGAGAGACCATGTGTCAATCTCTTGAGAGTTCTCATACTTACAAATTTACCAGCACAGCACTGACTTCTGCCCATTTCAAGTTTGGAGCAGCTAGCCAGAGGTTGGGGTACCTTGAGCCTAGCTCAGCATGGAGGGTGATGGTAATGGTTCTGAAGACAGCACCCAAGTTCAGGTTCTCCCATCACTCCTGCCAGCCAAGGTGCACTTTCCTTTTCACACCTGTGACCTGAGGATTGACGGAGACTGCTTCGTGGTGTCTCCCGAAGCAGACACCTATTATGGAGCCAAGATGAAATGTCAGGTGAGGGCTGACCCTTGCCTTCCCAGGGTCTCAAACAGGGTCATGATAGGGTGGCTTTGGACCAACAGATATTTCCTTCAACTTCCCCTGGCCTGGATCTCTTCATTAGAATAAAGCAGGGGTCATAGAGTCAGGCTCATACAAGCCAGGAGCCCACTCTACACCCAGGGCCAGGCCCTACCCAACTCCCAGTCAAGGATCTGCCTTGACTCAGCTCCAGGTGATGGTTGACATGTTGAGACGGCAGGACAGGATGGCCAGAACAGAGGGTTTTCCAAAGCCAGAAACCCAGATTTTCCTTAGTATTTCTTTTATTTTTTTTATTATGTATACAATATTTGCTCTACATATATGCCCAGGCAGATCTCAATGTAGATGGCTGTGAGCCACCATGTGGTTGCTGGGAATTGAACTCAGGACTTTGGGAAGAACAGCCAGTGCTCTTAACCTCTGAGCCACCTCTCCAGCCCCCCTTAGTATTTCTTGACTTGCTAATATTGACAATTGGTCCAAATATATTTAATACACCATGTGATTGAGACAAAATTCTTCTGGGAGAGCAGGACCATGCTTGGGCTATGAGCTGCCAACTGGGCCATGTGTACACACAGAGGGAAGTCTGGCAGAGAGAGGAAGAGAACCTCCATTCTCAGAGGCAGGAGGTTGTTGGGGGTGGAGGTCAAGACAGCCTACACAGCACACACATTTGGGATCCTGGCCATGATGGGGCAAGGGAATAGATAGAAAGTTCTGGGCCTGAACTCTACAGCCTGTCCCATATGACCCAGAGTGGGGTTACAGGGAAAAGGTGGGGTGCTAGCCCAGATCGAGAGCCAAAAAGTGCAAGACATCCTTGCCTTCTACCTGGGCCGTCTGGGGACCACCAACGAAGTGACCGATAGTGACTTTGATACCAGGAACTTCTGGATTGGTGAGTGCTTGGCAGTTGAAGGGTGTGATAGGTGGGAGGACTTGAAGCCCTACAAGGCTCCAGGAAACAGACTATGGCAGCCCCCATCACCCGCTAACAGATAGCAAGGGTGTGCAAAGGGCTTGGAGCACGAAATGGGTCAGTAGTCAGGACAGGCTCCTTCCCTGGGAAGAGGGCAGCAGGGAGGGAAGATCTGCAGGGTGGGGAGTTCTGGAGAGAGAGACTTAACAGCTGGAAGCTCAAAAGGCATTAGGCAGCAGGCTTCTGGACTCTCAGATGGTGGGCAACCTTGGCTACCCTGGCCCAGGGCTCACCTACAAAGCAGCTAAGGATTCCTTCCACTGGACTACGGGAGAACACCAGTCCTTCACCAGTTTTGCCTTTGGGCAGCCTGACAACCAGGGGTGAGTCTGGGATGTGTATCCTCCCCTGGGCCCATTTCCCACATGGGCCTTGCTGGTTAACCTTCAGATGCCACTGAAGAGCCTTCACTCAGCCAATAAAGGTCTGGACCTTACCTGGTTTTAGGTGCCAGGGAAGCCTGGACCCAGCTGTTGCAGACACAGGGCTGAGGTAAGGGAGGCACAGAGGCATAGAAGAGGGGTCTCAGGAAGTTACCATCTATGTATCGTTGCCACTTGTATGTTGCTCACCTCACCTCCCTACTCCCCAAATCAACACATCATTTCGGGCATCCACCCATCTGCATTCTTTATACGAACCCCCACCAGCTGACCCACCTGCTGTCCTGTACAGAGGGCATTCGGGTTATGTGGCATTGCCCTGGTCTTCAAAGCCCAGGAGTGCCATAACAGGAGGTGGTGAGTCTATAGGGTCACCCCAAATATCTCTCCCAGCACACTCTCATTGCAGCCAGGCCTGACTGGATTCCCGGCATATTCTCTTGGTGGCAGAAGGATGTGGGTCTGTATATTCCTGCCGTGGCTAAGTGCTGGACTTGGCTGGGTGGGGGGGTTACGGAGAGCTCACAGTTTCCCTACAGAGATTCGCAGTGTGTGGGGAACAGAATGGGCACGGCCCCCCCAGCAGCCCTATCTGCATGTGATGCATCTGGGCCACATAGATGCAGGTGGTTTAGTGGGGTGGAGGGTTTAAGATTCTACTAGATTCCTAATTTCATTCCTCCACCTAAGCACTCTTTATCCTGGCCCCGCAGGTTTGGGAACTGTGTGGAAATGCAGGCATCTGCTGCCTTCAACTGGAATGACCAGCGCTGTAAAACTCGAAATCGTTACATCTGTCAGTTTGGTGAGACCATGCTGTCAGTTCCCCTCCTGTGTTGCCCATCTCCTAGTGTGCTAATGGCCCCCTCCATGTTGCTTGGATATCCAAAGCATTGGTATAGAGTGTGTCTGAGTGCACAGAGTCACAGAGGGTTTTTCCGGCTCAGGGTCTTGTATTTGCAACTGTCTGAGGCCAAGGTGAGGATGATGGCCCAGCATGGAGTACCATGTCCGTGCAGAGAAAGAGGACTGGACCTACATCCTGCTCAGGAGTTCTCCAGGGTTCCCCTCCTTCTATCATGACAGCTATTGCCTAGGGAATCTGACTGATCCCTTACTGTGCCTCAGTTACCTACAGCCCAAAAAGCTAAAGGGGAGGAGGCAGAAGTGAAACCTGTCCCAGCATCAGCTCCCAGGATCCGCCTATTAGAACTTGGAGTTCCCCAAGAGAACACAGGCATGGCTACTTCTACATGACTACAGCAGAGGTCCCATCATAGGAGGACTCACTCTATTATGCTTCCTTTGCAGCTCAGAAGCACATTTCCCGATGGGAGCCGGGGCCCTGAGCCTGGCCAGGCAGCTCTCCTGCCAGCCCCTAAGTCCATAAGTCAGTTTGCCTGACTGCTCACCTGGGTGAAACAAAGGCCTGCCTGGGACTGAATGTCCAGCATCCAAAGAGATCTCAGACCTTGCACGGTGCTGGATGTTGAGTAGTAGTGAAGCCACAGGAAATGAACAGGGTCCTAAAGGAGCCTAGCATGGGATGAGAAGAGCTAGGGACACCCAGCCTGCTTTTGATTAGAAAGATGGGCTTCCATCAGCCCCTGAAGTAAAAGCTAGAGCCAGTGGTCAGAAGAAACTGTTGTGTTCCATTCAGACCAAACTCCCTTGGGCAGCTGGAATTTCCCAGACCAAAGACTTTACAAAGGATTAAATGACCATTATGAGTCAGCTGGCTTTGCAATTGATCAAATTTTTCTGTTTCTTTTTTTCTGCGTGTGTATTTTGTTTTGTCTTTGTATTGTTGTTGCAGTTATTGTTTTGTTTTGTTGTGAACAATATCAAGCTGGCCTGGAATTCATTATGTAGCCCAGGCTGTCCTACAGCTCACAGCAAGCTTCTTTCCTTAGTTTCCTGAGTACTGGGATTTCAGGGATGTGCCATCGTACCTAGCCAACAGCTGGCTTTGAGGGAATTCAGATGGTGGAGAAGATCCTGGGAAGACGAGAAGGGGTTGATACTTCCCTGTCAGTTTCCTAGTAATCTTCTCTCCCTTGCAGCCCAGTTCATGACCTAAGCCACACTCTGGGCATTTTCAGGCTCCCTAGCAAACTCTTTGCTTCAATTATTTCTTCTTCCTCTTTTTTTTTCTTCCTGGTTTTTTGACACAGGGTTTCTCTGTGTAACAGAGCCCTAGCTGTCCTGGACTCACTTTGTAGACTAGGCTGGCCTTGAACTCATAGAGATCCTCCTGCCTTTGATTCACAAGTGCTGGAATTAAAGGCGTGTGCCACCACACCGGCTTCCTCCTCTTCTTTTTCTTTCTTTTTTTTTTTTTTTTTTTTTCTAGCAGCTCCCAGCATTGTGCCTCAAGCAGAAAGGTAGAAACTACCCTGAAAATCTGAGAAAGTGTGTGTGTGGTCTCCACCTGTGGAATACTATCTCACCTCACCTTACCATCAAATATCATCTTACAATTGAAGAGATGCCAGCAGAGAGGTTGAGTAACTCGCCCAAAGTAATATAGCTGAAAATCAAACCTAGTTAATTTGGCTATCATATAATTCTATTTTTTGTTTTCCCCAGTCTGTAAAAGTTCATTATGAGAGCCGGGCGTGGTGGCTCACGCCTTTAATCCCAGCACTTGGGAGGCAGAGGCAGGCGGATCTCTGTGAGTTCGAGGCCAGCCTGGTCTACAAAACAAGTCCAGGACAGCCAGGGCTGTTACACAGAGAAACCCTGTCTCGAAAAACCAAAAAAAAAAAAAGTTCATTATGAGCCTGGTGTGGTGACAAACGCCTTTAATCCTAGCAGTCGGGAGGCAGAGGCAGGCGGATCTCTATAAATTCGGGGCCAGCCTGGTCTACAAAGTGAGTCCAGCACAGCCAGGACTACATAGAGAAACCATGTCTCGAAACAAAACAAAACAAAAAACAGTTCATTATGTGGCCATGTCTGCCAGAACTCGGCCTCAAGCACTGCCCACTGTTTCAGATGCCTGTCTGGAGGCAGAAGGTCTCTACTTTCTTGCCTTGGCCCAGTCACGTAGTTAGAGTCGTATTGGGAAGACAAGAATGTGAAGCAACCCTAAGTTGTTCATGATTCAGGTACCAAGAGAACCTCTGTGCACCCGCCCCGCGCACCTGCTGGACCCAAGGCCCCGCCCACTAGCCTGCCCCTCCTCCTCCGTGTGGGATATTCTCGCCCACTTCCCCCCCACCCCCCCCCCCCGCTATCCCAACCCTCCCACTGCTTCTCAAGTTAGTCTCCTGGTCCAAGCTTTTCCGCAGGGATCTGAGGGAAGTCGCATGTTGCAGGGTTGGTCCTCCGTGGGCCGACTGGAAGGAAGGGGATCTTCGGACGTCAGACCCTCCCACCCCAATATTCTGGCTCAATAGACTTGGCTGCCAGATGTCTAGAGGTGTCTAGAGGTGTAGTCACTGCTAGTGTTCTCAGCAGGTGTAGAGACATATATCCCACATAGCCACCAATTCTAGGGGAAAATACAGGTCATTCAATGAGCATGCGTTAGCTAATGCATCATAAAGACTTGGTGCTTCATAGTGATTTTCATAGTAAGTTCTGGAAAACGTACAGGGCCCGGCTTACTATAGCATGCCTCTGTGGAGTTTCATCCAGGGGCTTTATTTTTCCATGATGTGACAACCTTTTCTAGATCAGGGCATTTGTTTTCCCCAGACTATATAAATTCATTATGCTGCCAGGTGGCATGCTCCTGTGCTGCTGACCACGGTGTGTAGATGTCTCAGCAACCGATCCAGGGAGAACAGAAGATATTCAAGAGGGAACGGATTCGGCGTGACAACACAACTCAAGAGAAGTTTCAGTGCTGCTGTAAAGTTTACTT
>CAJQZJ010032054.1:3565324-3601069 GCA_907164525.1 Lophiomys imhausi | reverse complement strand
CCCCAAACTTTCCTTGGGACCTGACCATCCCCCAAACCTCTGCACACACATTATGTCACACTGCAGTCGTGGCCTGCGTGACAGGCAAGACAGGTGTGGCACTCCTGTAATTCCAGCACTCAGAAGGCTGAGGCTGGAGGGTTCCTATTGGTTCCCCCAGTGCAGAAAGGAAGCACTGTGGTTATTTGTATTTACTTGATGTATGCGTGTGTGTAGAAGTCAGAGGACAACTTACAGAAGTCAGTTCTCTCCTTCCACATATCTCCACATATGTGGTTCTTTCAAAGTTTCTGCTTGAAACCTGGATTTACTGTTTTAGATACTGGCCTGCATAGTAACTTCAAGGTCAGTGTGGGCTATGATGTAAGACTATGTCTTAAAAATAAGTACATAATGCCGGGCCTGTTGGCACACATCTTTAATCCCAGTACTTGGGAGGTAGAGGCAAGTGGATCTCTGTGAGTTTGAGGCCAGCCTGGTACAAGGGCTGGAGAGATGGTTCAATGGTTAAGAGCACTGACTGGTCTTCCAGAGGACACAGGATCAAATCCCAGTACCCACATGGCAGCTCACAACTGTCTGTAACTCCAAGATTTGACGCCCTCACACATACATGCAGGCAAAACAACAGTGCACATAAAATAGAAAAATAAATTTTTTTAAAAAGCACTTAAATTGGGGCATCAAGATAACTCAGCAGATAAGCCGGGCGGTGGTGGTGCACGCCTTTAATCCCAGCACTTGGGAGGCAGAGGCAGGCGGATCACTGTGAGTTCGAGGCCAGCCTGGTCTACAAAGTGAGTCCAGGACAGCCAAGGATACACAGAGAAACCCTGTCTCGAAAAACAAAACAAAACAAAAAAAAAGATAACTCAGCAGATAAAGGTGCTTGCTGTCAAGTCTGGTGACCAGAGTTCAATACCTGGGACTCGCATGGTGGAAGGAGATGACTGACTCCTGTAAGTCGTCCTCTGACTTCTACACACACGCATACATCAAGTAAATACAAATAACCACAGTGCTTCCTTTCTGCACTGGGGGAACCAATAGGAACCAATAAGAACTGGATTTGGTTCTTTCAAAGTTTCTGCTTGAAACCTGGATTTACTGTTATATATCTGTGAACTCAGTGTTCAGGAATCTAAGGCAAGAAGATTTTGCATTCTGGGCCAGCCTGAGCTGCATAGTAAAGGAGTTGGGGAGACTGTGTTTGCTTCTCCAGGGAAAGGAGGGGAAACACCATCAGCTAAGTGTGGCTCAAACTCAGAGTAACCAGTTCATGTTCAAGGGCAGAGGAAGAATCTAGGACAAACCATCTGGGTTTCTCAAGAGAAAGACTCCTCTTCCTCAGAAGCAAGCAGACAACTCTGATATACTTTCTGGGTTAAGCTGGTATTCTAAATGTGGTTCTAGAAGTTTCTTTCAGGTGTTTCTATAGGTTTGGTTGCAAACATCTGTAGAAACCTGAATATGCATATATATGTTAATGAACTGTATTCATGTACTGCAGTATTTATATTGTACATACATTACAAAATGAAAGGACAAAGACCCTAGTCTGTCCTGGCTCTCACCTACCCCCTCAGCTGTTGCAGAGTTCGTAAAAAATAAGGCAACAATGTTAGCCTGAGAATAAAAACCACACAGCTCCCCTCTCTAGAGACCTTGAGCTCAAGGAGACTGGGAATGACTGGGAGTGCCCCTCCACTCACAGGAACGAGCTTACCAGGATTTTACAATACCAGATGTCCCTCTGGTTGGGCTTATGGTTTGGCCAGTTGGCCCAGACCAATCTATCTAAAGGTCAGCTATGCTGAGCCAATCGTATAATGCCAAGGCTTGAAACCCCACCCCACCTGCCCTGGTTGCTCATCCTCCTCCCTTGCCTAGCCCTTAAGAGCCTCAAACTTTCCAGGTTCAAGGCCTTTCACAGACTCCCTGCATGGAGAATATATGATGGACCTTGCCTTGGCTCAAACCCCCAATTAAAGATCCTTTTGCTTTTGCATCAAGTTGGAGTCTTCCTGGCTTTCTTATGGTTTCATGAACTGGGCATTACAAAAAGAGACACAAATAAAAACCTTAAAAGGTAAATATGAAGATGAATGTAAATGTCTTAATGTCTTTTCAGTACTGTAGATAAAACCACATTCTCACATATCCTAGACAAGCAATCTACCACTGAGCTATGTTCCCAACCCACTTACTAATATGTTGGGCGTGGCTCCAGAGGATTTGGCATAGAGCTGGTGAGATAAGAGCATATTCAAGCCAGGCACGGTGGCACACGCCTTTAATCCCAGTACTCGGGAGGCAGAGTCAGGCAGATCTCTGTGAGTTCGAGGCCAGCCTCGTCTACAAAGCGAGTCCAGGACAGCCAGGGATACACAGAGAAACCCTGTCTCAAAAAACAAAACAAAACAAAAAAGCATATTCAAACCCTGGCAATCTCAAAATTGGGGTCTCATCCTCCCATCCTGAGAATGGAAGGCATGAAACAAGCTTCTCCCTACTTCTGCCTGCCTCAGGAGCACTTGGACACAACCCCCAAGTGGCTACCTTCCTTGTAGCACATAGCAAGAACCCCCCAGGAGGTCCCAGTGTCTGAGATCTTTCCCCATGTAAATATAGCATGGCCAGTATCTCAATCTCAACCAATAGAATGCATTCATCCCCCCCCCCAAATTCCCTCCCCACTTCCCACAGTTCAAAAACTCTCACCCCTCTCAGAGTTCGGGAGACAAGGAGATTGAGATTATGAAGAGACCATGGGAGAGCTAAGACCCCTATGACACCTAAACTGCAAATAAAGGATTGTTGGTTAACCAAATAGCTTGCCTCAGAGCTGTCCTGATTTCGCCTAAAGGAACCGTCAGAGAAAACTCGCTCCAACAGTCCCTGTGCTTCCTGCCATGCTTTCTCCAGCACGGTTCCTGACCCAGAGGACCACAGAGAGAACGGTGGCCCCCAGACTCCCCACCCCCAACCCAGCAGCAGCTGGTGTGTCCACCCCGCCTACCCCAGTGCTCACACATCCCGGGAGAGAACAGGCGGGTCCCCAGCTGCACTCAAGGTCCAGAGAAAAACTGCTGCCATCGACCATTGGTGTCACTGCGGTTTCTCTCTAACCCAGCCCTATACCCAGCAGGACATCAGAGAGAAACTCAGCCTGACAACTGACCCACAGACCGGATACTTCAACTGCCCACCTACACTTCACTAATATTTTTGCTTTGCACCTGAAAAGACGATCTTTGGGTGTGCTTGGGCAGTGCTCTCTGTTTCATGGAGATCATGCACAATCTGAACTTTACTAGCAGCCTAGGGCACCTATAGATGGGGCCCTCCAGTGGCCATCACTTTGCTATATAGCCATTATTAGTATACTTTACTATACAACCATCCTGACTTCAGTATGATCTTTGTACTTTTATGGCAGGAGCCATTACATTAGGTCCTGCAAAGCTTTGTGTTTGATGGGTTCTTTCTTCTAAGGGACCACAGGATTAACTGTTTTACCACAGCATGCCATGGACTTCTGGAGCCCTTTCCCTTACTACTAGCTGGATTTTCACCATCCTCTGGTTACTTACTAGACTTAGATTGCACACTATTTTCTCTTATGGGTTCAGGAATAGCCCCACACTGACCACTAGAACACCAGGCTCAGACTGATGGAAGTTCATTGACTGTTCAAAGACTGACTGTTCAGGGACACAGTCTGGATTTGGACACCAAGACTGTGAGTGACCCTGAGCCATTCTCAGAGTCAGTTTTGAAAGGGAAAAATCATAACAAAGCAGGAAGAATCAAGTCTATCCCAGGTGCACTGTGTCTAGCCAATGGTCAAGAATCAATTTTATCCCTGGTACATTGTGCCTAGGTAGCTAGACAAAGCATTTTAAGTTGATTGGCTGGGAATTAGGATAGGAGAAACTTGGGGACTTTCCAGTACCTCATCATTCTTGGGGAAGGGAACATAGCAGATATTTGTGGTTTTGTTTAAGTAGAACATACATCATTAATTCAAGCAGAACATTTAATAAAAGCTATTCTTATGCCAGGCCAGCAGAGCCTGAGAACTTGAACTTAGTTTCATCTTCTGAGTAAGATGAAGACTGAAGATAAAAATGGCTGCAGTTATGCTATAGCCAGTAAGACTTGGATATGTTTGGTTGTGTCTTGATGTTAGTGAGCATCAGCATTTTCTACAGGGCTTCTGATTACTCCACGTATTCTTGGTCCTGTTTTTGTATGAATCTTGGTTGTAAGATTCAGAAACTCATTCTGACAAGTGTAAACAGAAATGAGTTTGTAGAAGATATCTGCTAGTCCCAGGGCTGTGGGAGAGTAAGAGAATCAGATCTGTGAGAGACTGCATGGCAGAACTGGCTTTGTGAAGACCCCGTTGGCTCTGCTAGGCTCATTAGCTACAACTGACACCACGAAAGTGGGACAGTGATTTCACCATCTTTGAAAGCTGGGCCTATGAGTCTGATTGAAAGTCCAAAGTCATGAGCCGAGGCCCTGGCTTTAAGGAAGGCTGAGAAAGGAAGGTAGAGGTATTTTCAGCTTCTTTCAGGAATGTAGGATCCACCTCAGTTTGGTTCCACATGGTGAGAAACACACTCCAGCAAGGTATTTGCTGACCGCCACATACATGCAGTGGCACAAGTGTGAAGATATATATACACACACACATATACAAAATAAATAAATAACAGTTTAAAAATTAAAAATGGAGTGGGGCACGGCAGCACACGCCTTCAATCCCAGCATTCAGGAGGCAGAGGCAGACAGATCTCTGTAGGTTGGAAGCCAGCCTGGTCTAAAAAGTGAGTTCTAGGATAGCCAGGCTATTATACAGAGAAACCCTGTCTTGGAAAACCAAAAAAAAAAAAAAAAAGTAAATAAATAAATAATGAAAATAATTTCAAAATAACAAGGCTTGAAGTTCTCCTAATGGGACCCCCTATGTGACTGACTGCACAGGTTAATAATCCACACATGCAGCCTGCATTTGAGAATATGGGATGAGGTCCCACCTGTTTTTACTATCATTGCCCACCAATGTGTCAAAGGAGTTCCAAGTCAGAGGAGCCCTAATTCAGACACTTGGTTACCTACCCTACCATTAGTGTGAATTTAAACACTGCTGAGGAGATGCAGTCCCTTGTTGGACAGCTGACTTTCTGGTCACAAGAGAATCTGGGGGCAGGAATGAGATCACACACCCCCCTCCAGATCCCATCTGTCCAGATGATGAGGGGGAACCCAGGGTCCATAGCACCTTCCTCCCAGGCGTGTCCCAATCCTTTGCTGTAGTTCCTACTTAGTCCACTGAGCTCAGCCACCCCACAGGTTCCACAAGAGAGGTGTCAGTAGTATCAGGAAGCAGTGTAACCAAGACAGAAACTGCAGGATCTTTCTCCTGTATAGAACTTTGTTCTCTGCTTCCTTGGCCCTGGCATCTCCACCAGAAGTATGCTGAAGAACTTATGGCTTCTCTGCATTTTCTTCTTTAAGTTGCCTCCAGCTGACACTTAACTGGTACATTTAATTGGCAACCCAAACATGCCTCAAAAACCCTTCTTTTACAAATGTGTGTTGGGGGTGGTAGAAAGATGGCTCAGTGGGTCAGTGATTCCTGAACTTCAGAGATCCCTGTAAGGATCATGGCAGGCAGGGAAACGAACCAGGAAGAGGTGAGAATGAAAATTCAGTTCAGCCCAGCTTAGTCATCCATGTTGGATCAAACTTCTGGAGAGGCTCATGCCACATGGTTTATTGTAACCATATCCAAACACAATAGAATTTTGGGGGAAAATATTTCCAGGCAACAATCATTCCAATTCAAGGTTCACAATAGAACTTAAGGCATAACTGCACAGTGACATTTTATATATATATATATATATATATATATATATATATATATATATATACTACACACACCACCTAAGGTGACCCAAGAGGTTATTTTGAATTTAAAATGATTTTTCTTCGTATGGTAGTCAATGCCCGTGACTTTCTGGTGGCTGACAAAGATGAGAGGGTCATGAATTAGCGACCAGCCTGGTGTACTAGGTACGACTCTGTCTTACACAGATAGGCAGAAGAAAGCAGAGCAGAGAGAGGGGCCCAGAAGTGGAGCAGCACAGTCAGCATTCTCTACATGATCTACAGGGATTGATTACACATGGGCAGAAGGTGATTAGAAAAGCCAGTAATCCCAGCACCCAGGAGGCAGAGTCAGGCGGATCTCTATGAGTTCGAGACCAGCCTGGTTTACAAGGTGAGTTCCAGGACAGCCAGGGCTACACACAGAGAAACCTGTGTAACCCTGCCTTTGAGTGTCAGTATGTTTATGAAATATAATTAAAGTAAATTAAACAGATTTGTAGTCCAGGCTGACCTTCAATCTTCCATTCTCCTTGACCAGCCTTCAGGGTGCACAAGCATATGCCTCCTTTGGGTTAAAAAAAAAATCTCCATCTGAAATAAGAGAGGTATTCATCTGAAGGTAAAAATGAACTTAAGATTTTTTTTTTAATTCCTTTCTCAGGCCAGCAAGACGCCTCAAGTGGGTAAACCTCCTTGCTGGGCAAGCTTGAGAAACTGAGTTTTATCCTTGTGACTCCAGCAAGTTGTTCCACCTCAATATGCACTCTGTGGTGTGTGCCCTGCCTCAAAACAAAATTTTTTTAAAAAGTTCTTTTTATTTCTGAATCCCAGAAACCTGGCTCTTTGAGGCTTAGCACAGATGCAGGTGCAGGGTGTGGGCCTGGCAGTGGTGGCTAATGCCAGAGTGGCTGGTACAGTCACTCCCCATCCCTGTCTGTTAACAGGAGGATATTCAAAAATTAACACAGCCCAGGACTGGGTGTCTCATCCAGGGACAAAGGACCACAGACATTCTTCCTCCTGCCTTTTGACGGTACCACCCTAAACTCCAGGGCCTGCGCAATGAGGTTAGTATGACGGTGTGTTTGGGTCAGAAACCTAGTGCTACCTTTCCAGCCCTAGGATATTTTTGTCTTGAAAACTGCAAAGGGGACCCTTTTTCTCTTTGTTTTAAGGCACTTCAGAATGACTCCCTGGAGCTTGAGCACAGCCCTACATAGGGACTGCTAGGGTTTGTCCAAGGCCCAGCTGGCCACTGAAGTGTGCTCACAACCCATCCTCCTACAGCCCTTTTTCACACCCTCACTCTGCTCCATTCTTATTCACTGTCAGATTGAACATGGCTGCAGAGCCCAGGCCTGCCTCTACCCATCCAGGCCAGAAGAGGCCACAGAACAAGACCATTTTTTGGTGAGTCTATCCTGCCGGCAAGGGAGGCTGGTCCACTTGTATGAGTTCCTCTGAGAAGGAAAAAGGGAATCTAGAAAGTTCCCTGAGTGTGCTGCCCACCCAGCAACTCAGGCTGCTCAATCCTGTGACTTATTCCTGAGCCTCAGGCTCTGTCTGTACTTGAGGGAACGCATGAAGTGTATGCCATTCTATCCTATCAGGCTGGCATAACCTGACATCCTCCTGAGTCAGGAGGGTGCTCCTCCTCCTCCTCCAGCCTGAAGTCAGGGCGTCCTCCAAGGAGGACCTCCCAAAGATGTTTGGGAACCTTTCTGGATGATATGTTATCCTTAGTGTGGCACACCTAAAGTGATTTTTTAGGAAAACCTCTCTTTTTTGTTGCTGCTTAAGAATTTTAAAAATTACATTTATTAATTTGCATATGTGTGCTCATGCATGTGTATATATGTTTGTGTGTGTGTGTCCATGCACACAAGTGTTCACGTACATGTTTCATGGCTTCTGTGTGGAAGTCAGAGAACAACTTGCAAGAGTTGGTTCTTTCCTTATACTGTGTGGGTCCTGGGGGTCCAACTCAGGCTGTTAGTGCTGGGGACAAGCACCTTTATCCTCTGAGTCACCTCACCATTCAGTTGTTTTGCTTTGTATGTATGTGCATGTGTGTATATGTACTAAAAAATCTATTTACCATAACCCTTGGATAAAGGACATATTAGATATTAAAATAATAACAGGTTGGTGCATGCCTTTAATACCAGCACATGAGAGACAAAGCCAGGTGGATCTCTGTGAGTTTGAGGCAAGCCTCGGCTACATAGTGAGTTCCAGGACAACCTGAGATGTGAGACCTGAGTGAGACCCTGTCTTGAAAACAAAACAAAACAAAAAGGAAAAATAAAAGGAACCCTAGCAGTGATGGCACACACCTTTAATCCCAGCACTTGGGAGGCAGAGGCAGACAGATCTCTGAGTTTAAGGCCAGCCTGGTTTACAGAGCCAGTTCCAGGACAGCCAAGGTTACACAGAGAAACCCTGTTTCGAAAAACCTAAACAAACAAATAAATAAATAAATAGAAATAAAATAAAAAGAACAGAGCTGTTCGGTGAGAAAGGGTGCTTGCCACCAAGTCCTGGGACCAAGGACACTAAGCTTCTCTGCTAAAAGGCTCAGAAGCCATCAATCATACTTCTTGATGTTTCAGCATGGCCATTTTGAGGTTAGTGGGCCTGTGCAGCTGGTCAGTCTTGACCCTGTTGTTGTTAAATTCCGTATTTTCCAGTCAAACTCCTGGCCTAGGAGGCTTGAACCCAACCCTGTTAGTGTGTGTCGGGACGCTTTAAAAAGGGAAAGGTGGCTGCATGTGGAGGAGTTAGAGGTAGTGTCCGTGAGCCTGTCCGACAGGGACTCAGACTCTGTTCAGAAGGGCTTCTGGGCATTCAAGATGTGGGCAGAGGCAGCAGAAGTGGCTTCCATTGGGACTGGGGGACTCTCACGAAGTCAACCAACTTTTTTCCCCGTTGATGGAAACAGCATAGTCAGTCTGATCCTCTTAGTTTGGACTGCTCTCAGAAGAGGAACAAGTTCCTGGGCATGCCTTTTCTGAGCACCAAGAAGCAGAACTGCCTCTTATGGATGTGGGATGTGGAGAAAGGCGTGGTCCACACGGGTTTTTAGACAGACTGGTTACTCTGGGGCTAATGGCTGCCGTCTGTCTAAAGTCTAACTAGAGTAGCCGCAGAGTAACCAGATCGCTAGTCTTGGAAGAAAAAGGAAAAGCTAAGGACAGGGGTTAAGCCAAGGACTTGGGAAAAGCTAAGGTCTCAAATGAAGCAAAGGAAGTACTACTCAATTGTAGGAGTTAGATAAATTAGATTTAGAAAATATATAGGAGTTTCTGATACTGTCTCTTAATTCGGGGCCTGAAGAGCATTATCAGCATGAAGTCAGCAAAAACAGGAAAGACTCAATAGACTGAAAAACAAGGTTGAAGTCAGGAAAACAGGAAAGATTTAATGGATTTGAAGAAACAAAGTATCTGGCCTGACATTGTTTTCAGCTGCTAAGTGGGCGCAGCCCAAATTAAGCTGAAACAGAGTTCCTCCTATTTAAGGACAGTGCGTGGAGCCCAGAGAAGAAGAGGCCCCTGATGCTAGAGAGCTCCAAGAGTCCTGCTGAAAAAAGGGCTGGCCATTGATGGCCAGCTCTCTTCCTGAAGCAGAAAGAAGCCGGTGAGCAAAGAAAGCCTGAGCAAGACACCAAAAGGCCAAGGACTGGACCCTGTGGCTCAGCTTTTGCCTAGAGGGGTTTGATCTGTCCAAACAGTGGCCTAAAGGAAACGGTGCCTGGCTTTAAGGACTGAGGCAGAGCAGCTGAGTTCCTGATTCAAAAGAAGTAAGTTGGCCTGCAGACGGCAGGAGTCTCCCACAGAGAAGAAAGCATGAAGCCTTATTTAAGGTGAGACTGCAATAACCAACTTACCCTGACGAACCTGCATCTGAGAGATCCAGAAAAAGGACTGCTAAGTGCGTTAAAGAATCTACAACAAAGACTGTATTCCTGACGACTGAGGACCTGCCCCAGAGACTGTATCATTCTAAAAGGTTAGAAAAATAATTATCAATAGGTTTAGTGGATAGGTTAAAGGGGTTGTAGGAATTTATAGGATTAATAGTTAAGAAATTGTTGGTGTTTGTTATTAAGTGAATTTAGTAATAAATAAATGTGTTGAATAGTAATTTAAAAGTTCGGTTTCATTCAATGAATGGAGACTCCTCCGTCTTGCGACAGGGTAGTCAGTAGGAGGACAGTCGCTACCCTGGTCTGTTTAATATTCGCTAAAGTCTTGGTACTTTATGTTCTCTTTTCTGGCTTCTTAGGGGAAATCATTAAAAAAAAAAAGAAAAGTTGTGCATTGGCTGGGAATCGAACCCGGGCCTCCCGCGTGGCAGGCGAGAATTCTACCACTGAACCACCAATGCCCTCTTGCAAAGCAGCTTCCTACTGATTAGGGATACTTAGTCTCTTCCGTTTGCTTAGCGTGGATGTTCCTGAAATTCATCATCTCGGGCTCTGGATACAACCAACCCTCCACAATCTGACCCAAGGCGCTGCAGAGGGATGGAGCCTCCTCCGAGCCTACTCTGCTGTGACCTAAACCTGCTCGCTCTCTTTGTCCTCCTACCGACCGAAATCCGAAGCAGCCCAGCGTGTTCTCAACCGCCCACCCAAACCTCCAGAAGCCAGTAAGCAGAGGTGGCCGGAAATCTCATCCCAGTTGTGTCGACCCTGAAGGCTGTAAGGGAAGATGGGCAACCTGTCCTTCACTTGGCCCTCGGAGTCTGCCTTTGAGCTGGTCACGTAAGGCGACAGCACCAGGAAGTTGTTTCTTAACTTTAGACCTGACTCCCAACTCAGTATGCTCATCAGCCTCATCCCAGGGAGGACCCAGTGCTTTGTGTATTCGCGCCAGCCCTTCACGTTCTGGATTGGAGACCCACTTGTCCGTACAGACGCTTCATCCTTCTGTGTGAAAAGGGGTGAGACCGCCCCTATGAGCCTGGTACCTTTAAGGAGCTCTCCCTCTTCCATGGTCTGCCTCCAAGGGCGAGTGATTCTGGGGCAGCCTTAACCTTTCCTGCTGGCCCCTCGTAGGCTGACCTCTGCATTCTGGCAGTTCCCACGCCAGGATTAAAGTCTCCACACCCACACAGCGACCTTGGGCTCCGGCTTAATTCTTGCCTTTCATCCTTTGCCGTACTTAGATCCTGAAGATCAGCAGTTGCCTGGCTCAGACAGAAGAGCCTTTGGAGGGCCAGGGCCAGGCTCTGGCTAGACAGGTGGTTGTCCCCACTACCGTCACTTGGAACCTGGGGTGGAGGTGTAAGAGTCCAGTCAGGGAGGAGTTGGTTTGCTGTGGTCTCCCACAATACTTTGGGTAAGATCCTAGTGTGTCTTCTGATGAAGAATCCAGACATTCAAAGGAAGCGTTTCAGGTGGAGGTAGGAGGGACAGGAATTCAGAGTAAGCCTCAGCCACATAGAGCGTCTGGGGCCAACCAGAGCCTTTAGTCCCAGCACTCGGGAGGCAGAGGCAGGCAGATCTCTGTGAGTTTGCGGCCAGCCTGGTCTACAAAGTGTGTCCAGGACAGCCAGGGAAGCATGGAGAAACCCTGTCTCAACAAACAAACAAAAACAAAACAACAACAACAACAACAAAAACCCAAACAAACAACAACCCCCCCCCAAAACCATAAGAATATGTTTTTGTTTTAATCCCAGGTGTGGGGATATGGAGCTATTTCAGGCTGTCCACAGCAGCTGACAATGATTTGCCTCCTGCTCTAGCACAGGCATGGTTCTGCCAGCTGCAGATAGTTTCTGTGATTGTATGACATTTGGAATTCTGGGAACATTTCAAAGGGTATACAAATGCTAGAGCCGAGATGTGGGGGTCAGTGGTTGTTGGTCGCTCAGGGGCGTTTGGCTGCGGTTTGTTAGTAGTCATGCTCAAAGAAGAATCAAGAAATTAGATTCAAGGATCTCTCTCTCTTTCTCTCTCTGCCCTCTATCCTTCTTTCTCTCCTATCTAGGGACAGGCTGTGAAATCTGAGTGGGGCGGGGAATGCATGTTGGGAAAAAGAAAAACCTACAGAGTAGCAAAGGCCTAGTACAAGGAAGGAAGAAAGTGTATACTTGCTCTCCCATGTTCAGCTGAGGAGGCTTTCCCGCCTCAGCTGTCTCCACAGCAGTGATAACTGTGAATTGAGCTATGTATGAGTCGACTAGAAAGGGCATACCCTACTAGTTAGTGGTGGGTCTTGCCAGTTGTATCCTGGGGTAGGGGGAGGTGGAGCTGGCTAACTTGACTGCTCCCTCCTCTCTTGTCTCTTCAGGGTGGATGAAAGCAGGAGAATCCCTCTACTCATTGATGGGGTGCCAGCCAAGAGCCGAAGGACTCATCTAGGTGCAAGGGTCAAGAACACCTACAGTCCTTACAAAGCCTTCAGGAATGGTAGTCCTCTGCCCCTGGGGCAGATAACGGTGTGAGTAAGGGGCACAGCCCTCACTGTCAGTGCTAGGGAGGAGTTGGATAGCCTCTTAACTGAGGGAAGGCTGGAAAGGTTTGACAGCACTGCTGTCAGTCCCCGTGTGGCCACATGGGCATCAACCCTGCCCCCTCTTAGCAGTCCAGACTGAGGAGCTGGACTCCATCAGGAGGGAGCTGAGCAAGATCAAAGCCCAGGTGGACAGCCTGTTGGAGAATCTGGAGTTCATGGAGCAGCAGAGGGATCGGCACACAGGTCAGGTACTCAAGGGGGTGCCCGGGCCACTCTCTCCACGGGTCCCACTTTTTCCTGCCGTTCTTCTGACTGTGGCCTTCTCTGTCGAGCCCCTTTACCAGCACTATACTCCTTCATTTCCACTGGCTGTTCCCACAGCCAGAGGACCTCTGTGACCTCTAGGTTGTCCCAGTCCCCTTCAGATATCTGGAGTCCAAACAGCTGCCTCCTTCTCCCTCTTGTTCTCCAGATTTCTAGATTACTGCTAGGCTCCTGATTGAGTCAGGGCCTCCAAACTTTGTTGACTCTAAACAGGAACAAATGTGCCATACACAGACAAGGGGTGACAGTGAGTGCTGGGCTCTCTCCTTCACCTCATGTGTGGGTCCTTGTGGCCTCTCTGTGAGCTAACAGGGCACTTTGGTTTACGTGGGAACCTACAGTAGGCTTACAACCTGCACCCAAGAGCAGTTTTCTCTGCTGTCCGTTATCTTCATCCTCAGTGCTTCACCCTGCTTTCCAAAACCGCTCAGCAGATCATGGTTGGTAGTGAATTTGCTCATGAGCCTCTGCCTAGCCCAGGCTGGATGGGCTCAAGAGGCTCCTCCCTGCCATCCACCGCCTGAGTCACAACTGCCCCAGAAAAAGAATGGGGTACAGGGATGTTTGCTCCTGCTGCTGGTTCTGGGTTTCCAGGTTTCACTGAGAGTGGGTATGCTTAGCATGGACAATCTCCAGCACCGCTCCCATCCCCCAAAGAATCCAGAATAGCCTGACTTGCCATAGTTCCCAAGACATAGGGAAAGAGGGGAATTGGGAGGGACGGACGGACTAGATTTTAGCAGATGGCCCTGTTTCTTAGACTGTGCCTCCCACCCTCTAAGCCAGCCTCTTATTATTTTTCTACAGGTGAAGAATCAAGCATTGGACCAGTATAGCCAGTAGAAGGTGGGGAACCTTCCAGACTCAGCTCTTATTCTTGGATGGCTTGTTTCCTTGCCTTGTATTTTTGGAAGGCCCCTGGTCACACCCATGCAAACTAAACTTTCTGGAACTTGGGCATTTCAGGTGCTGAAGCATGGTCCAGCCAGCCTACCCAGATAATCTCCCCGTAGTTGTGGGTTTAACTTTTGAGGTCTTTTCCGTGAGTCCTGGTTTGGGCACAGACCAGCATCACCCTCACTCAACTGCGGTGGCCTTGCAGGAGGCACCTAACAGTGCCCTGAGCCCAGAGAGTACTAACTGCAGATGGCCTGTTTTCCTCCTTCCTTATGCACTGCTAAACCTGGCAGTGTGGAGACTTTTCTGCAGCAACAGCAGTGAAACTGCTTGTGTTCCTACAGTGACAGAGCTGTAAGGTTGTGTGCGCCCACAAAGTCCTAAGACAGTCTTCAAAGTAGGATACATTTTATGTCTTGTTTTTATTTTGATTCTCACTATAGTGTAACACTAACTTCAGATCTGCTCTACAGAGTCATGTTAGAAGGGAGAAAATGTGTATTTCTTCTTCCTGGTCATGAGTCCTCATAAGCTGTGCAGACCCCTGGGATACCTAAACTTAAGTCTCACACAGCTTCCTACAGTTCAGTCCTAAGTGAAGATTAGACCAAGTCCCTACTGGTCAGTCAGGACCTCTCTGCTTTAAGGAATAGCCAGACTGTAAATGGTGCCACTGTATTGAGGTGCTTTTCCTCTTTTTGGTCCATTGCTGCCCTGAGCCTAGACTGGACAGGAGACACAAGGTAAAAGAAGTCAGCCCAGGACTCCACTTCTGGTCTTTTTTTTTGCAACGGGGTTTCTCTATATAGCCCTGGCACTCAGAGATCCACCCTGCCTCTGCTTCTCCCCAGTGCTGGGCTTAAAGGCGTGTACCACCACACCTGGCAGGTACCACTTCTGAAAAACCATGGAAACCTCTAGTTATGCTACTCTACTGGCCAAAGGATGGGACCCTGCTTCCTTCCAGCACATAATCCTTATCAGTTACCCAACTCCTAGACATGGTCTTGTCCTTCACTAAACTAAATGGGAGGATAGGGGTGCACCCAGGCTTCTGAAGCCATTTAATTCTCCCCAGTCTTTTTTTTTTTTTTTTTGAGATGGGGTTTTTCTGTGTAGCCCTGGCTGTCCTGGGGCACGAGGTTTCTCCTCCAAGGCACATTACCCTTTCTCACTTACAGTGAGCTAATAGGAATATTTAAGGCAGTACTGACCCAAGCCCTTGACAACACACTCAACACTCGCCCAGTTCTGAACAGCATTGTAACTCCAGTGCCAAGAAAAACCACAACAGATGTATTTCCAGATATAAAAAAACAGGTTTTTATGTTTTATTTTGGGTAATGAGAAGGCAAAGTCCCCTTGAACACCCTCTCAAAGAATCAGTTTATCATATATTGGAGCTGATAGCTCGCTGACCTGCACAGGGTCCATCCCTTAGTCTCAGGTCTCATTTACCAGGTAAATCCAGCCTAAAGTCCTTTCCAGCTTGGGACAAAGGCTTTTAAATTTCTCCAACTGGATGGCGTCTGCAAAGGCCCTTTAACCGTTCCAACACAGCTGTCCAGTGCTTTGGTTCTGTGCACGCCTCTCCCCCACTCTGGTTGCTCAGCGAAGTCAGGTGACCCACAGCGCTGGTCCTTTTGGGAGAGAAGGGCGATGGCAATCCTCCGCATCCTTTTTGCTCTGGTTTTTCCAATCAGGGTGGGGCGGCGGCACCCCTCCGTCGGGCAGCCCGCACCAAGCACTGCTGCAGCACCGGATAGAGGCGCTGGCAGCCTTCCAGGCCCAGGCGCACCGCATCGGTCCAACTCTCAGTCTGGCCGCCTTCTCCGCTCCCCAGTAACCCGGCCACCTGATTGAGCACAGGCATGAGCGCCACCGTGAGGCCGGCCGCAGAGTGCTCCTCCTCCAGCCGCGTGGGGTCCAGCAGCCAAGTAGGCGAAGGTCCCTGTGAGAGGCTCAGGCCGCAGCCCACTACCAAATCATACATCTCCACTCCCGCGTCGGCCAGGGCGAGCGCGGCAGCCGTGAGCGCCGCGGCCAGCGCAGACCCGCCGTCCTCCAGCAGCAGCGCGGACACCTCGAGTTGAGCACGAGGGTAGCGCCCTAGGCGCACAGCGGGCTCCAGAGCCTCCTGGAGCGCCAGACCCAGTTCGCGCTCCTCGCCGCTGCCCCGGGGCGCGCGACGCCGACGACCAGAGAAAGGCGCGCGGCGGAAGTCACAGAGCAGACGGCCACGGAGGGCGGCCGGGGCCTCGCCGCCTGATCCCGCCGGGCCGCCGCCGCGCTCGCTGCCCTCGGCCTGCCGGGGCCCCGACACGGCGCACAGCACCTTGGTACCTCCCGCCTCCAGGTAGGCCGAGCCCTTGGCCTGGCTCAGCAGCCCTGCGCGCGCGTACACTGGTCGTAGCCGCGTCGGGTCGCGGGTAACGGGCGTCTCGTCTTCGTCGGCCGCGTACAGCTGCGGCGGCTGGGACTCCTCCGGCCCGCGTATGCGGCGATGGTCTCCCGGCATGGCGGCTACCAGCGCGCGCTCCACTTCCGCCTGCTGGGTTGCCTTGCGCACCGGCTCTTCCGCCCGCTTAAGAGGCGCGCCCGCGCGAAGCCTATCGGGAGAGCAGTAGGTATCCGCACTGCCACTTACTGGCAGGGAGGAAGCACGACGGGTAAAGCTGGACTGACATATTCCGGTTATTCCTTGAATTTTATATTCAGACTGTTTTACATAAGCTTGCCGAAGGTGAGAACTTTTTGTTCACTCCTGTACTCAGTCCCCGACTAGCTTCAACACTTGTTTAATAAACGAATGGAATCTCTCTTCCTACACTAATATATATATATATTTATATTTCTAACAGTCTGACGAACTGGCCATAAGCAGGCAGTACTACTGCCCCCAGACCCTGCTGTTTGTAGACTAATTGTATCTTAGAGCCAGGCCAAGGTCTTGAACCTACTTTAGGTTAAAGAAGCAGTGATGGAGGTTACTGGGAGACACCATGCTCAGCACCTCCTACACTAGCTGTCTGAACTCATTTCAGCAGTTTCAAAGGGACTTCTCCACTTGAAAAAACTCAGTAGAAATCCTTCCCACCTCTTCTACTGAATGCCTCCATTTCAGCCCATCCATTGTACCTCTGGCTCTGCTATCCCATGGGCCACTCCTAAAGCTCAGGTGTCTGGGGCTACATTCTGTGATAATGTTAACCCGGAACCAGCTGGAACAACTCAGGGAGCCAGGGTCTGCCTCAGGAGGAAAGAAGAATGCACGGCACTGTCAAGTATTGCACATGGTCCTTTTATTTTTCTGCAGCAAAGAGGCTTCTTACCTGCAGACCTACAAGTCTCAGGTTGGCAGTGGCCTTATCTAGACATGATGGCGATGTTAAACAGCATTCCTCGGTAGTGATCCTAGACAGAGGGTGCTGACATGTACGGCTCAGAGTAGTATGGAAAGGGGCGATGAATCACAGGACAGCTGAGGTGTGTTCCAGTTCCTGCTGGATCAGGACGGACAGGGACTCAAGGACATTGAGTCCTGAGACTCAAATGTCTTCGTGCCAGGAGAGCTCCTGGCTGGACTCCTGCACTCTGACACATCTGGCTGATGGGGAAATGCTTCCCAGTGATGGCTTCCCTCCCATCAGTTCTTCACGTCTCCCAGGTGGAGCTGGGCAAAGGAAGTAGCCAGCTGCAGTGCTTCCTGAAGGCAGCCCACATTCTTGCCTGTGGCCTGGGCAGACATATCCTTGCCACCACCTTTACCATCCATCAGGCCTGACACCTGCTGTACCCACTCACTGGCTTTTAGTCCCCGGTTGGCTGCATTCTAGAAGACAGGAAGGGAAGTGGTAGTCAGAACAGCAGATGGGATTGAGGTGCGGCAGGGAGGGACACCACAAGGAGGAGACAAAACACCCATTCCTATACCAAGACTAACTCTACAGTGGGCACAGGAGAGCAGCTATGGCCACTGCCAAGGTGAGGACAAAAAGCAAAGCCAGGCATTAACCAATAGTTAATACATCCACCACAAGAAAGCCTGAGGGGTAAAAGGCGCTGAAGGAGGCAACAAAGGATGAACAGATCAGCAGTTTCTCATGAGAGCTGCACACGTGTGTGCGCATGCATGCCCATGCACACAGACAGACAGACACACGTACACACACAGGACACAGTCTTGGCAAATACTGCAAAGAGTCCAGCTTTGAGAAGGTACAATTAGTGCTTCCTACTGGCATAGGGGTTTGCAGGCTTTTATTTAGAGTGAGGCTGTAGAAGTTCGCACCTGTGGAACCTGACACAAGCATGTGATCTTGCCGGCTTCATTGTCCACTGTGAACAGCATTGCAGATGTCTGAGGAGAATGAGTCTTGAAAAGCTTCAAAGCTTCATTCAGGGCCTGTGGGCAGAACCTCTTGTCTGGTCATAGCACTGGGACAAGGATCCCCCCACTTTCTACAAGGGAGTCTGTGAAACTCAGCTCTCGGGGCACCACCTATTTTAATAACAGATGTTGTCCTCAGGAGCTCATGTGAAGACCAAAGGCAGGGCCATGCCCACATTCTGACTGAAGTCTAGCTCCTATCACCAGGAAGCTTCCCCTTCCTCAGGCCACCACATCTCTCCATGGCTCAGCCTAACGTTGGTACTAAGCAGTGGGCCTTGGGTGACCACACAGCCCAGAGCCACCAGAGTGTGACAAGGCTAGGAGGGAAAACACCCACACTGCTGACAAGCAGGGCAGCCCTGGCCCTCACCCCTCCTTGCCTTGGCTGAGGCGCCACTCTCCATCTCCAGGATGACCAGGGGCTGGTTGGGGTTGCTGTCAATCAGCTGCTTTGTCTTCTCTAAGACCTACAAAAAGCCCAGGAGAAAGGCTTAGACTCTAAACCCGGTCAGCCTCTGCCCAGGAAAACCTTTGGGCTCTCTTCCAGCTCCAAACACTGCCAAGACTCACTCGCTTCTGGACGTCAGCTTTGCTGGCACGGTCTAGGTCATCCATGACCTTTTTCAGGGATTTCAAACTCTCTCTTTGTTCATCTTTCTGCCACTGGGGGATTATTGCAGTAGCCAGGGCCTGGAACCAGAACAGAAGGCTGCCTGGGTCTGGGCTACTAGGACGCAGGGTAAAATTCAAGCCTACTCCACCCCACCCTTCTATCTTTGAACCAAAGTTTCCCATGGCTAGTGTCTGATAAAATAGAGAAAAATACAAAGTTGTCTGCTAGCTCTAAGATTAGTCTCTATGTTAATGTAGCAGCTGTCACAGCAGCAGGGCAGGACAGAAAGTGGTATTATAAAGGTTTAGCTTTTACATTGAGACCTAGTTCTTACCAGGCTGTGAATACAGCTTGCAAAGACTTGCTGGAAGCCCAGCATATCAAGAAATCCAGCCCTTGGGCTGTACACAGTTCAAGGGCAGCATAGGTTCCATAGTAATATCCTTTCTCAAATACATAAACAAAAACCCCACCTCCCCTAGCCCCAGCATGTGTCTCATGTTTGCAGAAAGATGATGAGGACAGAGGACAGCTGCAAATCTGAGACCAGCATGAGCTGTATAATGTGTTCCCACCCTAGTCTGGGCTACAAAATAAGACCCTGTCTCAAAAAAGTACAATAAACTGAACATGGTAGTGCATGTTTTTAATCCTAGCCCTGGGGAGCCAAGTGCCATTGGATCTCTCTGAGTTCAAGGCCAGCCTGGTCCCCAGAGTGAGTTCCAGGACAGCCAGAGCTACACAGAGAGACCCCGTCTCAACAAACAAAACCAACAAAAAGCATAACAAATAAAAGAAGAAAAAGTTCAAGCAAGTTCCCCTCAGGCTTGATAGGAACAGGCAGAGTCTGAAGCAGAGAGGCCATCCTACCTCACCAAGGTCGGCAATTTCCCTCTGCACATCCTTGTTGGGCGCAGTCTGTGCCTTCACTTTGACCTCCATGGCAGAGAGAGATTTCTTCAAGGTTTCTGCCTTCCTGAGGGCCTACGAGGAGAGCAATGAGAGCTGTAAACACTGGGGGCCTCTCTCCTTCAGGAAGCAAGTGCTGCTGCACACACATCCAGCCAGCAAGGGCCGCACAGCTAACCAGGCACACGTGAGAAAGCCAGAAGCTTTTCACCTGCTAAAAATGACTATTCCTCGGGATCCACCACAAAGCTGGAGTTCCCACCCAACAACGACTGTCCTTGGTGCCACGTTCCTCACATGAGGTCCACCCCTGGGACATGTGGAGCAGGAAGGGCATTGAAGCAGGAGGGGACTCGGGCTGGCCCTCCCACACATTGCTGTACTGGGAGGAAGGCACAGGGTTTATGTGTTCTGTTTTCCTTGAAGCTATTTGTTTTTGGAAAATTCTACTATTCCTTTCTTTGTATGTGATGTGTGTGCGTGTACATGTGGTGTTTGGGTGTGTGCACCATACACATGTGGGAGTCAACTCTCTCCTTGCACTTCATGTGGGTCACTGGCCACAACCTCAGGTTGTCAGTTTTTGTGGCAAACACCGTTATGTACTGAACCATCTGACTGGCCCCAAAATATAACACATCAAGCATGACAGCTACAAACCTTGTGCAACGACCGCTTTCCTCTGACAGGCAACGCCCGCCCGCTGGCCTGACCTGCTCACCTTCTGGGCTTCAGCACCTGTGACAGCGACAATCCTCCGGATACCTTTGGCAATAGCTTCTTCCGTCACTATCACGAAAGCTCCCGCGTGACTAGAATTCCGTAGATGTCTGTAGGGCAGAGCATAAAAGGCTATGAAGAAGAGGAAGTCTGGGGAGCCCTGGGTGAGCTGCCTCTGTCCTATGAAGCAATCCTTTACAGTTACGTGAAGGCCTTTCTTCCCCACCCCTCCTCATCAAAACAGGGTTTCTCTGTGTAGCCCTGGCTGTCCTGGAACTCACTCTGTAGACCAGGCTGGCCTCAAACTCACAGAGATCCACCTGCCTTTGCTTTTCGAGTGCTGGGATTAAAGGCATGTGCCATCACACCCTAGCTCCTTCACTCTTTTTGTTTGTTTTTGGTTTTTCGAGACAGGGTTTCTCTGTGTAACAGCCCTGGCTGTCCTGGACTCGCTTTGTAGACCAGGCTGGCCTCGAACTCACAAAGATCCACCTGCCTTTGCTTTCCGAGTGCTGGGATTAAAGGCGTGCGCCACCACGCCCGGCTTGCTCCTTCACTCTTAAGGGACTTAATGAGCACAGTTCAGAGCACAGGCAAAAGAAGGAGCAGAAGGGGAAGAAAGTTAGGCTGAGCCCAAGCCAGGCTTCAGAATGCTCAGATGCAGGACACCATTCCTCTGAGCCTCAGTTTTCTCAAGTATAAAAAGAGGACAAGTCTCCCTCACCAGGCTGTTATGAAAACCAAACGAGACTGTCTTCAAAGTGCTTGGGTCCCTAATATCCAACTCAGTAACACTGTTGTTAGGCTGCATGTGATATTTTGATGTTTTGGTAGAACATGAGCTATATTTTAATATATGTAAAAATGCTCCTTAGGTGAGAATACCAGAGGATTCCTTTTTAAAATCTTCATACAGGGGGCTGGAGAGATGGCTCAGCGGTTAAGAGCTTCCAAAGGTCCTGAGTTCAATTTCCAGCAACCACATGGTGGCTCACAACCATCTATAGAGATCTGATGCCCTCTTCTGGCTGCAGGTGTACATGTAGATAGAGCACTCATATACATACAATAAATAAATAAATCTTTTTAAAAAAATCTTCATACAGTCACAAATAGCTTAGAAGTCAGTCTCATTCTCCCAGTGCTTGGAGAATTCCAAGCGCATTGACTCTCAGACGAATTCTGAGAGGATAGCACAAAGTCTTTGACAGCCATCCCCCAAGGTCAGAAAGAGGCCTGAATCTGGATCCCTCACGTCCCCTCGTCCTCTGTACACTTTAAATGTTCCTTGTTAACCTGAGGCTTGTAGGAGTCTCTGGCTGACTTAATCAGGCCCTTAAGAATATGGTTTCCACTAGACTTCTTTTGGGATCAAGGTGGCAGAAAGACTGGTTCTCCCAAGCCAGCTGAGCCAGGTCTAGCACATGGTCTGCTCAGGAGCTCTCAGCTCAGTTCCCTTCCCAGATACCGCTCAAGCTGGCAAAGGGAATCAAGTAGCACAGGACTAGAGTGAGAGCTGGGGTCAGAGCAGGAGCTTCGCGAGCACTCTAAAGCCTGCTGAATCCCCTTTTGAGGATAGACCCAGGGAACAAGAGCCAGAAATTTAAACTGTGCACACAGTGATATTTATCTCTTTGTCCTGGGAAGAACATTTCACTAGAAACCTAAGAAATGCTAATATTAGACACTGAGTGGTCTAATTGGACCAAGAGGCTGTTAAGATTCCTGGAAATCTTACTTGGCAGGTGCATTTCTGAGAACTTCATTTTAACCTTAGAAAAATGAGTCTGAGGCTCAGTGGAAGAGGGCTTGTTTAGCATCTGCAAGGCCCTGAGTTTCATCCAAAGCATGGCAAATAAAACAAAGGAATGACATTTGGCCTAGTCTACTTTCACACCCTCAAAGGGGTATGCCAAAAGCAGGTGAGCCCACCTACTGCTGTCCCTACCAAGTACTCACGTTCCTCCACAAAACTCAACAGAAGTAAGGGAGCCAGCAGGCCCGGAGGGGTCATCCAGCAGTTCTGACACTGGGACCCCAATGGAGACAACTCGAACAGGGTCAGGATAGGTTTCATCAAACACAGCACGAAGGCCCTGGATGGCTTTTGCTGCTGCCAGGGGACAATCTTGGGTGTAGACAGGCTGCCATAAAAAGAACACAAGGGTGGGGGCTAAGCTGGAAAATCTCTGGATGCGAGGAAGTAGCCATGGAGAGAATATGGATCTGCATCCAGGCTCTGAGGTTGTAACTGAGTCTGGCACACACCGTGAGCCTTTTGAAATAACATCCCATGTTAAGCACAAAAAGCTAGACAGGAATTTTTTTTTTTTTTTTTTTTTTGGTTTTTCGGGACAGGGTTTCTCTGTATAACAACTCTGGCTGTCCTGGACTCGCTTTGTAGACCAGGCTGGCCTCAAACTCACAGAGATCCGCCTGCCTCTGCCTCCCAAGTACTGGGATTAAAGGCTGCACCACCACGGCCCAGCTTTAGACAGGAATTTCTAATCTTTTTGGTAAACCTCAAGGCAAATCTGAAGTGAAAACACTTATGTAACTACAAGAACACTGGCTATTTAAGGAGGTGGGAGATCAAAGACACCACCACTGTAACAGCAGGCCGAGAACCACTGTTTTCAGCGTCTTTATGAACAAGTCAGGACATTGTACAACAGAGTGGGAACACCTGGACTGCTGAGGCTCCATGACAAAGTGGTGCAGCAGGAAGAGTGAGCTTCATGTCCCAAGAACTCAGACATAGCAGAACCTACCTTAGCTGACTCAATCATGGTATTGACAATCTCTTCGGCCTTCTTGATTTGCTGGGTGGACATGGCTCCCTTGGCAGTGAAGTCAAACCGAAGGCGGTCAGGAGCAACCAGTGAGCCTTTCTGGTCGGCCTCCCCAAGCACTGAGCGCAAGGCAAAGTTCAGAATGTGTGTAGCCGTGTGGTTGCTCATGACAGGTCTCCGCCGGGGCTGCAGAGGGCAGAGATGGCTGCTAGGGAGCTGTCCTCAAGTACTAGAAAATGTTGAGCACAAGGCTGTTCAGGGTAAAACAGTCTCCCCAGCTTTCTTTTTAGGTAAGAGTAGGTTCTGATCAGGAGGATGTGAGAGGTGACGTACCCTCTAAGAGTATGCCCTCCTTCCTCCTCTGCTTGCAACAGGAATAAAGGGCTGATGGGCCCCATCTGACCTGTCTGCATGGTTTTTATTTATTTATTTATTTATTTATTTTGGTTTTTTTCGAGACAGGGTTTCTCTGTATAACAGCTCTGGCTGTCCTAGACTCACTTTGTAGACCAGGCTGGCCTCGAACTCACAGAGATCCACCTACCTCTGCCTCCCAAGTGCTGGGATTAAAGGCGTGCGCCACCAACGCCTGGCTGGTTTTTATTTTTTATGAGACAGGGTCTCACTATGGAGCCTGAGCCGGCCTGGAACTCAAAGATCCACCTGCCTCTGCCTCCTGCCCACCATGCCCAGCCTGTTGTTGGTTTTGATAGGGTTCACAACTACATTCACCTGTTTACACACAGTAAACACACAGTACCACAGCACAGCTGAGAATCTGTGATTGGCAATGTGTGGCCTGAAAAGCCAAAAAAATTTACTGCTTGGCCCTTTCCAAAAAGAAGCTTGCCAACCCCTGGCCTGGACAACAGATCTTACAACTAGCCTTTTGGTCCATGAAACCATATCCTGTGCAAACCCTAGAGATGAACAAGCAGAGAGAAGCTGCCCTGCAATGATTGTGCAGTATGAGATACACATTACTGCCTGCCTTTGAGTTGTTGCTTAGGGTTCTGTCGTGTGTAGCAGAACCTAGTTCTTTTCTGTTTCTGACACAGGGTCACACTATGTAACCCAGAGGCTGACCTCAAACTCTTCATTCTCCTGCCTAAGCCCAAGTACCAAGATTGCAGGTGTGCCCACACAGTCCCTGGTTTCCTAGTTCTTTTTATTTATTTATTTATTTTTGGTTTTTCGAGACAGTGTTTCTCTGTCCCTGGCTGTCCTGGACTCCCTTTGTAGGGTTAGCTTCATCTCAGACGATCTACAAAATGCACCAAAATTTCCTACTGTACTTTGCTAACAGTTTTCACTTAGGAGGGGCCGACAAAATAGGTCAGTGGGCACAGGCACTTGCCACCATGCTTGACAATCTGAGTCTAATTAATACCTGGGACCCACTTGGTAAGAACTGACTCTTTCACTCAAGTTATCCTTAACGTCCACATGTGTGCTGTGACATGTGCACAGAGCTAAAATACGGAAATATTAAAAACAGGCTAAGCTGGGCGGTGGTGGTGCACGCCTTTAATCCCAGCACTTGGGAGGCAGAGGCAGGTGGATCTTTGCAAGTTCGAGGCCAGCCTGGTCTACAAAGTGAGCCAGAGCTACACAGAGAAACCCTGTCTCAAAAAACCAAAAAAAAAACCACCTAAGTAATACATAAACATCAAACGTGGACCAGCACATGCAACTTACTTCGTCAATAAACAGCCGGACTTGATCCCCTACTTTCAGGTTACCATATATTGTTCCTATGTGCAACACATAGCCGCCTCGGACCTGAGCATTCTTCACTGTAAACTCAGTTTTCTGCAGAGTCAAGGACACAAACCAGTAAATAAAATGTCCAAATACACCAATTTTCCCTTTATGTACATATATATACCCCTACCATTAGATGATGCACATACTGCCCTTCAATGTCCTGGGTAGCCTAGGCTAAACCTGACTCTTAATCTTCCTGCCTTTTCACTCTCAAGTCCTGGGATTACAGGTGCATAGCCCCATTCCCAGTTTTATACAGTTCTGGGATTGAACCCAGGGCCTTGTGCATGCTAAGCAAGCGCTCTACTAACTTTTTAAACTACTTCCTCAGCAAGGAATATCTTAAGATCCTATAAAATATATCCTATTCTATTGGTAGGAATCAGCTGCCAAAGGAGACCAAGTGACTGACTCACCAAGACCAAACACTCAGCAGGGGCCACACTAGAACTTTCTACAGACTCTCCTTCAAGAGTCTCCAGGCATGAGGACGCATACCTCTACTCCCAACACAGGAAAGGCTGAGGCAGGATTACTGGAAGTTCAAGACTGACCTGGGCTATAATTATGAGACCCTGCCTCAGAAAGCCAACAAACGAAACCAATCAACAAGTGAAAACAGGTTTGCGTATCCTTATTCATAAGGAAGCAAGTGTGAAGCAAGTGTTATTAGTATTTGCATCCTGGCTGCAAGGATCCCCACCAAACAAGGGTACCTAAGAACTGAGATAGCAACAGGTATAGCCTTAGGGGCTAGAAAGATGGCTCAGAGGTTAAGAGCACTGGCTGCTCTTCCAGAGGTCATGAATTCAATTCCCAGCAACCACATGGTGGCTTATAACCATCTATAATGACATCTGCTGCCCTTTCCTGGCCTGCAGGCAGAACACTGCATACATAATAAATAAAGCAAGCAGTCCTCTTGGATGCAGAATACCAATAAAAGAATAAAACCCAAACATTTGTCAAGTCAGCTCCTCCAAGCCCAGCGTGTGAAGGAGCAAAAGAACCCACCCAGCTCCATGCCTGGCCTCCCATAGCTAACAGGAGTGAGGTCTGGCCTTACATCCTCGCTGCTGTCATCAGTCTTCACCAAGTAGCCCTCATCATAGATCTGCCCGCCTTGTTCAGCATAGAAACAGGTCTTGTCCAGCACCACTCCGCACTCCTGGCCAGTGACCACCTCTTCTACAAACATCTTTTCCCTACGCAGAGCAAGCACAGTAGCCACTGTGCACTCAAACACTGCACAACAGAAGCAGAAATAGGGGAGACAGGTTCGTGACTCTCGTGACATATATCCCCCTGTGCTGAGACTGAACCCCGACCCTCACATGTCACACAAGCACTAGTACACTGAGCTACCATCCCCAGTCCAATTCACATGTTCTCTTTTTGTTTTGGTTTGTGGGTTGTTTTTTGTTTTGTTTTGAGATGCTGGTCTGGAATTCTCTTCAACTCACAGAGATCCACCTGTCTCTGCATCCTGGGTGTTGGAATTAGAGCTGTGCAACACCATACTTGGTTCCAATCATAAATTCTATTGCTTGACACATAGGTCCTAATTGTCTAATTTTATTTTGAAAACCAACCCCTTAGACTTTATAAAAGAACTAGCTCACTGATTTTCCACCAGGAAATCAATACTCAGGAGGGTGAGTAAGTGCTCCAGTTTCTAAAGCTCAGGGACTTCCTAGAGCACAAGACTTCCAGTGTTAACACTGGGGCATGTCTGCACAAACCGAACAGTTGGTCACCCTGCATCTTACACAATAAAATGGTAAATCTGATTCTGTCTTACATAGTTGTAACAGTCTCTAGTTCAAACTCAGTCTCTCTCTCTCTCAAAGCTGGACTTGGGCTGGGCATGGTGGTACATACCTTAAGCTGGACTTGGAGGCTGAGACAGGTGGTTCCCTGTGAGTTCAAGGCCAGCCTGGTCTAAATACGAAGTTCTAGACTAGCCAGGGCTACATAGTAAGACCCTGTCTCAAAAAAAAAAAAGCAAAACAAACAACCTCACTATATAGATTTTGGTGTAAGATCTCTGCCAGGCTCATGTACTGTATATGAGTTCATTTAGAGTCTTTAGAATTCTATTATTCTTGTGCAAAGTTCAACAGCTACTGTGACTGTTTCAAGGCCAACTGCCTTTTTTTTTTCTACAAGGTGTTACAACTTTATGTAAGGAAAATTGGTTTAAAAGTAGCTGGAACCTCCTTATGATTTTTTAAAAAACAACTTCTGTAACTGTATTTCAAAACATTTAAGGAAACCACCAGCCAAGAGTGCCTGAGAATAAAGGTAGGTATACAGCATGACCCACTGGGCTCCTTGAGACTGATATCTTTAAACTCCTCAAACTAAAGGCAGACAACATAGAAGTAGAAGGCAGAGGCATACCGTAGCTACCACTGGAGTCTAAATGGTAGTTATACTTTGGAGAATCATCTGTGGCCTCCAAACCCTTTGCCCGGAGCTCTTCAATAGCATAAATGTCCAGCATGATGAGGTCTTCCCCACCTGCTCCCCTGCCCTGTGACTTCAGCTGTCAAAACAAGAGAAAAAAGCCTGAGTTACCTCAGGAGAAAAGAGAACTGAGACTTGCCAAACTATGGCTGAGGAAAAACTAAAGAACAGCATTCTTTTTTTTTTTTTGGTTTTTCGAGACAGGGTTTCTCTGTGTAGCCCTGGCTGTCCTGGACTCACTTTGCAGACCAGGCTGGCCTCGAACTCGCAAAGATCCGCCTGCCTCTGCCTCCCAAGTGCTGGGATTAAAGGCGTGCGCCACCACTGCCCGGCTAGAACAGCATTCTTTAATCGTAGCCCTACAGGCATTTGAGGCTGGACCAGTCTTTGTTTTGGGGGCTGTCCTCTTGCATGGCAGGACTCTGAGCAGCATCTCTAAGCTCTACCAACAAGATAACAGGAACATCCCTAGTTGTGAAAACCAAAAATACCTTTAACACATTGTTGCAGAATGCCCTAGTAAGGATGCCTCCAGCTGAGAGCCACTGGGGAAAAGACCTTAGGGGAAGAGTCAAGTGGCTTTGTACCTGAGTAGGCACTGCCTTCCCTGCTTACTCCATGATTCCTTTCTGGTTTTGGTGCTGGTGGTAACAGAAATAGTTTGTTTCTTAAGAAAGAAAAAGCAGTCCTGAGGGCAAAAGTGAGCTAGTGAGATGGAAGACAGGCGTTCAGGTCACTCTGCACATCCGTTACCTGGGCCAGTCTCCTCTCTTCTTCAAAGCCGTCCATATCCACCACCAGGCCCTTCTCTTCTGCAATCAATCCAGTGAGATCCACTGGGAATCCGTAAGTGTCATAGAGGAGCCAAGCAGTATCTCCTACAGAGAACAAAGGAACTGTGTCAAAACAACATGGACAAACCCTTCCTTTCCCATGCCAAGTCCCCTAGGAGGCTGCTGGGAGTGACAGAAGTGAACAGAGTTAAGGCAAGTCAAATCTTTTAGGTCTGAGCTAGAACACTGAAGGGTCTCCTGACAAATTTCTGTTTCTTGATTTGAGCATTATGATGAGTTCATGAGTATTTCTCTTTAAAGATTACACTTCAATAGGAAAAAAAAAAAAGGTTGAAGACATGGCTCAGAGGTTAAGAGCACTGGCTGCTCTTCCAGAGGTCCTGAGTTCAATTCCCAGCAACCACAAGGTGGCTCACAACCCTCTATAGTGAGATCTGATGCTCTCTTCTGGCCTGTAGGCATACATACAGACAAAATATTGTATATGTAATAAATAAATAAATCTAATAAATAAATAGATAGATAGAAAGAAAGAAAGAAGGAAGGAAGGAAGGAAGGAAGGAAGGAAGGAAGGAAAGAAAGAAAACAACCAAAGGAAGGAAGGAAGGAAGGAAGGAAGGAAGGAAGGAAGGAAGGAAGGAAGGAAAGAAAGAAAGAAAGAAAGAAAGAAAGAAAGAAAGAAAGAAACCAAAACTGGAGAGATGGCTCAGAGGTTAGGAGCACTGGGGTTTGGATCCTCTTGCAGAGGATCTGGGTTTGGTTCCCAGCACCATGTAAGGCTACTCACAACCACCTATTAGTTCTAGTTTCCCGGGGGCTCCAGTGCCATCTTCTCTACTCTATGGGCACTAGACTCACATGCCAAACTCACACCCAGACACACACATATATATATCACTTAAAAATAAACAAAAAATTGTGGGAACGAAAGCCTTTAAAATTAATTTTCTCAGCTGATGAAAGATAATAGCAAATTACAAGATGGTGCACACCAAATGTTATTTTTGTGTGCAAAATATGTAGATATAAATAGCTATTTACAATTTCATGCAAAAAGAGAAAAATCCTGAAGAATTAGTTACATGCCAAAATCTTTTATGTTTTTCTTAAGATTTTGCATGCCAAGCATGGTGGCGCTCACCTTTAATCCCAGTTCTTGGGAGGCAGAGGCAGGCGGATCTCTGTGATTTAGAGGCCAGTCTGGTCTACAAAGTGAGTCTAGGACAGCCAGGGCTGTTATACAGAGAAACCCTGTCTGGAAAAAAACTGTTTGCTATGTAGCCAAGACTGGGCTTGACCTTGTGATCCTCCTGCTTCAGCCTCTAGAGTGCTGAGATTATTTTTCATCTTGTCATCTCCTAACGGTTTTGCTGCTGCTGTGTTTTACCTCTGGGAAACGTATTTGGGAAAGGTTTTCACTTTCTACTTCTGCATTGTTTGAATACTTCTACCACAGCATATTTTTTATAATTATAGTCACTTTACACCAAAAGCAGATTAAGGTACTTTCAGCCTTGGCACAGGTGAGAAACTACTCTTTCTCAGGATTCCCTGACCTGGTGGAGAAAAAAAAGTGAGAAGTGGGCCTCACCGGGAATAGTCCTGCAGTCTCCTAAGCTCTGAATTTTTCTGTCCAGGATGCGCCGTCCTCTGCTCAGAGTCTTGAGGAACTGCACTTCTTCCTCATTGATGATATCCTTCACCATGTCTGGGTCCTTCCTTAGCTCAGGAAATGCATCTCCCTGACAAAAGACGCTCAGTGAGGTCAAAGACTATTCAACAACACACTCCCTTCCCTTCTGAGATGGGGATTCACTGTGTGTAGTCCTGGCTGGCCTACAACCTGCAAAACGTAGATCAGGCTAGCCTCAAACTCAGATGCCTCTGTCTACCTCTCAAGTGCTGGAATTAAAAGTGTATACCACCATACCTGACCTCCATCATCTCTCTCTTAAAATGTCCATTGACAGTATGTTACCACCCACCATATCCCTCTTAGACTATGGCTTTAGCACAGGTGAAAGCACGGGACTTTCTACGTACCAGGGACTGTACGACAACATCAACTAGTGTAGCAAAGAAACCCCTGCTGGCATTCAGTTTCTCGTGAGAATATCGAACAGCTCTGCGAAGAATCCGTCTCAGCACGTACCTGTGAGAGGCAGACCTTAGTATCTGTGAGGAAACCTCCCCAGCTGAGGGTCCCATGGCAGCTCCTTTAGATCTCTGGTTACAGCAGAACAACAACCTTTTGTTCCCCTCTGCTTTTGCAGAGATTTTGTTTGACTACCCAAGACAAAACCAGACTGTTGTATGAGGTGCCAGGCCCAGCCTGTCAGGAATGCAGCTTCCTGGGCTGAGTCAATGTCTACCCTTACCCTGCCAAGATCCTGTCTGACAGCTTTAATGCCAGCCTTACTCCAGCACTTAATAGAAACTATTAAAAACACAGTAACCTTAAAATAAATTAAAACTCCCTTTAGCTCTTAAAAAGAGGGAAGAGGATCCTTCCACCTACACAAAAAACAACAACAAAACAATAATGACGTATGGCTTTAAGCTCCACCATCAGAAAACTCAGGCCATCAGTCCAAACCCACCCACAGAGTGACTGACTCACCCCCGTCCTGTGTTGTCAGGCCGGCCGCCATCAGCCAGTGCCACAGTGATGGTCCGAGCATGGTCAGCCAGAACCCTGTAGGCCATGTCAATTCCATCAGCATCCTCAGCACCAACTTTCCCAGTGTACGGCCGGGCGCCTGTACCCTACAGGGAATGGCAGAAGCCAGTGAGACAGCCCTGCTCATGCTGCCTTACCTAAGCAGGCTCCTAGAGGACGAGGAGCTCCAGGAGAGGATGACTCATCTTACCACATCCCACAACCTCAAGGAAGTGATAGTGGTCAGAGCCAAAGAGCCTCAAGCCAGGCCCTACCCCTGACGAATGGCATAGCACGCTCACTCAGAGAAGGGTAAAGACGAAGGCAGATGGCATCGAGTACTGTGGGCTTTCAAAACACCTATGATGGCAGTGCTCAAGGTGTGCCCTGCACACCTCCACAGAAGCATTCATGTTCGCAAAAGGATCAGTACCTTCTGAATGGCTTCGAAGTAAGGAACAAAAAGGTCAGTGTCATAGTTGGACATTTTGTTCTGCAGCACAGACACCAGTCTCTCTAGGCCCATCCCTGTGTCAATGCTCTTCTTGGGAAGAGGTTTCAGAACGCCATCAGTCTCCCTGTGTAATACAAAGAGGAAGCTGAAGCAGGGACCCAGGCTGCTACTTACCTCTCTGGGTTCTGTTGGTTAAAACTCACTTAGCATTGTTTGAAGTTGTTACTGTTCATTGTCTGCCATTGCCTGGTTTGTGAAGAGAGGGGTGGATACATACCCAGTCCCCTTGCCTTATTTGTTATTTTTGGGGGGTTGGGATGGTGTTGAGACACGGTCTCTCTCCATAGTCCAGGCTGCCCTGGAATTACTCTATAGGCCAGGCTAGCCTCAAATTCACAGAGATCAGCCTGCCTCTGCTTCCTGAATGCTGGGATTAAAGGTGTGCCCCACAGCACCCAGAGCCTTATTCTTACATAGACGGCAGATGGCTCAGGAAGGCATTATATGAGATCAGATTAGTTTTTTAAATAGGTAAAGCCTGCCCCAGGGATCAGAATGGAAACCTGACAATACAATTTAAAGAAGTGTCACAGAGCCCAGGAGTATCAGAAACTTAAGGGTTGATCATTGTCTCCAAAAATAAAGATCCCAAACAACCTTCAGCCACGAAGACAGCTGTACATCTGACTTCGCTTTCTCTGTTTGGTTAAAGAAAAAGAACTGCTCTTAGCAGGAAGGAGCGGGGCCCACACTACCTGTTATACTGGATAAACACAAGGTTCCAGATCTCTAGAACATTGGGGTCATCTTGGTTGACAAGGTGTGCAGCGTCCCTACCACCAATCCGGTCATAGTGGATCTCGCTGCAGGGACCGCAGGGGCCTGTGTCACCCATCTCCCAGAAGTTGTCCTTCATGTTGCCAGGGAGGATTTTGGCATCATCTAGTCTGCAGAGCGAGGAAGAGAAACCCACTTGAGCCATCAACAGGAATCCTTCCAAGTTTTGCTTCTATCACACAAGGGTCCCCGTTATTTTGTATAAAGATGTTCCACTCTCTGGCAATCACTATTATATGGCTCATCATAAATGATACTATAAAATATGCATAGTCTACAATCATAGCTCAATAAAAGTATGTCAAAAGATAAAGCCTAGAAAGGAATATATACAATAAAAATATTTATTTTGAATATGACCTGAATTTAAGCAAACTTTTTCTTTTCCTTTTTTTTTTTTTTAAGACGGGGGGGGGGGGGGGGGGGCTCACTATGTGCTGCTTGCCTGAATTCACTGGGCTATGTGAACCAGGCTGACCAACTCAGAGACACATTGCCTTTGTCTCCCAAGTGCTGGTGTCAATGGTGTGTATCACCACACCTCATACGAATGTTTTATTTACAAAGGTTCTTTCAGTTTTCAAAAAAGACTACCATGATTTAGATGTGGCATGTTCCTGTCGAAACTTAAAATGAACACATTTTTGTTTGGAACACATTTTTGATTATGTTTTTGAGATGGGGTCTTGCTATGAAGCCAAAGCTGGCCTTGAACTCAAAAATCCTGCTGCTGGTGCCACAAGAGTGTAGGGATTACAGGAATGTCATCAAACCTGGGTTTTACACTAAAATTTAATAATTAACTGCCAAGGAGCTGGGGGTATAGTTGAGTGGCCAAGTGTATATCTGCGATCTACTGTGAGGGATTGGGGTGGGTGCTTGACGGTCCCTCTCAGTAGTGGGTTACATTCTTATCCTCACCCCTCCTTTTTTTTTAAGATTTAAGAATTTCTTTAAATAATTATTTAAAAATTCTGCAATAGCAGTATGAGCTCTCAACTACTAAACCACCACTATAGATCCCTCTTACCCTAAATTTTGCCAGATCTGTCTACACTCCAGATCTGGCTCTAGGCCAGCTGCCTCATCCCCACCAAAGTAAGTAACATAGAGTCTTTCAACTGGAATACCAAACTCTTGGGTGAGAAGATCCAGGGCCATCTTACAGGCCAATTCCTACAAAAAGAAAGGTACAGAACATGGATTCAAAATTACAATATCTTCATTATAAACCACAAAGATTCAACTTACATAGGAAACAGAAACTGAGACATCAAATGATGTATACTTTCTAGGAAGTCTCAGAATTACTAAATCCCTTTCATTCCTGAATCTCCTAAATGATATTTCATGTTTTAAAACAAACAAAATTAAGAACTCAGTCCCTTTTGAGGAAATGAACCTCATGTTAAAAAAAAAAACAAAAAAAAAAACCTAAGTCACCTGTGTTGAGCTTACCTTGAAATAATCTCCAAAAGACCAGGAGCCCAACATTTCAAAGAAGGTGTGATGGTAGACATCTTTGCCCACATCATCCAAGTCATTGTGTTTGCCCCCAGCGCGAATGCATTTCTGGGTATTGGCAGCTCTGCTCAGCTTTGCCATAGGGTGAGATGGGTCAATTGTGTTTAGGAAGATGGGCTTGAACTAAAAGAGAGAGAAAGGAACAGTTTGACTTTTAAAATTATTTCCTTGCTACTTCATAACTGTAATTTTGCTACTGTTATGACCCGTGATGTAAATTATCTGATATGGGTCACAACTCTCAGGTTGAGAGCCGCTATCTTAGATCATCCTAGAAGAAGTCATGTGACCAATGGATACTCCCACTTGGAGTAAACACTGAGGCAGATTAGGGAAGCGTTGTCACTGCTAGCTGATGAAGGACTGGGGATGTAGGTCTGGTATGTCTGTTCTGGGGATTTATCCATTCACACTTTGATGTGTCATTTCTGTTCTATCCAGGCCTGTACAATCTGGTGTTTCCCAACCTGGAAACCAGCAACTTTGAGACTATAACAAATTAAATAAGAGAACCAGATGGCTCAGCATTTAAGAGATCTTGCTACGCTTGCAGAGGACCTAGGTTCAATTCCCAACACCCCATATGATGGCTCCCAGTCACCTGAAATTCCAGTTCCTGGGGGTTTGATACCTTTTCTGATAGACACACACATGGTATGCAGACAAAATACCCATACATATAAAATAAAATAAACATTAAAAAAAAAAAAGGTTAAAAAAATGTTTGCCAGGACCAGGCAGGCAGAAGCAGGTGGATCTCTGTGAGTTCTAGGCCAGCCTGGTCTACAGAGTGAGTTCCAGGACAGCTAGGACTATGTAGAGACCCTGTCTCAAAAAACCAAACCAAGCCGGGCATGGTAGTGCACGCCTTTAATCCCAGCACTTGGGAGGCAGAGGCAGGCAGATCTCTATGAGTTCAAGGCCAACCTGGTCTACAAAGTGAGTCCAGGACAGCCAGTACTGTTACACAGAGAAACCCTGTCTCAAAAAAACCAAGCAAACAAAAAGACAGGGATAGTGGCATCCACCTTTAATTCTAGCACTTGGGAGACCAAGGCAGGCAGATCCTTAGTCTCAGGGCCAGGTGCTCACACACACATACACAGAAGAGAGCTAAGGATACAGAGCTCTTGCTGATCACGCCTTAAAGCCCCAGGTTCAATCCCCAATAAGAAAATAAAGAAAGGGGGCTGGAAAGATGGCTCAGCAGTTAAGAGCACTGGCTATTCTTCCAGAGGTCCTGAGTTCAATTCCCAGCAACCACACGGTGGCTCACAACCATCCACAATGTGATCTGATGCCCTCTTCTGGCTACAGATGTTCATGCAGATAAAGCACTCATACATAAATAAAATAAATAAATAAATAAATCTTAAAAATAAAGAAAATATAAATATGTATTTTAAATTTTATTTTTTATGTGCACCAGTGTTTTGTCTGAATATATGTCTGTGTATCACATGTGTGCTTAGTGCCCAAAGAGCCAGAAGAGGGCACTGGATCCCTAGAAATAAAGTCACAGATGGTTTTGAGATACCATGTGGGTACTGGGAATTGAACCTGGATCCTTTGGACAAGCAGCCAGTGCTCTTAAGTGTTGAACCGTCTTTCCAGCCCCCAAAACATTCCAATAAAATTAGGTTTTTTTCCTCACAAGAAAGAGATAATGAAAAGATGAAAAAAATAAAATCTTAACTTGAGGGGAATAGTTTACAGGACTATAGCCCACTTTCTCAGGAAAGTATGGATTTCCTCCTCTTCTGTCTGTCTCTGTTCTAGCATGCTCTCTCGGACACTTTGGACATCCTTATTCTCCTTCTCTAGATTTCCTCTGCCTGCCACAGGGCTGACCAACCTCCATGACAGAGTAACACAGACAGTGTGGCTTTTTATTTCCCCTCGTCTCCATTCACCTCCAGTAACTGCAGCAGATTTACAGCTTGTCTGTCCTAGAGTTCTCTTTGAAAGTAAAAAAAAAATTGTACGCCGGGTGGTGGTGGCGCACGCCTTTAATCCCAGCACTTGGGAGGCAGAGGCAGGCGGATCTTTGTGAGTTCGAGGCCAGCCTGGTCTACAAAGTGAGTCCAGGACAGCCAGAGCTGTTAAACATAGAAACCCTGTCTCGAAAAACCAAAAAAAAAAAAAAATTGTTCTTGAGCTCCAAAAAAAATTTATATATATTTTTATTTTTTTTTTTTTTTTTTTTTTTTTTTTTTTTTTTT
>CAJQZJ010032054.1:3551409-3562175 GCA_907164525.1 Lophiomys imhausi | reverse complement strand
CACACACACACACACACACACACACACACACACACACACACACACACGGCAATTCACAGCTGGCTGGCTGTAATTGACTGGCATGGTTGCACACATCTTTAATCAGTACTTTTATTTTTGTTTTTATTTGCAAGCTTGGGGCCAAGCCCAGGGCCTTGAATAGTCTTGGGGACCTTAAATTACAAGTTGACTTCAGCCACAGGACCTTCTTACATGCTTCCATTGACATGGAAGGCATTCTGCCTGACCACTCCTTTCCCCTTTTCCTAATGACTCAGTATGCTCAACTACAAAGAAACTTAAACAAAGCTTTCCTTTCTTAACCAAGCTCCCCTCATTTATTGTCTCCTAGCCTCAAATAATGATTTCCAAATGACTAATGCTCACCTCCCAAACACAGTATAAGTCATATCTTGGTAGGAATCATGGCTGGTTTCAGGTCACCACTACAGTGTGTTTTCAGTATCTAGTACAGCAGTCGTTAAACAAATGCTCATGATTAATTATACTAATCTTTAAGTAGCACACTCTGCATTAACATACTTCAAAATACACCAGGAAACGCAGACCGTTTGAAAACTATTGAATATGCTCATTCGGGTGAACTCGAGGGTATCAACTATTCCGTTATTATTAAAGAATCGAGTCGGCCGAGAGTGGTGGCGCATGCCACCACTCAAGTCCCAGCACTCAAGAGGGTCTCTGTGAGTGGAGGCTAGCCTGGTATACATAGTGAGACCCTGTCGCAAAAGAACAACAAAAAGAATCGAGTCAGGAGTGGTGGCTCACGCCTGAAATTCCAGCACTCGAAATTCTGCGGCACGGCTGCTGCGAGTTCAAGGCCATCCAGGCCTAGAGCTGACTCCAGGCCAGTCTAAGATAAGGTGTGAGAACCTAAAAAAGAAGGAACGGAGATGTCTCTTGGGGGGACCCCACCCGTCTAGGTCACCCTGGTCTTCAGGCCTGCTCCCCAACACCCTAAGGGATTAAAATTAAGAGACAAACCCTTAGCTCTGGGTGGTGTCTGGACAGCAACCGCGATCTTCCCAAGGTCTTGGCCCTTGGCAAGTCCACCCAAGACCGCACCACTTTCACTGCTCCGAGGGAATAAATAGCAAAGACTACTGTGGAGTTCGTGCTCCTGCGGAACCTGGGCCCCACTCCAGGTTGCTGCAGCCGCCCCTCCCCTTCCAAGCGCCGACCTTTCTCGTAGAGTTCTCGAGTTTCGTTGGCTTTCCCGCAGGGTCCGGATCCCCAGGTTCTCACTCAGAGCCCAACACAGGACGCCCCCAGTTGCCTGCTCCCTCACTCGCGCAGATACGGCTGTATCCACCCGCCGCAACCGGCGCCAGACCCGCACCTAGCCATCCAATCAGAGCGCTCTGATGAAAAGTGCCCCGTTACGTCGTGTCCTCAACAGGTGCTATTGGTCCACTCATATGCCAATCATTTGGAGCGCGAATGAGGTAGCAAGCCGGTTTCTGGGAAAAGCTGCTGGGCCCGGCTGATGCAACGATCAAGAAAGCTGGGACATGGAGTGTCACGTGATACGGTTGGCTTTTGGTTCTAGGAGGCCGACATTTTGGGTTCCATTGGCAAAGCCCTAATAAGTTGACAGTTAACAGGAGGGGTGAAAACATGACTTTGGTGGCGATCACAGATTTTGGCATAGCACCCTTGTTTTAACTGCAAAGTGATACACATAACTCAAAGGTTTTTTATTTGGACTTTTGAAGCACGGGAGCAGGTTGGCCTCGAAATCGGGATTTTCCTGCCTCTCTGCCTATCTAGTAGTGCTAGGATTACATGTGTTTTTATTTTTACCATGAATAGACTTTTATTTCTTGTTTAATGGTACTTTAGACTGTAATAAGTGTTTCAACTATGCCGAAGGGTTTTAGCACTGACCAATACCTCCAGTTCTCTCTTTTTGAGATGGGATCTGGATAAATTGTCCAGTTGGCCTTGAATTTTTCAGTCTTGTCTCAGTCTCCAGATAGGAGGGATCATTGCAGTCCTGTGCCGGTAGGCATAGATTTATATTTATCTTTGTTGTCCAAATTAATTTGAAGAGGAAGATATGACCTAACAAGCTAAAAGACATTTGTCCCTCCATTTGCTTTAGAAAAGTTGTCGCCGGGTGGTGGTGGCGCACGCCTTTAATCTCAGCACTTGGGAGGCAGAGGCAGGTGGATCTTTGCGAGTTCGAGGCCAGCCTGGTCTACAAAGTGAGTCCAGGACAGCCAGGGCTACACAGAGAAACCCTATCTCGAAAAAACAAACAAACAAAAAAGTTGTCAAGATTCATATGAAAAGCCTATATAATGATGACCCACAACTATAATCCCAGCACTTGAGAGGCAGGAGGATCAGTATTACAAAGCAACCCTTGGGCTATATTAGACCCTGCCTCAAAATGTCACACACACACACACAAACAAAAATTTATAGGCAAGGCATTTCACTAAGCATTCCAAACACTAATTAATATTTAAATTATAATATTAGATCTGCTAGTATGCCCTTCTTATGGATGGGGAAACCCCAAACTACATGGAAACTGTTTCATGAAGTTGTATAGCTTTACACGACAAAGTCATAAATCAAGACAATTTTTAAATATATTGGTGGATATGTCAGAGAGGTGAATATAGCAAAATGGAGAAAGATTTTCTATAGGCCTAAGATGTTACCTGATGTCATCTGAGAAAAGCTAAGGCTTTTGGGTTGGTGGAAACTAGTGTCTACTAATAGATTCAAGCTGGTTTCTATTTAGTAGTATAAGACTTTAGTTCCAACACAAAGATGGACAAAGAATATTGCTGTTTCCAGAAGGCTAGCACTAGCCCAAGATAAAGTAGTTGCCTTTGGACCTGCAACATTTCACTCTCTTCACAGTACTTAGATCTAATCAGTCAATCAGTATTTGCAGATACAGCCTCTTTTCAAGAGTTTTTGCTCTGTTGGAAGACCATTGAAGATTTATTATTTTATGTGCATCAGCGTTTGGCCTGTATGTATGTCAATTTCAGGGTGAGAGATCTTGGAGTTACAGACAGTTGTGAGTTGTCATGTGGCTGCTGAGAAGTGAGCCTATGTCCTCTGGAAGAGCAGCCAGTACTCTTAACCCCTGAGCCATCTCTCCAGCCCCAACCATGACTTTTTTGTTTTGAAGATAGGTCTTATATCTTCAAGATGTAGCCCTTGGCTATCCTAGAACTCAATATATAAATTAGGATGGCTTTGAACTTGTAGACATCTTTGTGCCTCTGCCTCCATCCAAAGTGTTGGGGTTAAATAAAGGCAGGCCCTACTATTCCTGGCTGGGATCAGCATTTTTTTTTTCTTTTGGTTTTTCAAGACAGGGTTTATCTGTGTAACAGCCCTGGTTGTCCTGGACTTGCTTTGTAATCCAGGCTGGCCTCGAACTCACAAAGAGAGCTGACTGCCTCTGCCTCCCGAGTGTTGGGTTTACAGGCATGTGCCACCACACCCCACCCAGGATCAGCATTTCTTTTTTTTTTTTTGGTTTTTCGAGACAGGGTTTCTCTATGTAACCCTGGCTTTCCTGGACTCACTTTGTAGACCAGGCTGGCCTCGAACTCACAGAGATCCGCCTGCCTCTGCCTCCCAAGTGCTGGGATTAAAGGCGTGCGCCACCAACGCCCAGCTCCAGCATTTCTTTAAAAAAAAAAAATAGGGATGTACTGCTGTGAAGGAATTTCTAGTCATTGGTCAGCTCAGCAACAATAGACAAACTTGAAAGGTAAAGCGCTCGAAGGCTTCTGAATCGTTGGAGAACATTCCCAAGTGCGCATGCGCAAGTGAGCAGTTCCGTGTCCCTCTTTTGATTGGTTGGGAGGAGACTCCTTCAGAGCCTCAGCCAATAGAGCTCAGGCTTGACTTGGATTGTGAGTGGCCATTGGGGAGGCTTAACCGCCATGTTGAGCGGCAATGGCCGGAGGTGCTGGCCTGGTCGAGGCCGATCCCGAGCCCAAGCGCGGAATCCACTTGCCCTGCCCCTGAGTGGTGTGAGTATCCACGCATGTAGCTTTCCTTCCCCACCTTTAGGTGCTTTCCTCACTGCTGGAAAGAGGGGAGGGGAAAAGAGGAAAAGCTAAGGAGACTTGAGCATCAGCAAAGAACCAGGCCCAAGGCCTTTGGGATCTCGAAGAACCCAGGCGGTTGCTTATCCTGAGTCAGGAAACAGGCTGGCAACGGCCACGCGAGATTAAATACACGAGGCTGAATTAAGGTGTCTAATTTGTCTTTCTTCACACACCACTTTGGGCACCATGCACTTCCTCCTCAGAAGTCTAGCGTTTTTTAGCTATGTTAGGGGTGGACTCTGAGAGTCTTAAGATTTTTGTTTTAATAGAAAAGATGACACGAAATTTAAGTCAGGAAGCTGTTCTTCTTGTGATTGGTATAGAGGCTGTTTTTGTTCTTCCTTTTGTTGGTGTTCTGAACCGTCCTCACTAGCCCTAGGGAGATCAAACTCAATAGGTAGCCAGAAATGACTGTGAGTTGGATCTTTCTGCTTCCACCTTTCTTCCAAATGCAAGAATTACAGAGGGGACCATCTGGTTGGGCTCGCAGGGTGCTTCAGTTGAAATTTCGTGTTTGTGTTTCAGGTATTAAACATTCAGGGTCTTGAATGTGCTCATAGGCAAGAGCTTGTATTTTCTTTTTCTTTTTTTTAAAGATTTATTTATTTTATGTATGGGCGCTTTATCTGTATGAACATCTGTAACCAGAAGAGGGCATCAGATCATGTTGTGGATGGTTGTGAGCCACCATGTGGTTGCTGGGAATTGAACTCAGGACCCCTGGAAGAACAGCCAGTGCTCTTAACCGCTGAGCCATCTCTCCAGCCCAAGAGCTTGTATTTTCAGTTCCACATTTTATTTGAGCCCTGTGGTAGAAGCCTAGCGTATGTGTATGTGTGTGTGTGTCCGTGTCTGAGACTTCTTTTTGGCAGTTTTATAAAGGATCATAGTCCACCTGGTCACACTCATCTTCCCAATCTTTAATCCTCCTTCCATCCTATGGAAACCAAGGTATTTGTTAAATATTATTCCCTTGATTGTCTTTCTGAAGTAAACCTTGGTTCTTGTGTTTTTGAGGCAGGGTCGCACTATTTGTGGCCCCAGTGGCATGGAACCCTGTAGATCAGGCTGTCCTCAAACTCACAGAAATCACCCACCTGTGCCTCCTGAATGCTAGATTTAAAGGCATGCATCACCACACTGAGATGTATTTTGTTTTGTTTTTTAATAAAAAATGATCTTGTTGATCTCTAACTTCCTATTCTCCTGCCTCAACCTCTCAGGGACTGGGGTTTTAAATTGTACTGCCATGGTTGACTTGAAGTACACTTTTTGGTTTGGTTTGGGTTTTGCTTTTTAGTTTTTTGTTTGTTTGGTTTTTTTTTATTTGTTTGTTTTTATTTTTAAGACAGGGTTTCTCTGTGTAGCCTTGGCTGTCCTGGACTTACTTTGTAGGCCAGGCTGGCCTTGAACTCAGAGATCTGCCTCCCTCTGCTTCCTGAGTGCTGGGATTAAAGGTGTGCCCAACCATGCCTGCAATTACACACAGCTGTGAACTACCATGTGGGTGCTGGGATTTGAATCCAGGTCCTCGTTTGTTTTCTGAGACAGGGTTTCTCTGTGCAGCCCTGGCTATCCTGGAACTCACTCTGTAGACCAAGCTGGCCTCAAACTCAAAGAAATCCGCCTACTTCTGCCTCCCGAGGGCCGGGCTTAAAGACATGGGTCACCACACCCAGCCTGAGATTCTGTCTCAAAGAATAATAAGCACATGGAAAATGATTTCAGGGGATAAAATGAAATTTCAGGTGGTGGTAACGGCTCATCATTGCAATACCAGCACTTTAGAGGCTGTGGCATTCAGATTACTGTTAGAGAAACCCCTCATAAGTAGTCCCTGTTGTAAAGTCGTTCCTGATGACTTTAATACCGTATAGACACCTTTGTGAGTTTGTTTTGGTTTTGTTAAACAAGTGGAACATATTCTATTATATTACATCTTGCATAATTTAATGTTTAACTTCATTATACTTTGTTTGGATTTTTTTTTTTTTTAGTCTTGAAATATATAAAATAACCTAAGTTTTATTCGATTGTTTTTTCAAGACAGGGTTTCTCTGTGTAACAGCCCTGGCTGTCCTGGAACTCATGCTGTAGACCAAGCTGGCCTCGAACTCAGAGATCTGCCTGCCTCTGCCTCTCGAGTGCTGGGATTAAAGGCATGTGGCACCACGTCCTGCCTTATTGTCATGAATATTAATAAAATGTTTTCATACGTTCCAGGAAAATGCTCAGTTTCTTCCTAGGAAAATAACAAGAGATAAAGGCCTTTGATCCCAGTTAGGGGAAAGCAAGTATTTCAGTCCTTACTTCACCATTCTAAAAACTAGAGCTATTTCTTCCTTTTACAAATTATCCAGGGGCTGGAGAGATGGCTCAGAAGTTCAGAGCACTGGCTGCTCTGACAAAGGCCCTGAGTTCAATTTCCAGCAACCACATGGTGTAGGAAAAAATGGCTAATTAAATTATTTAACCAGTATTTATATTATCATTAATTGGTCAGAGGTGTTAATCCTTAACCTGCCATTATAAATGAATACACACAGACACCAGATGGATTTTAACAAGCCTAGGCCTGAATTGTGCAATCCTAGCCCATCTAAACTAGCTCATAATTCTATTACCTAAATATGACCCCATATATACATACATCCCTTTGGACTGTTATTGTTCACACTATGCCGATGTTCCAGGCCACGTGGAATGATCTTCTTTAAAATACCCCATGGCGTGTGTTTCTCTTCCTGCTCCTGGCTTCTCTCCCAAGATGCTCTCTGTCTCTGAAGCCCTCGAACCTTAGTCCTGTGTAGGGGTTAGATAAATTAGATTTAGAAAATATATAGGAGTTTCTGATACTGTCTCTTAATTTGGGGCCTGAAGAGCATTATCAGCATGAAGTCAGGAAAAACAGGAAAGACTTAATAGACTGAAAAACAAGGTTGAAGTCAGGAAAAACAGGAAAGACTCAATAGACTTGAAGAAACAAAGTATCTGGCCTGACATTGTTTTCAGCTGCTAAGTGGGCGGAGCCCAAATTAAGCTGAAACAGAGTTCCTCCTATTTAAGGACAGTGCATGGAGCCCAGAAGAAGAGGCCCCTGATGCTAGAGAGCTCCAAGAGTCCTGCTGAAAAAAGGGCTGGCCATTGATGGCCTTAAAGCCTGGCTTTGAGGACTGAGGCAGAGCAGCTGAGTTCCTGATTCAAAAGAAGTAAGTTAGCCTGCAGACGGCTGGGGTCTCCCACAGAGAAGAAAGCATGAAGCCTTATTTAAGGTGAGACTGCAATAACCAACTTACCCTGACGAACCTGCATCTGAGAGATCCAGAAAAAGGACTGCTAGTGCGTTAAAGAATCTACAACAAAGACTGTGTTCCTGACGACTGAGGACCTGCCCCAGAGACTGTATCATTCTAAAAGGTTAGAAATATAATTATCAATAGGTTTAGTGGATAGGTTAAAGGGGTTGTAGGAATTTATAGGATTAATAGTTAAAAAATTGTTGGTGTTTGTTATAAGTGAATTTAGTAATAAATAAGTGTTAAATAATAATTTAAAAGTTCGGTTACAGTCCTGCCTACCTCCGTCTTTGCCCAATCTCCAGGCCTCAGCATTTATTTAACCAATCAGACAATGTTAAGTAACAGACAGCAAGCAGGACCAATTAACATTTAGAATGCTTAACAACACCCCACCAATTCCCTCGTTTTGTTTAATAAAAAGGCTAAAATTTTTTTAACTCATAGTAAAAACAATAGGAACAAATATGAAACAATCAAGAAAACCATATATAAAAGGTACACACATAATGTTTAGCATAATTGTATCAGGCAATCTTTTTTTTTTTTTTTTTTTTTTTTTGGTTTTTTTCGAAACAGGGTTTCTCTGTGTATCCTTGGCTGTCCTGGACTCACTTTGTAGACCAGGCTGGCCTCGAACTCACAAAGATCCGCCTGCCTCTGCCTCCCAAGTGCTGGGATTAAAGGCGTGCGCCACCACCGCCCGGCTTATGTATCAGGCAATCTTGAAGAAGAAAAAAATCTATTATTTAATTAGCCTTTTTTTTCTACAACATGGTGACTTGCGATCTTCTGGTGTGCAGGTGTACATGCAGACAGCACTCACACATTAAATAAATAATCCAAAACTAAGCCTGGAGGGGTGTCCCAGAGGATAAGAGCACTTCTTGTTCTTGCGGAGGGCCAGGATTCAATTCCCACACCCACATGGTAGTTCACAGCTATCTGTATCTCAACTTCTAGAGTATGTAACACCCTCTTCTGACTTCCCTAGGTACCAGGCACTCGTGGTGCACATAGACTTAGAAGTAAAACATTTGTACACATAAAGTTAAATTTAAAAATCTTTAAAATTATCCAAGGGCTGAGCATGGTGGTGCATGTCTTTAATCCCAGCAGTTGGGAGGCAGAGGCAGGAGAATCTCTGTGAATTCAGGGCCAGCATGGTCTATAGAGAGAGCCCAGGACAGCCAGGGTTACACAAAGAAACCCTGTCTTGAAAAACAAAAAAAAAAAATCCCCAAAATAAATAAAATGCCAACTACCCAACCTTTACAGAGGAGAGGAGAACTGGCCTTCTGAAGAAGACACAGCAGGAGCTTATTAAAACCAATTGTGAGAATGTTTTTGTTTAATCCCAGGTGGGCTGCTTAAGATACAGGTGTAGGGGCTGGAGAGATGGCTCAGTGGTTAAGAGCAGTGACTGCTCTTCCAAAGGACCCCGGTTCAAATCTCATAACCCATATGGCAGTTCACAGCTGTCTGTAATGGCTGTGTGTGGTGGCACACGCCTTTAATCCCAGCATTCAGGAGGCAGAGGCAAGAGAATCTCTGTGAGTTCAAGGCCAGCCTGGTCTACAGAGTGAGTTCCAGGACAGCCAGGACTACACAGAGAAAACCTGTCCTGGAGGAAAAAAAAAAAAAAGACACAGGTGTAAAGTGGCTTAACCAGCTGAGCAAGTTAAACTCTGAGCACTTGGGAGAGAGAAATAAAGAGTCCAGAGGAGAAGGAGGTTACAAAGAGAAAAGAGAGGCGGAGCTCCTCCTTTCCACAAAGAAGTAAAAGAGAATGGGCTTTATAAAGAAGTAAGAGTAAAGAGACTCTACAGAGAAGAAAGAGAAAGGGCTCTACAGAGAAGCAGGAGAAAGCTCTACAAAGAAGAGAAAGGGTTACAAGGTAGAAAGCGGTTGCTGCTCTCCCAGTTGCCAGTGCTCCCAAACTGCTGCTTGTTCTTCCTGCTGCTGTCTGCTGGTTTGCTGGACTTCTAATAAGACTAGTATTAACCCCAAAGAATCCAATGAATTCTTCCTCTAACCTTTCTCTCCCACCTAGGGTTGGGGGTTGAAAGGAACCAGGTGTGGAAGGGAGTTAGAGGTACTAAGCGCAATAAATTAAGTTCAGTAAAATAAAGCAGAATGTATGTATTGTAATTAGAAGTCTTGTTACACACACGTTTCCTTATTAAGCTGTTTTTTGCTTGCCATTCCTCCAGGAACTGAATTAGTTTGACCGAACAAACTACTTGCTCTTTCTGGTCTCTACCAGAAATAATCTACCAAGAATTTTCCTTGGCACTTTTCATTGGTATTTCATAGCTCAATTTGGGACAGATCTTTGAGCACTTAGGTTCACGGGACTGATTGCCAATACTTAGACATCTCAGTAAATTGAAAAGAGCAGATACTATTTTAATCTTAGCTAAAAGTTAAGTAAGCTTATACATTCGGGTATCTTAACCTGAAAAGTTAAAAGTCTTCTCCTTGTATTATGTATTGTGACTGTAATAGTTATATGAGCGCCATCTAAGCCACCACGCTGGCGGCAAATGTGTTTTTCCGCCTTCGGTCCAAGAGCATGTGATCCTGGCTACCTCCGTTGGGTAGTAGTAGGGCGATCTCCAGTGAAGGGTGAGGGGTGCAGATCGGAAGAGGACCGTAGTGGCGCTGGGTCCTCTGACCTTAGGGGCGCGGAGCTGACGCGGACTCTGACGACACCGTGGCGCGCCGTTTCCGGTCGTCTGCGCGGCAGTGAATGCTTTCCCTGGGGCCGGAGCTGGATTTCTCGGTGACCTACCTGAGCCCGTGGTAGCTTGGGCGAGCCTGCCAGCGCTGCTCCGGCACCGGGGACCATGGCCACAGATTCTTGGGCCCTAGCGGTGGATGAGCAGGAAGCCGCGGCCAAGTCGGTGAGTTGTCACCAGCCGCTGGGGGGAAAGCAGTGTTGGTCAGGGTTTCGGTTCCTTGGAAGGACACTTGTTAGGTTCCTAGCTCGGTGCAGTACGATGATGGACCCTGGCGGGATGGGGCCTGGACCCAGAGCTGGCTTTGATTACCCAGCCCCTTCCACTTTGTGTAAACTCAAGTTGGATGCTCAGTTCCCCACGTTGCCCAGCCACCTCCCTGTCTTCCTGGAATCAGGGTTGATAATCGATTGCACGCAAAACCTCGGATAGTAATTTTTATATATCTTCAGATCTGAGTTTCTTGGGCTTAGGGTCCATGTCTTATTCTTATTTGTATATCTCCTCCAGCTTGGTTATTGATGGTGAGTGACTGAATGGTCTATCTCTCAGTAAATCCTGTTTTGGTTAGCTTCTCTCTCTCTCTCTCTCTCTCTCTCTCTCTCTCTCTCTCTCTCTCT